>CM064884.1:5481322-5823273 GCA_003313485.2 Penstemon barbatus
CTTGTCTTCTTATCTTCTTCAGCAGTTTGGAAGTTCCAGCTTCCAATTTCTGCTTCAACAGCTCTAACTTCTTCTTTTTAGAGTCAGGATCAAGCTGTTCTTCAGCTGAGTCCTTAGCAGCAGCTATCTCCTTTCAGATTAGCTTTGCTTCAGCTTCAGTTTCTTCAGCTATCTCCTTATCATCATCTTCTTCTTCTGTGACCTTATCATCTGTTGATCTGCTTGTGCCTTCATTTGCTGCTTCATTCTTATCTTCATCATCAGCAGATTCTTCCAACACTTCTGTTCTTTCAGCAGAAGATGCTTTATCCTCCCTTTCTTCCCTCAGTACCTTATCTTCCCCCTTTTTGTCATCATCAGCAGTGTTGACTTGATAATCTGGTAAGATTGGGGTGATCAGAAGTGAATCACATAGAAGTTTGATGTTCTCTTCCATAGCATGCATTTGAGCTTGTTGATTTAGTTGAGTTGCTCTGAATGCATCTAGTTGAGCTTGCTGATTCAGTTGATTGGCTTCAAAATTATCCATTCTTTTTAGAACAGCTTCACCTTGGTCTCCTAGCTGAATTTGAGTTGCCAGAATCCAGTCAGCAGATGCCTTGAAGTCTTTCATCATGTTATCTAAGGTTTCATCCTTAGCTTGGATAGCCATTTCAACTGTTTCCGTGATATTTCTCCAACCTTCAGCTGTGCTTTGAGTTCTTCTTCTGATAACATCCATGTCTTGACAAATGGACTTAACATTTTGAACAGTATCATCTATCAGATTGATGGAACAGCAGCAACTGTCTGATTGGGTTGACTCACAGCAGCCAACACATCTGCTTTTATCTCCTCCTTCATTTCCTTCATGGATTTGATGATCATTTGTTGGATGGAGTCCAACAGATTAGTCTGAGTACTTTGAGAAGTTGAAGGAACTTCTGTGGAATAGCAGACACGGTTTCTTTGAGAGGTTGCTCTGATGGAGAGTTATCATGCAAGGGACTGATCTGCTGGACTACCAGCATGGCTTGGAGTGCTTTCCTTCTCCTTAGCTTGATCATCTCCTTCAGCAGCAACTTCTTTGTCCTTGATCTGATCTGCTGGAATTCTTCTTCTTCTTTGAATCATCAGCAGCATCAGACTTATCACCTGTGCTTTGTTCTGATCAGATGGGTCTGATGTACCCTCTTTGCTCTGGTTGATCAGAAGACTTTGCTTTTTCTTATCAGCAGGGGATATAATCTTCTTGACAGTCTCAACTGTCTTCATCAATCCTTCATTGTCCACAGCTGACCTGTTGGAAATCCAAGTAAAATTATCAAGAGGAATAAAAGTGGATGAAGGTTCCTCAGGCAGCTCCTCATAAGGTTTGATATTTGGTCCGTAGACAATGTGTTTGATGTTTGGAAGAGGGACCAATGAGCTTGGTTGTCCCCTTAACTTCCTTGATTTCTTTGCCCAAAGCTCCATTGCTTGAGCAATAGCCAACTTTATGGATCTTTCCTTGAGGTCTTCTGATTCATCATAATCCTCAGGAACAGATTCAAAGATCTTCTTTGCTTCGGCCTTAACTGTGTGACTTATCATTTGCCTCAACCTGTCCAGAAAGAATTCTGAATCAAGTGCTTGAATTAAAGATCCAGTTTCCAGCCACTTCAGTACCCAGGCTTCTGCAGCATTGAAGCCTTTCCACTCGGCCATTTCAGCAGGGCTCTTGGTCAGTCTGAATTCTCTCCATCTGTTGTATTTGATCTTTTCAGTATGAAAGAGTGTCAGACGGTTGATCCTTTCATTTTCAGCATCTAGCCTCTTGAGAAATTCTTCAAAGATAGCAGGGTCATCCCTGACAATCTCTAAGGCTAATCTGATTTCCTCTCTTCTCTTTGGCTTTATTTTTGGTGCAGGCATAGCTGGTATTGGTTTGTTTGGATCCCTCTGTTCACCAATACTTAGCCCACCAGTATGCTGACTTCCATGAGCATCCTTGATGCTTGCTTCAATAACAGCAGCCAATTCTGCTGCCTCAACATCATCTCTCTGCTCTTGAGTCATCTTGCTGGCCTCTTCTTCCAGCCTTTTTAACTCTAGGCTTTTCAGCCTATCTTCTTCTGCCTTTTCTGCAGCTATCCTTTGCTTTTCAGCATCATCTAGTCTTTTCTTTTCTGCGGCAGTCAGGTAAGTTGCAATTTTCCCAGTCCTTTTTCTCCTTGATTCAGGACTTTCAACTGCTTGTATTGGAGTTGCAGCAACAGGGTTTGGATGCAGAAGGAGTGTCTCTCCTTCACCTGTTGTGGCAGTCTGCTGATCTTCTCCAGCTTCAGCAGATACTACAGCAGAAGAGTCTGTAGTAGGAACTCCAATTGTGGAAACAACTTCTTCAGTAGATTTATCAGCAGGTTCTTTAATAACCAATGGTCTCTCAGCTGATGTTGTTGTTTCTCTAATAGTTGCAACAGGCTCTTCAGAGAAGGTGATATTTCTCTTAGCCTTTGACTTTTTAATCCTTTTGGCAGGGGGGTGGCAGCAGTAGGACGTCCCCTTGCCTCACTTCTTTTTCTCAACCTTTTTAACCTCTGAAGAGGAATTCCTTCCTCAGATTCTGTTCTTTCAGGAGAAGAACCTGTCTCCATCTGTTCAATCTCCTTTGTAAAGTCTTCAATGTCTTTTTCTGAAACTTCATCCTCAGGAAGTGCTGAAACAGTCTCAACCGCAGACTGTGCTGTTGGTTCAGCAAGTTGACTAGTCTGACCTTCCTTCTTGCTTTTCTTAGAAGGGGTCTTCTTGGATTTTCCAGTGGCCTTTCTTTTTGGTTGAGCCACCAGTTGTTTTACTGGTTCATACAGTTTAAACTCCTTGCTTGCATGAGTAATCTTTCCACCACCCATAGGGCATTGCAAGGATGCAAACAGATTACTGAGTAAGATGGCATGAGAGAGCCTTTTATTACTCAGCAGCTCATAGACGTGAGCAGCCCAGTTAACCTTCAGACCATAGTATATGCAAGCCATGGTGTAGTACCTTCTTCTGGGTAACCCATCTAGTGAGCTTGTGTAGCATTCCAGTACTTGCGCAATGATGTCTGCGAACCTTTGATACTCATCCTTTAACTGAGTTTTCATTAGGGTTCCAGTCATCTTTTCTCCCTTCTTCGCACAAATAGCCCAAAATTCATCCTCCTTTTCTGACCCTAAGCTGGTCACATCTCCTCCCTTATCTGCTAACTTGTAAATTTCACAAAGAACAGCAGCAGAGACAGCAATTTTCTTACCACCGATGACAGCAGTCATCACAGTTTCATCATCGTTGAATTCTCTGGTCGTATAGAAGTGATAGACGTCTTCTAAGTAGACCATTTCTTCATGAGCTTCCAGGACTTGAACAAGTGATGCCTCTTGGATTTTCTTCAGAAGAGAGCGCATCAGATCAGTACCCGAAAAGTGGAATTTGCTGTAGTTTAGGTATCTTCCATCAATAATCTTATCCATTTCTGAGATTAGTGAGTAGGAATCTGCAAAAACAGTATACTTTCGAAGCAGGAGAGTTTGAGAGTATTTGAGTGCGTAAGACGACTGTTCTGTTTTAGATCGGACTTTATACGTTTCTATCATTTGGGTTATCGTGATTAATCTGAAACGTTGATCTAATCTGACAGTTTATTAATCGTGTGGATGGGAGTTGCGGATTTCAATTTTATTATTTTAATGTCAGATGGGCGGGAAACTCTATCGACACTAATCTGTTACTTATAAAAGCGCGTTTCTTAAAATACGATTTATGATCATGCTTATATAAGATATCAGATGAGTAGAGTTTAACTTATCTGACAGACGAGTGATCTGTTATCTGATATTACTAGAGAATGCCAATAGCTAGTAATCTTCCTCTGCTGTTTGTCAATCCAGCAAGATAAAATAATCTTCAGTCTTCAAGAATTAAGAACAGATCTTCAGATAATATAACTTCCACTAACTGACATTAACAGATTTCATCTTTAGAACAGAAGTACCGCTAGTCTTACACGTTCCCCCTGTCTTTAAGAATCCATAAGCTAACTAGTCTGTTGAAAGTTAATTCTTGAATAAAATAACGGATAACTAAGCTGTTGAACTTCAGTCTTCTGATGAGTTCCCCCTCAGCTTATGCATCCAAATTAAGTAGTCCTAACTCAACTCTTAGAGTTGAGAACCTTGCTTCACTTAGAGGTTTAGTGAAGATATCAGCAATCTGATTGTCAGTATGAACATACTCTATTATAACATTGCCTTTTTCCACATGATCTCTAATGAAGTGATGCTTGATCTCTATATGTTTAGTCCTTGAATGACTTGTAGTATTCTGAGTAAGTGATATTGCACTTGTATTGTCACAGTAGATTGGAATTCCACTGATTTTGATATTGTAGTCTTCTAGTTGATGCTTCAACCAAAGTATATGTGCACAACAAGCTCCAGCAGCTATATATTCAGCTTCAGCAGTAGATATAGAAACTGAGGTTTGTTTCTTACTCATCCATGAGATCAGACGACTACCTAAGAACTGACAAGCACCTGTTGTGCTTTTTCTGTCAATCTTGCAGCCAGCAAGGTCTGAATCTGAATAACCAATAAGCTCAAATTCAGATTCTCTAGGATACCACAATCCCAATTCTTGAGTGCCTTTAACATATTTCAGTATCCTCTTGGCAGCTAAGAGATGAGATTCCTTGGGGTTTGATTGAAATCTTGCACAGACTCCAACTGAGTACATTATGTCAGGTCTGCTTGCTGTTAGATATAACAGTGACCCTATAATGCCTCTATATTTGGTTATGTCCACTGATTTGCCATCTTCATCTTTATCCAAACGAAGACTTGTAGACATAGGAATAGTAGCAGTAGAGCTAGTTTCCATACCAAACTTCTTGAACAGATCTCTTGTGTATTTTGCTTGATTTATAAAGATTCCATCAGGCAGCTGTTTGACTTGTAAACCAAGAAAATAATTAAGTTCACCCATCATGCTCATTTCAAACTTATTCTGCATCAGCTTGGAGAACTTATCACACATCTGTTGGTTAGTTGAACCAAAAATAATATCGTCCACATATATTTGCACAATTAATATATGATTCTCCCATTCAATTGTGAACAAGGTTTTATCTACCTTACCTTTATGAAATCCTTTAATTAAAAGAAAATCAGATAGGGTATCATACCATGCTCTTGGAGCCTGTTTCAGTCCATAGAGGGCTTTCTTCAGACGATATACTTTGTCCTCTTCTTGATAGACTTCAAATCCAGGAGGTTGTTCAACATATACCTCTTCTTGCAGTTCTCCATTGAGAAAAGCAGACTTCACATCCATCTGATAGACAGTGAAGTTCTTGTAAGCAGCATAGGCAAGAAACAGTCTGATTGCTTCAAGTCTTGCTACTGGTGCAAAAGTTTCATCAAAGTCAATTCCTTCTTCTTGACAATAACCCTTGGCCACTAGTCTTGCTTTGTTTCTGGTAACAATACCATCTTCATTCATCTTATTTCTGAAAACCCACTTAGTGCCAATTACCCTTTGATGACTTGGTCTAGGAACTAAGTACCAGACTTCATTCCTTTCAAATTGATTCAACTCTTCTTGCATAGCTTCTATCCAGAAGGAATCATTTAGAGCTTCTTCAATTTGCTTAGGCTCTATTTGAGATAGAAAAGTGACAAACATAGCATCTTGTGCAGCAGCTCTTCTTGTTTTCACTCTATCTAATGGATCACCAATCACCAACTCTGGTGGATGGTTTCTGAGCCATCTGAGATCAGGTTGCAGGTCTGAATGTTGTCCTCTGTTTTGATCTTGCAACACTACTGTTGGAGTTGCAGTAGTAGTCTGTTGAACATTTGCAGTCTGTTGAACAGTCTCTGGTCTGTCAGCTGTTTGCAACTCGTCTGTTAGACAATCAGCACTGTGATTTTGAACAACACTTGAGTTATCAGCTGAATTAAGATTAGGTAGTATGATGGGAACATATTCTTCTTTTCTTCCAATGTCTAACTTCTGTAAATCAGTAGGCAGATCTTGATTAATACTTTGATTCTTTTCAGAAGATTGACTTGGCTCATCAAATACTACATGGATAGATTCTTCTATTAGTAATGTTCTTTTATTGAAAACTCTATAGGCTTTACTAACAGATGAGTATCCTACAAAAACAGCTTCATCAGCCAATCTGCAAATGCAGTAAGGTGATTTTTCCCATTATTCAATACAAAACATTTACAACCAAAAATCTTAAAGTAATGAATGTTTGGTTTCCTGTTGTTCCAAACTTCATATGGAGTCTTGTTCTGATTTTTGTTGATCATACATCTGTTCTGGGTAAAGCATGCTGTATTTGTTGCTTCTGCCCAAAATCTTTGAGGCAGTTTAGCTTCAGCTATCATGGTTCTGACAGCTTCCTTTAGTGTTCTGTTTCTCCTTTCAGCAACACCATTCTGTTGAGGGGTTCTGGCAGCAGAGTACTCATGATGTATTCCTTTGATATTACAATACTCTTCAACAGTAGAGTTTGTAAACTTTGTCCCTCTATCTGATCTGATCTTCAATATTTTGATACTCTTCTCATTCTGGATCAGTTCCATCAGATTTGTAAGATGTTCCTTGGTTTCACTTTTCTTCTTCATGAAAATCACCCAAGTATATCTTGAATAGTCATCCACAACAGCTAGGCAGTATTTCTTTCCACCATTGCTGACTGGATCAATGGGTCCAAATAAGTCCATATGTAGCAGCTCCAAGATCCTTTCAGAAGATTGGTGCTTCTTGCTTTTGAACGATGACTTGATTTGTTCACCCTTCTGACAGGCGTCACAGAGCTTATCTTTGCTCATGACTGTTTTTGGAATCCCTTCTACCAAATCATTCTTGATTAATCTGTTGATGGTCTTGAAGTTTAAATGATTCATCCTTTTGTGCCACAGCCAACTAACTTCACTTGGTGCAGATGCAACCAAACAAACACTTGAATTCTTGTCAGCAGAATCCCAGTCGACTATGTAGACATTTCCTTGTCGTCTTCCAGATAAAATTACCTTCTTTGTACCAATCTGTTCAACAAAGCACTTATCTGTTGAGAAGATGACTGAATATCCCTTGTCACAAAATTGACTTATGCTCAGCAGATTATATTTGAGGCCTTTGACATATGAGACGTCAGATATCTCTATGTTCCCTCTGATTAATCTTCCTTTAGCTTTAATCTTGCCTTCTTTGCTGTCCCCAAAAGTAACCTTTGGACCATCCACAGCAATTGCATCAGTCAGCTCATGTATGTTTCCACACATGTGTCTTGAACATCCACTGTCCAAGTACCAAATCTTCTCTACTTTACTCCTACTCCTAATCCTAACCTACAAAACAAAAATAAAATTGTTTTAGGTACCCTTATTGAGAGGGTCCTGAAGGATTAGTTCCACCTTTGACAACCCAAGATGTTGAAGTCTTAGGCTTCTTAGGTTTCTGAGTTTTCACAGGAGCATGAACAGTTTTATTTTCATCATAATTATTAGATAAGTCATGTTGATGATCAGTATGATAAGAATAATGTTCATAAGCAGGGTAAGGTGCAGGATATGCATGCATTGGATGAGCAGGATAAGGTGCATAGTAACTAGGAAATTGAGGTGCATGATACATAGGATGATATGCAGCAGGTTGCACATAATATGACTCATTTCCATACCAAGCATTTTGATTTTTCTTGTTCTTATGCTTCTTTGGTTTACTTACAGCTTGCTCTTTAACAGACGACTTAGTTTTCTCACTAGTCTGATTAGTCTTAACCTTGTCAGAAGACTTCCTAGGACTCTTCTGTTTGGGTTTACTAGTCTGTTTTTCTACACTAGGCTCTTTGCTCTTTTTAGCCTTAGGAGATTTCTTCTCCTTTACCACTTTCTCAGATGAGGTAGGTTTAGAAGTTTGAACATACAGAATGACCTTATTATTGTCAGCAGAAATAAATTTTTCAGTATGATTCAATTCTAATTTATCCTTTTCTAAAGGTGTCTCCTGTTTACTAGATGTAGGCATGGATGCAACAGTTGACTTATCATGAGACTCGATGATTTTCTCAAGTTCCATGATTTTTCCTTTATAGACCTCACATTCAGCTTTCAGAGATTCATGCTCTTGCTCAAGCTGTTTATACTCGACTGATTCTCTTGGCTTTTCAGCTTTAAGTTTCAGTGAGTTATTTTGCTCTTTTAGCAAGCTCATCTATTCCTTAAGCTTGACAAATTCTCCAGCAATAGTAGTATTATTTAACATCATTTGCTCTAGAGAATCAAATAGTTCATTATTTTGAGGAGTTACCTCATCCTCAGAGTTATCAGAGTCCTTTGCCATCAGGCACAGGAGAGCAGGTTTTTCTTCATCAGAAGATTCTTCGTCAGATGAGTCTGAATCTGAATCAGATGAGTAGACAGCAGTCAGCTTTTCTGCTTCAGCCATCATTGCTTTTCCTCTCTGATGCTTTCTTTCTTTTCTCACTTTCTTCTCCTCTTCAGTGTATTTCTCTGCTTTTGGATAAGGACAGTCTCTGATGAAGTGTCCCAATTTCCTGCAGTTATAACACATTAGGTTTGCTTTATAATCATCTTTCTCTTGAGAAGAAGAGTTAGGTTTAGAAGTAGAAGTAGCATGATTGTATTTGTTTTTCATTTTTCTCTTATAGAACTTCTTGAAGTTGTTCATCAATAGTGCTACATCTCCAGCAGTGTACTCCTTCTTGTTGAGTAGTGATGCTTCATCAGATGAGTCCACATCTTGACTTCTATGTGCTGGTCTCCTGGTGTTTTCAGCAGCAACGAGTGCAGCTGTGGGTCCTGAAGTTGAGGTTTCTTCAATACCCATCCTAGGCAGTTTATACTCATAAGCCTTGAGTACAGAAAACAGCTCTGTAAGAGAGATCTTCCCCAGATCCCTTGATTCTTCCATTGCTGTCACCTTCATGTTGAACTTAGGAGGTAAGGCCTTCAGTACTCTGATGGTTATCTCCTTGTCTGTGAAGGTTTTTCCAAGCTTCAATACTTCATTTAATATTCTTGTAAACCTTGTATCCATCTGATCAATGGTTTCAGAGGATTTCATCTTGAAGTTATCCAGCTTTTCTAGAGCAACACTCAGCTGATGCTCTTTTATGGCGTCGTTCCCTTCGCTCATATCTCTGACCTTGTCCCACATCTCTTTTGCAGATTTGCAATGTTTGATCTTGTCAAACCGATCATTGTCCAGGGCTTTAGTCATGATAAATCTTCCAATCTTGTCCAGGTTGAACAACTTGATTTCTTCAGCTGTCATTTCATTCAGATCTTTCTCCACCACGGTATCAACTTCATTGATCTTTATCGTCTTGGTGAATTTGAATGGACCTTTTGTAATGCAAGTGAACATGTTGTCATTGTAGGCAGCGAGGAAAATCTCCATCCTGATTTTCCAGTCTTCGAAGGACATACCAGCAATGTGGGGAACATGGTTTATGCATTCCATTTTCAAAAAGTTTTGATTTTTCAAAAAGATGCTCTTTTGAAAAAGTTTTCAAAAACCTTTGAAAAACACTTGGATCAAGCTCGTTGATCAGGCAATTGATTCAAATGAACCACCTGCTCTGATACCACTTGTTGGTCCCAAGTGGTCAGATGAGGTCTAGAGGGGGGGGGGTGAATAGACCTCTGAAAATTTTTGAACTTAAAAACTTTTCAGTCTTCTGTCAGCAGACTAAGCTGATGAAGAACAGTAAGCAGACTAGTCTGATCGTGAACAAATCTTGAACAGACGACTGACCACTCTTCTTATAGTAACTTAGCTGTTTTTCAGCAAAACAATTTTTCAAAGAGTATACTTGCAGCGGATTGTTTTAAAGTGTTTTTCACAAGTAGACTAAGTTCTTAAAAGATTTTATCCCCAGTTTTTAACAAACTCCTTTTTAAATTCTTTTAGGTAATTCAAGGTGTTTAAATATGCAGGGAAACTTTAGATGCAAGATAACACAAAGAATTTTTATAGTGGTTATATGGATAAAAATCCTTTAGTCCACTCTTCCAGATCACTCAGATTCTGGGTTATACTATAATCACAAAGATTACAATATTTCTCCACTTACACCTAGACAACAAATGAAAAGGCTATAAGCTCACAATAGGAATTCACAAAGAAAACCTATCCTCTGAAGTAGAATCACTCACAAAGACGGATTCTCACTTCGCACAACACTCAGCTATTACAAAATCACTCAGATAATATTTTTCTGTTTTCTTCAACTTGGTTTCTGTCAACAGATGACTTCCACCAGACGAGTGAGCTGTTCGAGCTTTTGAGACTTAGAAAATTTCTGCTTCAAAACCGAAATCTCTGATTGTTGTTGTGTGTCTCTCTTTTCGAACTTTGCTCTATTTATACTCGGATTTGAATTTATGACCGTTGAAGCAAATCAAGTCTTCAAATCCATCCTTCAGCTCTTTTGAAATGGCTCCCTACAGCAATCCGTACTGTGTACATTACTTTTCTGTCCATCACATTTAATGCTGCATTAAATGCACTCTGCTGATACGAGGATATCTTCAATCATTTGCCATTACTACCCTTCTCTTCCAGCATTTATTACACTAAGTGCATTTATTACCGTTGGACTAATCTCTTGATCTCTTCTACTCTGCTGATCAAAATGACTCTGCTGATAGGTACTCTGCTGATCAAATACTGAACTAATCTGATTTGACTCGGCTGATGACCTACCCTTCTGTTCGCTGTTCCAGCATGAGATCACTAGTCTTCTGAGCTTTGAACTTTGAACTCTTCTGATGTCTTCTTTTACTTGTTCAAAATTCTTCTAAGGGAACTAAGCTTCCATACTTAGCTGATTATGATGTTTTGGAAATCATCAAAACCTTCCCTTAATTTCTGACTTCTTTTATCTTCATCTTCATCCAACACATATACATTTTTTATAGAACATTATTTGATTTATAAAATGTAAATGTTTTACCTTGATGTATAGAAAACAGTAAATTTTCATTCTCGATATAAGTTCAAATTGCGTGAAAATGAAAAATTTGTAAGTAATTATAATTTCTATCCAGTTAATATTTGTAAGTTCAAATTTGTCTTGCTGAATGATGGTAAACTATTATTAGCATTACGACTACGTAGACCATCCCCAACAATAATATCTAAATTCAAATTTTAGACAGTGAACAGTGTTTAGTCATTTAAATATTATGTATTATCTACTCAATCCAACAGTCACATTTAATTTTTGATAACTATCATATACTGTATTATTTATATCTAAATTGTAAAATATATTATAGATTATATTGTATTGCTTCGTATACAAAAATTTAATATTATTAAATGAATTTCAACGATTTTGTTTAAATTTTATAAATATGAATTAATTAATAATTTTTTACTTGTGTGAAATATGGCTTAATTAACCTATATATTTTCAAGAGTTGAATTAGATATTAAAATCTATAATATTTAAATTACAATAAATATAAATTAAAATAAAAAATAGACTTTTATGTCAACTAAAATAACATTAATCTAAGTTATAGTATATGTTTATATCAACTTTATTTAAAAGAGAAAACAAATGTTGAAACAATCTAGATATGTCTATGTGGCCAACATCTAAAACTTTAGCTAAAAGTTTCAAAACATGATGTTTAGGTAAAATTAGGGATGGGTAATCCCTAGGTAACTAAGCCGCGGAGCGGGTGCGAGTGCGGGTGCGCGAGCGCGAGCGCAAGCGCGAGCGCGGGAGCGTGATATATTAAAACTCTAACTTATGAGAGCGCCTATAAAGCGTCTTAAAAATATATTAAAATAATAAAAATATTAAAAATACAAATATTAAAAAAATGTAAACTTCAAAAAAAAATTATACTTTCTAATTAAATATAGAACTAAAAGTAATTATTTTGAGCTATATATTTTGTTACTTATATTCTATTTTTTCTCTTTCCATACATTTAAAAGTTAAATAGAAATTTTAGTCCAATGAAATTTGTTACAAAAATGACAAATATAACTAATAAACAAAAAGTTATTTCATTAATTCCATAAAATATATTTAGGTTTCGCAACGTGTAATTTAAAGCAAAGTAGATCTTTTTTTTTTATATATTTATTTTTTAAGTTTAGAACAAGTCATATACATTTTTTATAGAACATTATTTGATTTATAAAATGTAAATGTTTTACCTTGATGTATAGAAAACAGTAAATTTTCATTCTCGATATAAGTTCAAATTGCGTGAAAATGAAAAACTTGTAAGTAATTATAATTTCTATCCAGTTAATATTTTTCTGTGTAGCTTGCTTTCATTGGGTTAATTGTGGTGCTTTGCATAATAATATTCAAATAAATAATATAGTAATATTTCATGTTGTTTTGGTATTCCCAATATATAGTCATGATGTTTGATGTCATCATTTTCCCATTGAGGCTGAACCTAAACATGTGCTCGAGAGATAGTTGTCCATACACTGATAAGGGATGTATGGATTCTCGAGAAGAGAGGAGCCATGGTGGTCCCTCCCCAGACCGCCTGGATCCCACGAGTGAATCGAAAGTTGGATCTCACCCGAATCGCCCCATCTATCCTCCTGAGGAGAGGTTTGGTTTCAAACCCCGGCTTTCCATACGACTAGGGGTGTAAACGAGTCGAGTTGTATCGAACAATACATTGTTCAAGCTTGGTTTGAATTTTATCAAGCTTGAAATTTTGTGTTTGAGTTTTGTTTGATTTGTTAACGAACCTAGCTCGAGCCGAGTATTGAGTAACTTAGATAAGCTAAAATATGAAAAAACACATGTAAAATTCTAAGCTATGTAAAAAACACAAGATAGCCGTATTAACCGAGCTTCTTTTATCAAACAAGAAATCTTGCTAAACCTTGTTTGATTTGTTTGACGAACAGAGCTCAAACGAGCTCGAGCCGAATATCGAATAGCTATGTTTGATTTTAAATCCTACTAATACGGCTTTACAGAGAGAGCATAATGCTATAAGATATTTCTATGTACAAGTGTCAGCTGTTTATTGGCTAATATGTGGGATGCACGAATTTTGCTTCACAAGAGCGCGCACCAGCTGAAGATAGTGCTGATAACGTCTTGAAAACGTCATTATTACGTGTCTTCTTAAGCCGAAAACAACTTGCTTTGATTTGAGTTTTGCGTGCTTTTGTTTATTTTCGCATTCTTTTGCGTTTTTGGTCCTTTGTTGGACATTTGTGTGTTTTGGTAGTTGTTTGTGTGTTTTGATGTTGTTTTGTGTGTTTTTGTAGGGAGATGTAAAAAAGGGCTTCAAAGGAATGAAGAACCGAAGTAAAAAATATGGAAGAACGTAGATAGCTGCTCACTAGAACATGCATAAATATTTGATGGATAGTCCAATTGAGCTGAATTTTGGATATGTCATAGATGAGTGAGTTAGCTACGCTACGGACTTTACGGATCCTCAATCGGAGTTCGGAGTCAAAAGATATGCTGCTCGGAAGAAAGTGCGGCGGAGCAGAAAATCTGCAGAGAGCTTACTGCCTGAGCTCGCGGCCGCGAGCTCAGGGCTCGCGGCCGCGAGGTCCTGCCTGCTGGTGCGAAATATCAGCTGAATCTCCGCGTTTTGAAGGGCATTTTCGGGTTTTCTCATGAGGGGCTATTAGGGCAAGATAAGAGAGCAACTTTGGGACTTCTTACACAATCTCTTCCAATCTTTCCCTCTACTCTTGGCCGCCCTTTTCCTCTCAAGTCTCCTCCAACTCTCTCTTTAATTTTTCTTGCTTTTTCTTGTAATCGAAGGCTCCACCAAGGGGGTGAGTTAGTCACCACCCTTGGGGAGTGATTAGGTGGTGATTAAAGGGAGGAGAATCCTTGTCTCGATTCCATTTCGATTAGGTGATTTCTTTCCATTTCTTAGTTATTTATGATTAGGAGATGAGTTTGTTATTTCCTTTTTGGATGAATGATTGTGTATTGAAATTCTCCGGATTTATATAAATTTATGTTATTGTTTGATTAATGATGTCTTGATGATTAGTATGGTGCTTATATGTGTTCGTTAATCCGATTCCGTGCTTATTGTTCGTCTTGTGGTTTGACAACCCTTTGAGATGAGTGTTATTGATTCTTGATTGCTAGATATAGTGATTTTGAGGATTTGATTATGAATTTGGATTGTGAATCGATTTTAGGATAGACATATACCTATGTCGTTTCATATTCGTTTAAGGTTTGAGTTTAAATGACATCGATTAGATTTTAGTCCATTTATACGTAAATTGGCTTAGTTTAATTTGATAGGTTGGTATGCTATCGAAAGATACATATGAATGTCATTGAATCCTAGAATAGCAAACACGAGCACAATATATTAATTGTCGAGTCATTGTTATCGTTTGATTAATTATGTTTGATGTTGGGTTATGTTTGATTTGTTGGGTTTATTGTTTTATCGCACTTTTGGCCATCTACCTTTAATGCAACCTAGACATAGGTTGTAGAAAGTTAGGTGAGTTACGATTTATGGATTTCAACCTAGGATAGACATATACCTAGTTTGGTCCGTGTTTGTATAATGGGTTCGTCCGTGAATGCATCAAATAACTTAGATTCTCTTTATTCGGGGATTTGGGTTAGTTTTAGGTCCCGGGTGACAACGGTAGGCCTTAGAATCCTCTTTTGGGTTCGGACTTCCCTTAGAGCATCAGTTGACAGCGATGTTCGTTCTTGATCCGGAGATGGAGAGTTTGGGTAGATTGGTAGAGTTAAGTCAAACCGATAGGGAGACTTAACTAATTTGAACTCACAAACAGCAACTAAATCTAGGATTGTTTGCATAGCTAACCTAACAACCGCATAATTTATCTGCTTTAACTAATCTCTTATAAATCCTTCTTAGCACATAATTAACTCCCCATTTACTTGTTTTCATAGTTAGATTTACTTTACCGCTCGTAGTTAAATAAAATCACCCTTATCATATATTTGGGTTTGATCTTTTGTATCAAGCATTCTTAGATAGAATAGGCCGTCGATTGATTCGTTTATTCCCACCTTTTACCCATTCGTTGGGATTCGATACTCGGTATGTACTTATCGTTTTATATTACTTGTAACGACCGTATACTTGCGTGTTTGCGTATTAGTATTTGGAACGCAACAAGTGCATGAATTTTGATTCACAAGAGCGCACACTATCTTCAGTCGGTGCATGGATTTTTCTTCATAAGAGCGCGCACTATCTTCATCCAGTGAGCGCACTATCTTCAGCCAGTGCGCGAATTATGCATAATTTGCTTTTCGCGCTCAGTGCGCGAATTGGGTGCGCGCATGAGCCTCTCCCACGCGAATTTAGTTACCTAGGGTAATCCAAATCCGTTCCGTCTAGATTTATCAAAAATTCAAATGGGACAAATATTTTGGATTTTGGGTACCCATATTTTGAACCCCGTAAAACTATATGAATATAAGGGACGATTTTGAGATTGAATTGCCCAATCCCAAATACCCCAACCGCCTAGTCCAACACCAATCTTATGACCTTCATAAACATGTTCTAATTTTAAAAAGTTTCTACTCCATGTAGTTTTACTGTAATGCCAGAAATTTCATTTAATTTGTTACTAAACAATAATAAAAAAGAAATTCAAGGTTCGTCGTAAAATTTTCATATGGTTGGTCCATGCCAATTGACTAATTAATCATGGTAACAATTATGTAATCTAGCACGTCCCCTCCCACAATAATTCCGGTGCTCGAAATCGGGTACCTAAATTATTATGAGATGAGTTTAGAATTAAAAGTTCGAGTCCCAAAAATTATTATACCCAAACGAATCCCTTGTCCACCCCTACGTAAAATTAGATGTTCGACGACATTTTTTGTCTTCGACATTTAAAATAAAGTTTTTAGGTATTTTAGATGGCGAAAATGGAACTCTTGGGAAATGTTCAAAACAACTAATCCATATATAAGGGAAATAGCATTTGTTGCAGATCATATATAATTATTGCCTACCTCAGTGATTCAAGATGTTGGTGTAGTGTTGAATAAAAATTAACCTCATAAGGTACATACATCTCTTACAATACCTAAATTTTATAGCTCAGGATAATGTGAAAAGATACCATAATATATAAAATATCAAAATTAAACTAAAGAACATAGTCCATACAATATTATTAAAACATGACTTCAGAAATGATAAAGGGGTTGCTTCCCTTTACCATTATTATCAGTCTCTTTAGCACCTGCATTGGAGGTGGAAGGAGTATTCTGAATATCTTCAATCCTCCAATCAACTACTCGAATCTTGCTCTCCAGTAGGCGAAGCATCTCAAGAAGATCTTCCGGGTTGCTGACATCCACTACATCTTTGTCTAGACAGTCAGCCAAGAGTAGTTCAATCTCTAATGATCGAACTTTCTTGCTCTCCCTTTCAAAATTATTGGTTAATCTAGCCAGATTCTGGTTCAGAAACCCAGCTTGATCTAACATTTTATTTGTTTGAGAAGGTGACGGTAAACTTCTAAACCTCTCAACAACTTGTAATGCTTCAGTTTGGGAAGGCCATACTTCCGACTGACTCCCATCTTCATTCAGAACAATAGCACAAGCTTCAATTCCACAAAGCGTTTTAATTTCTTCAAGCTTTTTGAGAAAACCGATTTTTCTTTTCTTGAATGTCACTCGTCGAGTATTCTCATTAGCAATCATCTCATATTTCACCTTTGATCGAACCATAGTTAATTCTTTAAAGCTAAAAAGGCAACCGTAAAGATATACAAGGGTATCTGGAATTGGACAATTTACATGCAATTAGTTAACAATTTAGGTTATGGCTAACTTTGGGAAATACCATTAATCTAAACTTGAAATGTAAACATGCATTATATTATAAAGAAAAATACTTTGTTTGCTTCGCAAAATGTAGCTTCAACAACAACTCGAGTATAATAAAGAATTCTACTATAAGAAAGTCTTCCTCAGACTTGATTGCTTATCATATTATATTATGGCTCCATAATAAATTATATGTTTACTTGTACTCAGTATTCATTAATGCTTTAAGACAAAGTCTTACTTTTACCAAATTGTATTTCGAATTTCCAGTTGTTATGCCAAAAATATACCTTTGCACCACAAGTTACCACTAAAGTGCATTCTTCTAGCAGAAAAGTCAAATTTTATGATCAAGTTAGTGAGAAACCACTATTACATTTTATAGAAATTTTCTCAAAGAATACACGTTTAACTAGAAACAACAAGATAAAAGAAATATTTTTATTTGATACTTTTTTCAAGTATCCAGACAAATATTGGAACATAACTAGGATTAGAGGCACAAAAGCTTTGAGAAAGCAGAAGTATTTTCATTGTATGGTAAAGCCTGGATGGTCTTGGTGCGTAGATAGACCTAAGATGCATCACTACAACTCGTGTTCACATTAATTTGTTTCTCATTCCAAAATAGATGATACCTTATGAAATCCATTGAATCTAACTGGAATCTTATTTCCACATTAAATCATGCAATACAAACCAGTACATTTTTTATATATTCGCTTTTATAGACGAATCATACACTGCTACGGACTAACTAATACATGGTTGAGGCGTGCATATATTCATAGACTTGTGAATTCCGTTACACACAAAAGGCTTTTGTAGATCTTGGGGAACTTCACACACAACAGGGATTTAACATCACAACATGATAAATTTTCATGAGTGTTTTGATAAATAAATCTAGCAAGCAATAATCCACTTTGAATGAAAAATGAAATAAAAGATGCAAACTTACACTTTTTTTACCGTAAAAAATGAACTTTTCTTAAGTCAACACTTTTTAGACAGAATAAAACCCCTTGAAAATAATCTGAACCAAAATAAAATCATAAATAATATACAAAAAATCACCTGGATGTTTGAACTGTGGACGGCGCCGCTGGTGAAGGGATTTCTGTAGAATTGGTAAACTGAGAAATGGGGGAATAAATAGGAATAGTTGATATAAGGTTGGATGGTTAAAAGGGAAGTAAATGCAATTGGTTTGGCGATTATAGCAATCATAATGATTTTGCTAATTTGTTACCGGATTTTTGTTCCATTGTAATAAAAATTACAAAAATCACAATGGATGCTGAGTGGGGGTACAAATTAAATGCAATTTTACTGTTGTGAATATGGAAGGTGAAAATTGCAATTTGGTACTTGAGATAAGTCGTTCTTTCATGTTGGATGAAGATGAAGAAGTGAATGGAGATTTTGATGATTTTCAAAAGTCATCAGCTAAGTAATAGAATCTTGGCAAACCTTTCAAGAAGTTTAATAGAAAAGACAAGTAAAATCAGAAGATTAAATTTTGATCCAGAAAACTACTGATCTGATGCTGAGTTCCGAATCAGACTTGTGGATTTCAACAGAGTCAAATCAGATGAGTTCGATTTGAATCAGCAGAGTAGAAATGATCAGAAAGTCACTCCAACGGTAATAAATGCACTCAATGTAATAAATGTTGCAAGAGAGGGGTATTAAAAACAAATGATAGAAGAGAAACATCGTATCAGCAAGGTGCATCTAATGCTACTGTCAGATCTGTACATCAGACTGTACAATGAACAGTTACAGAGAGCCGTTCAGAGATAAGGACCAGTACTCGAGAAAGATATGAAATTTGTCTTATCTCGATGGGCAGAATTCAAACCTCAAGTATAAATAGTTCGAAGTTCAAGAGTTAGAGA
Source organism: Penstemon barbatus (assembly GCA_003313485.2). Classification (NCBI taxonomy): domain Eukaryota; kingdom Viridiplantae; phylum Streptophyta; class Magnoliopsida; order Lamiales; family Plantaginaceae; genus Penstemon; species Penstemon barbatus. The sequence goes on from CM064884.1 coordinate 5,500,082, forward strand.
CAACAACTTAATCATAACAACTGAGAGCAATTCAACGATCAAATCTTCTAACTCTCAATACTCAAGAACAGAACACTAAACAATGAAGTCATCTGTTGACAAGCTAAGTAGAGGAAAACAAGAAAATATCTTTAATCTTAGTGATATATGTAGAAGAGAGTTATGAGACGTAGTTATTGTAAGTTGTAATTTGTAATTTTTGTGTCTATTGTAAGTTGTAATTTTCATGCGATTGTGATATTTAATATTTTGAAGCTTTAAGACTTGGAGTTTGATTTGATTGTAATTTATTGAATACTTGAATCTTGAAGGCTTGAGACATTTGTGTTGTTTTGTTTTGAAATTATTGTGTATAATTAATGTTTGAATTCATTTATTTACAATTTTACATACATATATGTTTAAAAAAAAATTCTTCTAAAAAAAAAAAAGTGAAATTTTGGATACCCAAAACCCAATACCCGAAATACCCAAAAATTTCGGGTACCCGCCAGATCGGGTCGGGTTTCGGGTGTGAAAATTCACTACCCGCCAAGTCGGGTACCCGACCTGGTAATCCCCAATTTAAAGACTTAGAAAATCAAATTGAAATTAGAACATTATTAAATTTGTGGAATGAAATGCAGAAAAATAAAAATTTGGGCTGTTTTTTATATACAAAATATATGTTAACATGTAACCCTCTGAGTTATTATCTTGTCTTATACATCACATATGGTATAATATTATTATATAGATATCCCTGGGGTATATTAATTCATCAAAAAGTTCAGTTAACCTTAAAAAAATTGACCAATGGCAAATTTAAAAAATCAATAAAAAAATTACCGACGTCATCAAATTTAGTAAGTTTTTAACGTCGTAAGAGGTTTTTTGTAAACAAGTCATATCAAGAGGATGTCACTTTAATTTTTTAAACATCGGGGGTTTCTTGTTATACACCAAAACATAAGGGGATCTGAATGTTAATCACCCAAAAATTAATTCTCAACACATTTTACCAATTAATTCAAGTGTTTAAAGGATCGCGTTGGAAAACAATGTTAGGATATTGATGTATCAAAATTAATTCATGTTGTTCGGTCAAAATAGGCATACAATGAAATTATAAATTAAGGGTGTGTTCGCTTGGCCCGTTAATTTAGTGGCCCAATTGCTAATTTTGGGAGATAAAACAATCGGCCCAACTGCATTATGTGTTGTTCGGGTGTTAATCTGCTGAATTACGCAATTTGGCCCAATTAAGTTGCAAGCTGTTCGGTTCGCCCGATTAAAGTGAAATTACGTTTTTGCCCTTTAGCTAGCCTCAGATCTGGCCGTTGATTCATGATTCAATCATGGCCGTTCAATCACATGGCATTTATAACAGCAAACAAATTTAAGAACAAAAATTGGACAAGATTAATAATTCCTCAATGCAGCCTAAATAATTCAAAATTTTAGGCCGAATCCGAACTATGAAAAATTATTCTGCCCAGAACTCCAACGAAATTTCAAATCCACGATTTTTTTTCATAAGCAATTTTCAACCAAAAAAAATAAAAAATTTCAGCTCACCTCGGTCCTTCTTGTGTGGGGTGCGATTCTTCAAAGTTCTATGTATGTAGTAGTACAACAAAATAAACTCACAAATTAAAGAATGAAGAAAAAAAATGAAGACATTTGAAGATGGCTAATGTGTTAGGGCTTACCTTACCTTTCACGACCTGGAGAAAGAAAGTGGGAAAATGTCAATTTGTTTTCTTTTTTTATTCATTATCATGGAAGATAAAAGTAATGGTAATTCCTGTAAATAAGTGAAACATTGAAGTCCAATTTCAGAAGCTTTAATATTGTTGGGGCCTCATTAAATTATTTCTGGGCTACAGACCCGATTCTAATCGGCTGGATAAGTGGGCTGGCCCACACTTTCCCGAGATAAAACCGGGCAGCCCGTCTTTTTATCAGGCTAACCGAACTGCTCACAGCATCCGATTAACCCACAAATTCAGCCCACAATTGCGCTAATTTGGGCCTTATCAAGCCAAACGAACACACCCTAAACATAATGGTATTATTTAACACTAGTTGTTGTCTTGCTGAATGATGGTAAACTATTATTAGCATTACGACTACGTAGACCATCCCCAACAATAATATCTAAATTCAAATTTTAGACAGTGAACAGTGTTTAGTCATTTAAATATTATGTATTATCTACTCAATCCAACAGTCACATTTAATTTTTGATAACTATCATATACTGTATTATTTATATCTAAATTGTAAAATATATTATAGATTATATTGTATTGCTTCGTATACAAAAATTTGATATTATTAAATGAATTTCAACGATTTTGTTTAAATTTTATAAATATGAATTAATTAATAATTTTTTACATGTGTGAAATATGGCTTAATTAACCTATATATTTTCAAGAGTTGAATTAGATATTAAAATCTATAATATTTAAATTACAATAAATATAAATTAAAATAAAAAATAGACTTTTATGTCAACTAAAATAACATTAATCTAAGTTATAGTATATGTTTATATCAACTTTATTTAAAAGAGAAAACAAATGTTGAAACAATCTAGATATGTCTATGTGGCCAACATCTAAAACTTTAGCTAAAAGTTTCAAAACATGATGTTTAGGTAAAATTAGGGGTGGGTAATCCCTAGGTAACTAAGTCGCGGAGCGGGTGCGAGTGCGGGTGCGCGAGCGCGAGCGCGGGAGCGTGATATATTAAAACTCTAACTTATGAGAGCGCCTATAAAGCGTCTTAAAAATATATTAAAATAATAAAAATATTAAAAAAATGTAAACTTCAAAAGAAAAATTATACTTTCTAATTAAATATAGAACTAAAAGTAATTATTTTGAGCTATATATTTTGTTGCTTATATTCTATTTTTTCTCTTTCCATACATTTAAAAGTTAAATAGAAATTTTAGTCCAATGAAATTTGTTACAAAAATGACAAATATAACTAATAAACAAAAAGTTATTTCATTAATTAAAATATATTTAGGTTTCGCAACGTGTAATTTAAAGCAAAGTAGATCTTTTTTTTTTATATATTTATTTTTTAAGTTTAGAACAAGTCATATACATTTTTTATAGAACATTATTTGATTTATAAAATGTAAATGTTTTACCTTGATGTATATAAAATAGTAAATTTTCATTCTCGATATAAGTTCAAATTGCGTGAAAATGAAAAATTTGTAAGTAATTATAATTTCTATCCAGTTAATATTTTTCTGTGTAGCTTGCTTTCATTGGGTTAATTGTGGTGCTTTGCATAATAATATTCAAATAAATAATATAGTAATATTTCATGTTGTTTTGGTATTCCCAATATATAGTCATCATTTTCCCATTGAGGCTGAACCTAAACATGTGCTCGAGAGATAGCTGTCCATACACATTTATAAGGGATGTATGGATTCTCGAGAAGAGAGGAGCCATGGTGGTCCCCCCCCCAAGACCGCCTGGATCCCACGAGTGAATCGAAAGTTGGATCTCACCCGAATCGCCCCATCTATCCTCCTGAGGAGAGGTTTGGTTTCAAACCCCGGCTTTCCATACGACTAGGGGTGTAAACGAGTCGAGTTGTATCGAACAATACATTGTTCAAGCTTGGTTTGAATTTTATCAAGCTTGAAATTTTGTGTTTGAGTTTTGTTTGATTTGTTAACGAACCTAGCTCGAGCCGAGTATTGAGTAACTTAGATAAGCTAAAATATGAAAAAACACATGTAAAATTCTAAGCTATGTAAAAAACACAAGATAGCCGTATTAACCGAGCTTCTTTTATCAAACAAGAAATCTTGCTCAACCTTGTTTGATTTGTTTGACGAACAGAGCTCAAACGAGCTCGAGCCGAATATCGAATAGCTATGTTTGATTTTCAATCCTACTAATACGGCTTTACAGAGAGAGCATAATGCTATAAGATATTTCTATGTACAAGTGTCAGCTGTTTATTGGCTAATATGTGGGATGCACGAATTTTGCTTCACAAGAGCGCGCACCAGCTGAAGATAGTGCATGAATTTTGATTCACAAGAGCGCACACTATCTTCAGTCGGTGCACGGATTTTTCTTCATAAGAGCGCGCACTATCTTCATCCAGTGCGCGCACTATCTTCAGCCAGTGCGCGAATTATGCATAATTTGCTTTTCGCGCTCAGTGCGCGAATTGGGTGCGCACATGAGCCTCTCCAACGCGAATTTAGTTACCTAGGGTAATCCAAATCCGTTCCGTCTAGATTTATCAAAAATTCAAATGGGACAAATATTTTGGATTTTGGGTACCCATATTTTGAAACCCGTAAAACTATATGAATATAAGGGACGATTTTGAGATTGAATTGCCCAATCCCAAATACCCCAACCGCCTAGTCCAACACCAATCTTATGAACTTCACAAACATGTTCTAATTTTAAAAAGTTTCTACTCCATGTAGTTTTACTGTAATGCCAGAAATTTCATTTAATTTGTTACTAAACAATAATAAAAAAGAAATTCAAGGTTCGTCGTAAAATTTTCATATGGTTGGTCCATGCCAATTGACTAATTAATCATGGTGACAATTATGTAATCTAGCACGTCCCCTCCCACAATAATTCCGGTGCTCGAAATCGGGTACCTAAATTATTATGAGATGAGTTTAGAATTAAAAGTTCGAGTCCCAAAAATTATTATAGCCAAACGAATCCCTTGTCCACCCCTACGTAAAATTAGATGTTCGACGACATTTTTTGTCTTCGACATTTAAAATAAAGTTTTTAGGTATTTTAGATGGCGCTCTTGGGAAATGTTCAAAACAACTAATCCATATATAAGGGAAATAGCATTTGTTGCAGATCATATATAATTATTGCCTACCTCAGTGATTCAAGATGTTGGTGTAGTGTTGAATAAAAATTAACCTCATAAGGTACTTACATCTCTTACTATACCTAAATTTTATAGCTCGGGATAATGTGAAAAGATACCATAATATATAAAATATCAAAATTAAACTAAAGAACATAGTCCATACAATATTATTAAAACATGACTTCAGAAATGATAAAGGGGTTGCTTCCCTTTACCATTATTATCAGTCTCTTTAGCACCTGCATTGGAGGTGGAAGGAGTATTCTGAATATCTTCAATCCTCCAATCAACTACTCGAATCTTGCTCTCCAGTAGGCGAAGCATCTCATGAAGATCTTCCGGGTTGCTGACATCCACTACATCTTTGTCTAGACAGTCAGCCAAGAGTAGTTCAATCTCTAATGATCGAACTTTCTTGCTCTCCCTTTCAAAATTATTGGTTAATCTAGCCAGATTCTGGTTCAGAAACCCAGCTTGATCTAACATTTTATTTGTTTGAGAAGGTGACGGTAAACTTCTAAACCTCTCAACAACTTGTAATGCTTCAGTTTGGGAAGGCCATACTTCCGACTGACTCCCATCTTCATTCAGAACAATAGCACAAGCTTCAATTCCACAAAGCGTTTTAATTTCTTCAAGCTTTTTGAGAAAACCGATTTTTCTTTTCTTGAATGTCACTCGTCGAGTATTCACATTAGCAATCATCTCATATTTCACCTTTGATCGAACCATAGTTAATTCTTTAAAGCTACAAAGGCAACCGTAAAGATATACAAGGGTATCTGGAATTGGACAATTTACATGCAATTAGTTAACAATTTAGGTTATGGCTAACTTTGGGAAATACCATTAATCTAAACTTGAAATGTAAACATGCATTATATTATAAAGAAAAATACTTTGTTTGCTTCGCAAAATGTAGCTTCAACAACAACTCGAGTATAATAAAGAATTCTACTATAAGAAAGTCTTCCTCAGACTTGATTGCTTATCATATTATATTATGGCTCCATAATAAATTATATGTTTACTTGTACTCAGTATTCATTAATGCTTTAAGACAAAGTCTTACTTTTACCAAATTGTATTTCGAATTTCCAGTTGTTATGCCAAAAATATACCTTTGCACCACAAGTTACCACTAAAGTGCATTCTTCTAGCAGAAAAGTCAAATTTTATGATCAAGTTAGTATGAAACCACTATTACATTTTATAGAAATTTTCTCAAAGAATACACGCTTAACTAGAAACAACAAGATAAAAGAAATATTTTTATTTGTTACTTTTTTCATGTATCCAGACAAATATTGGAACATAACTAGGATTAGAGGCACAAAAGCTTTGAGAAAGCAGAAGTATTTTCATTGTATGGTAAAGCTTGGATGGTCTTGGTGCGTAGATAGACCTAAGATGCATCACTACAACTCGTGTTCACATTAATTTGTTTCTCATTCCAAAATAGATGATACCTTATGAAATCCATTGAATCTAACTGGAATCTTATTTCCACATTAAATCATGCAATACAAACCAGCACATTTTTTATATATTCGCTTTTATAGACGAATCATACACTGCTACGGACTAACTAATACATGGTTGAGGCGTGGATATATTCATAGACTTGTGAATTCCGTTACACACAAAAGGCTTTTGTAGATCTTGGGGAACTTCACACAAAACAGGCATTTAACATCACAACATGATAAATTTTCATGAGTGTTTTGATAAATAAATCTAGCAAGCATTAATCCACTTTGAATGAAAAATGAAATAAAAGATGCAAACTTACACTTTTTTTACCGTAAAAAATGAACTTTTCTTAAGTCAACACTTTTTAGACAGAATAAAACCCCTTGAAAATAATCTGAACCAAAATACGTTCATAAATAATATACAAAAAATCACCTGGATGTTTGAACTGTGGACGGCGCCGCTGGTGAAGGGATTTCTGTAGAATTGGTAAACTGAGAAATGGGGGAATAAATAGGAATAGTTGATATTAGGTTGGATGGTTAAAAGGGAAGTAAATGCAATTGGTTTGGCGATTATAGCAATCATAATGATTTTGCTAATTTGTTACCGGATTTTTGTTCCATTGTAATAAAAATTACAAAAATCACAATGGATGCTGAGTGGGGGTTCAAATTAAATGCAATTTTACTGTTGTGAATATGGAAGGTGAAAATTGCAATTTGGTACTTGAGATAAGTCGTTATTTCATGTTGGATGAAGATGAAGAAGTGAATGGAGATTTTGATGATTTTCAAAAGTCATCAGCTAAGTAATAGAATCTTGGCAAACATTTCAAGAAGTTTAATAGAAAAGACAAGTAAAATCAGAAGATTAAATTTTGATCCAGAAAACTACTGATCTGATGCTGAGTTCCGAATCAGACTTGTGGATTTCAACAGAGTCAAATCAGATGAGTTCGATTTGAATCAGCAGAGTAGAAATGATCAGAAAGTCACTCCAACGGTAATAAATGCACTCAATGTAATAAATGTTGCAAGAGAGGGGTATTAAAAACAAATGATTGAAGAGAAACATCGTATCAGCAAGGTGCATCTAATGCTACTGTCAGATCTGTACATCAGACTGTACAATGAACAGTTACAGAGAGCCGTTCAGAGATAAGGACCAATACTCGAGAAAGATATGAAATTTGTCTTATCTCGATGGGCAGAATTCAAACCTCAAGTATAAATAGTTCGAAGTTCAAGAGTTAGAGACAACAACTTAATCATAACAACTGAGAGCAATTCAACGATCAAATCTTCTAAGTCTCAATACTCAAGAACAGAACACTAAACAATGAAGTCATCTGTTGACAAGCTAAGTAGAGGAAAACAAGAAAATATCTTTAATCTTAGTGATATATGTAGAAGAGAGTTATGAGACGTAGTTTTCCATCTTTGTGAGTGAAAATAATTCAGACGATAGGTCTTCTCAGTGATTTACTATTACGCACTTGTGGCTTTATATCATTTGTTGTAAAAACGCAAGTGGAGTGTAGTAGTTACTTTGTGTTTCTAGTATAACATAAATCTTCATAATTTAGAAGTGTGGACTAAAAGACATTATTTTCTATGTAACCACTATAAAAATTCTTTGTGTCTGATTTACTGTTTTACATACTGGCATATTTCTGAAAGCAAACAAACACTTGGAAAAACTAAAGATTTTAAAAGGAGTTTTAAAACTAGGGGATAAAATCTTGAAGTAAGAAAAAGTTGTTTGAAAAACACTTGACATAAATATGTTGCATAACAAGTTTCAAACTCTAATTTAATTTGACAAAAGATAAGTAAAATCAGACCAGTGGTCAACTTATGATGAACAAGCTTTGTGCAGGAACATCTAAGGAAGGTTAGTAATCTCATAAGTTTTGATCAGCTTACTCTGCTGATAAGGAATGTTAGAAAAATTTAATAGGTACAGAGGTCTAATAACCCCAACCCCCAACCCCAACCCCCGTCTTCTAGACCCCATATGACCATTTGGGACAAACATTTCATATTGCCCTCTAAGTTTTTCATCTTTACATTACTAAACCCTTTGCATAAGAGTTAACATCGAAATAAGTTATTCGATATTCGATTAAATTTCGTTCATATAAATTAGTTTGGAAAACATTTTTTATTTTCTCGACTCGATAAGCTAGCAAGTGACAATTTGTAGAAATAATATCAAGCTACGAACTCGACTTATGTTCGGCTCAATTAAAGCTCATTCTAACTCGATTTTTGAATCAAACTTAAACACATCTTAAACTATTTAAAAAACTTGAATATTGTATTATTATGTACTACTCTACCCGTTTACAGCACTACCCGATATGCAAATAATACTCCTAGTATTTAATTTGACCAACTAAACTATTACTCCTAAAAATGTTGACATGCAAGAAATGGGGAAAAATGTCTCGCGCCTTTCTTTCTTCCTTAGGGAGAATTACTCAAATTACCTCTCAGTTTTAGTGTAATTACACTGACCACCCTTCAGTATTTAAAAAATATTCAAAACTACCACGAAGGTATTGGAATCATCACAATTACCTAGGGGTGGTCATTTGGTATCGGGAATTGGGAACCCGAATTGTACCGATAGGATTTTTACCAAAAAAATATATAATTGTGGGTATTTCGGGTTTTGGGAAACCCGATTACAAAAACCGGTACGGGTTTCGGGTCGGAAGTCCTACCCGGTCAAGAACCCGATTTATGCATATGTTTAATTTTTTAGTTAATCTCTTTCACGTTTTTTCACACTTTCAGTATAGGAAATCAGATATCAACTCTCAACCCTGAACCTAATGCCGCCGCCATCGTCATCTCTCCACTTCCCCTAGTTAGTAGTATCGTACATTGCCTCCTCATCAAGGAAACTCGCCCACCAAAAAAGAGCAAGTTTTCTCCACGTACTCTCACAACCAGCCTGGTGTACTTATCAAGGTTTACGAGGGTGAAAGAACGAGAACAGGAGACAATAATTTGCTTGGAAAATTCGAACTCACAGGCATTCCACCAGCTCCAATGGGTGTACCTCATATCACAGTCTGTTTCGACATTGACGCAAATGGGATTCTGAACGTCTCTGCCGAGGACAAGACGACATGGCAGAAGAACAAGATTACGATCACAAATGACAAGGGAAGGCTATCGAAAGAAGAGATTGAGAAAATGGTGCAAGAAGCTGAGAAATACAAGGCTGAAGATGAGGATCATAAGAAGAAAGTGGAGGCAAAGAATGCCTTGGAGAACTATGCTTACAACATGAGGAACACAATTAAAGATGAGAAGATTGCTTCTAAGCTCGAGGGTGCTTATAAGAAGAAAATTGAGGATGCCATTGAGGGGGCGATTCAGTGGCTGGATACGAATCAGCTTGCTGAGGCTGACGAATTTGAGGATAAGATGAAAGAGCTTGAAGGTATTTGTAACCCCATTATTGCCAAGATGTATAAGGGTGCTGATGTTGGTGGAGGTATGGATGAAGATGTGCCTTCCGGTGGTGGCAGTGGCAGCGGTAGCGGTGGTGCTGGGCCCAAGATTGAGGAAGTTGATTAAGCTTAAGCGTTGGGATGGTCTAGGGACTAGTTTACCATATGTTGTAGTAGCCTACTGGTGTAGTGTTTTTTTTTATTTTTCTTCTGTGTGGATGTTTTACTGTTTTGCTATCTTAGAAGACTTGTTGATCTTGATTTCCTCCTAGTTATAAGCCATGCATCTTTGTTTGAAATTGAGATATTATGATGAATGTGTTTGATGTAGTACAGTACTTAGTCAGTTAGTTGCGTGTTTGTATACATAATCGGGTTGGACGGTGAATCGATGAGTCAATTAGTTACTGATTTTATTGATCAAATCGATTGGATTGTTGATTGGACTGAATAACGTCATAGTAATAATATAATATACTTTTTTAATTTTAAAGTAAAATTTAAAATATATCATTTAATTAATTAAAAGTAATTAAAAATTTAGATTAAATATAAAATTTGAAACATTATCATATAATTAATTAAAAATAACAAAAAATTAGATTATATTTAAATTAAATTATACAGTAAAGTAATTAAAAATTTAGATCAAATATAAAATTTGAAACATTATCATATAATTAATTAAAATAACAAAAAATTAGATTATATTTAAATTAAATTATACAGTATAATATTATTTAATTTGTAATACAATATTAATTAGTAAGTTTATACGATATTAATTAGTAAGCTCATATAGATATAATTATTATATTTATTTACAAGAGAGTAGTACATTTTAAATATGATTATTTGTACAAGTTTAATATTCAAAATAAATTTTAAATAATATATTGATCTGACTTTCAAATTTTGATACTTTTAATCCTAAAAATAATATAATTGGGAAAAAATATCTAATGAAAATACTTTTAATAAGAAATTATGTCATAAAATTAAAATTTGTTTTAATTTTTATTGATAATGTGTAGAATATTAATTGCGTTAATTATCATAATTTAATTTATAAATAAATTTGGTTACAAGTTTTTTATAATATATAAATCTATATATTTAAAGTTTGACATAAATGATGTAGCTCAAATGGTAAGGTTGTTACGTTATATTTAAGAGGTTAGATGTTGAATTTCCTATTTTACAAAAATATCAATTTATTTTTAATATTAAAATAAATTAAAAAAATAAAGGACAATTAGAATCGGTTCACCGTGGAATTCAATTTGAAATTGTTGTTAAACTTAAACTATTGTTGATGGATATATTTTGATTTACCCTCAAGGGTGTTATTTTCTAATCGATAATTATCCTTGAAAAATAAAGAGATAAATTTATTAAGTAAAGAAGCAAAATAATACTTTCAATTAAAAAAAAAAAAAAATCAGCTACCCTCTTGAACTTGTAGTTGAGCTTTACTTTTCCCTTTAAACTTATATTTTTAATTCTTTGGTTGGAAAAGTGGACGGAATATAGTTCAGGAGTAAAGTGCAACAATAATGTATTTTAGAGTGGAGGGAGAGGGGGGGAGGGGATTTAAGATGAGAATGTGTTTAGAAAATTACACACAAAAGAGAGCTAAATGCCAAAATAATTCATATACATGCTTTGCTGAATTGGCCCCAAAAATTCCGATATTATTTTTATTAGAAAAAAATTTATTGTGTTACCGAAAAAATTCATTTGAAACTCTTTTATAATTAATAATGGACAATGTAAAAAATTAAAGTTTAGAGAAAAAAAGTACAACTTGACTATGAGTTTAGGGGAAAAAGTGCGACTTTCTCTATGATTTATCAAAACATGCATGTAATTTTGTTTGTGTGTTTTCACTTAAATTCTTACTTGTTTGGTAATCCCCAATTTAAAGACTTAGAAAATCAAATTGAAATTAGAACATTATTAAATTTGTGGAATGAAATGCAGAAAAATAAAAATTTGGGCTGTTTTTTATATACAAAATATATGTCAACATGTAACTCTCTGAGTTATTATCTTGTCTTATACATCACATATGGTATAATATTATTATATAGATATCCCTGGGGTATATTAATTCAGGCAAAATTGCAAAAATCGTCCCAAACTAATTACTGATTTTGGATTTTCGTCCCAAACTATTTAATTTGGCGAATTTCGTCCCGTAATTTAATATTTTTTTGGAATATCGTCCCACCGTAATTATAAGACGAAAATTGCGCATTTGCCGATGAATTATCACATGGCTGTTTAAGTATCATGACATGGTAAATTTTAACATGAATAATTATATAATATTGCAGAGTTCGTCCCAAATTAATTACAAGATTGAACCGCCATTTTCATTAAATTAGAAATTTAATATTGGGACTAAATTCATACAAAATGGTAAATTATGGGACGAAATTTGGAGAGTTGATATAGTTTGGGACGAAAAATCAAAATTAGTAATTAGTTTGGGACGATATTCCAAAAAAATATTTAATTACGGGATGAAATTCGCCAAGTTAAATAGTTCGGGACGAAAATCCAAAATCACTAATTAGTTTGGGACGTTTTCTGCAATTTTACCATTAATTCATCAAAAAGTTCAGTTAACCTTAAAAAAATTGACCAATGGTAAACTTAAAAAATCAATAAAAAAATTACCGACGTCATGAAATTTAGTAAGTTTTTAACGTCGTAAGAGGTTTTTTGTAAACAAGTCATATCAAGATGATGTCACTTTAATTTTTGAAACATCGGGGGTTTCTTGTTATACACCAAAACATAAGGGGATCTTAATGTTAATCACCTAAAAATTAATTCTCAACACATTTTACCAATTAATTCAAGTGACTTAAAGGATCGCGTTGGAAAACAATGTTAGGATATTGATGTATCAAAATTAATTCATGTTGTTCGGTCAAAATAGGCATACAATGAAATTATAAATTAAACATAATGGTATTATTTAACACTAGTTGTTGTCTTGCTGAATGATGGTAAACTATTATTAGCATTACGACTACGTAGACCATCCCCAACAATAATATCTAAATTCAAATTTTAGACGGTGAACAGTGTTTTAGTCATTTAAATATTATGTATTATCTACTCCATCCAACAGTCACATTTAATTTTTGATAACTATCATATGTTATTTATATCTAAATTATAAAATATATTATAGATTATATTGTATTGCTTTGTATACTAAAATTTAAATATTATAAATGAATTTCAACGATTTTTTTTAAATTTTATAAATATGAATTAATTAATAATTTTTTACATGTGTGAAATATGGCTTAATTAACCGATATATTTTCAAGAGTTGAATTAGATATAAAAATCTATAATATTTAAATTACAATAAATATAAATTAAAATAAAAAATAGACTTTTATGTCAACTAAAATAACATTAATCTAAGTTATAGTATATGTTTATATCAAATTTATTTAAAAGAGAAAACAAATGTTGAAACAATCTAGATATGTCTACGTGGCCAACATCTAAAACTTTAGCAAAAAGTTTCAAAACATGATGTTTAGGTAAAATTAGGGGTGGGTAATCCAAATCCGTAGATTTATCAAAAATTCAAATGGGACAAATATTTTGGATTTTGGGTACCCATATTTTGAAACCCGTAAAACTATATGAATATAAGGGACGGATTTGAGATTGAATCGCCCAAACCTAAATACCCGAACCGCCTAGTCCAACACCAATCTTATGAACTTCATAAACATGTTCTAATTTTAAAAAGTTTCTACTCCATGTAGTTTTACTGTAATGCAAGAAATTTCATTTAATTTGTTACTAAACAATAATAAAAAAGAAATTCAAGGTAATTTCATATGGATGGTCCATGCCAATTGACTAATTAATCATGGTAACAATTATGTAATCTAGCACGTCCCCTCCCACAATAATTCGGGCGCTCGAAATCGGGTATCTAAATTATTATGAGATGAGTTTAGAATTAAAAGTTCGAGTCCCAAAAATTATTATACCCAAACGAATCCCTTGTCCACCCCTACGTAAAATTAGATGTTCGACGACATTTTTTTTCTTCGACATTTAAAATAAAGTTTTAGGTATTTTAGATGGCGAAAATGGAACTCTTGGGAATGTTCAAAACAACTAATCCATATATAAGGGAAATAGCATTTGTTGCAGCTCATATATAATTATTGCCTACCTTAGTGATTCAAGATGTTGGTGTAGTGTTGAGTAAAAATTAACCTCAAAATTATATACCTAAATTTTATAGCTCAGGATAATGTGAAAAGATACCATAATATATAAAATATCAAAACTAAACTAAAGAACATAGTCCATACAATATTATTAAAACATGACTTCAGAAATGATAAAGGGGCTGCTTCCCTTTACCATTATTATCAGTCTCTTTAGCACCTGCATTGGAGGTGGAAGGAGTATTATGAATATCTTCAATCTTCCAATCAACTACTCGAATCTTGCTCTCCAAGAGGCCAAGCATCTCATGAAGATCTTCTGGGTTGCTGATATCCACTACATCTTTGTCTAGACAGTCAGCCAAGAGTAGTTCAATCTCTAATGATCGAACTTTCTTGCTCTCCCTTTCAAAATTATTTGTTAATCTAGCCAAATTCTGGTTCAGAAACCCAGCTTGATCTAACATTTTATTCGTTTGAGAAGGTAACGGTAAACTTCTAAACCTCTCAACAACTTGTAATGCTTCAGTTTGGGAAGGCCATACTTCCGACTGACTCCCATCTTCATTCAGAACAACTGCACAAGCTTCAATTCCACAAAGCGTTTTAATTTCTTCAAGCTTTTTGAGAAAACCAATCTTTCTCTTCTTGAATGTCACGCGTCGAGTATTCTCATTAGCAATCATCTCATATTTCACCTTGGGTCGAACCATAGTTAATTCTTTAAAGCTACAAAGGCAACCGTAAAGATATATAAGGGTATCTGGAATTGGACAATTTATACATGCAATGCAATTAGTTAACAATTTAGGTTATGGCTAACTTTGGGAAATACCATTAATCTAAACTTGAAATGTAAACATGCATTATATTATAAAGAAAAATACTTTGTTTGCTTCCCAAAATGTAGCTTCAACAACAACTCGAGTATAATAAAGAATTCTACTATAAGAAAGTCTTCCTCAGACTTGATTGCTTATCATATTATATTATGGCTCCATAATAAATTATATGTTTACTTGTACTCAGTATTCATTAATGCTTTAAGACAAAGTCTTACTTTTACCTAATTGTATTTCGAAGTTCCAGTTGTTATGCCAAAAATATACCTTTGCACCACAAGTTACCACTAAAGTGCATTCTTCTAGCAGAAAAGTCAAATTTGATGATCAAGTTAGTATGAAACCACTACTACATTTTATAGAAATTTTCTTAAAGAATACACGCTTAACTAGAAACAACTAGATAAAAGAAATATTTTTATTTGTTACTTTTTTCATGTATCCAGACAAATTTTGGAACATAACTAGGATAAGAGGCACAAAAGCTTTGAGAAAGCAGAAGTATTTTCATTGTATGGTAAAGCCTGGATGGTCTTGGTGCGTAGATAGACCTAAGATGCATCACTACAACTCGTGTTCACATTAATTTGTTTCTCATTACAAAATAGATGATACCTTATGAAATCCATTGAATCTAACTGGAATCTTATTTCCACATTAAATCATGCAATACAAACCAGCACATTTCTTATATGTTCGCTTTTATAGACGAATCATACACCTCTACGGACTAACTAATACATGGTTGAGGCGTGGATATATTCATAGACTTGTGAATTCCGTTACACACAAAAGGCTTTTGTAGATCTTGGGGAACTTCACACACAACAGGCATTTAACATCACAACATGATAAATTTTCATTAGTGTTTTGATAAATAAATCTAGCAAGCATTAATCCACTTTGAGTGAAAAATGAAATAAACGATGCAAATTTACACTTTTTTATCGTAAAAAAAATGAACTTTTCTTAAGTCAACACTTTTTAGACAAAATAAAACTCCTTGAAAATAATCCGAACCAAAATAGTTCATAAATAATATACAAAAAATAACCTGGATGTTTGAATTGTGGACGGCGCCGCTGGTGAAGGGATTTCTGTAGAATTGGTAAACTGAGAAATTGGGGAATAAATAGGGATAGTTGATATTAGGTTGGATGGTTAAAAGGGAAGTAAATGCAATTGGTTTGGCGATTATAGCAATCATAATGATTTTGCTAATTTGTTACCGGATTTTTGTTCCATTGTAATAAAAATTACAAAATCACAATGGATGCTGAGTTGGGGTTCAAATTAAATGCAATTTTACTGTTGTGAATATGGAAGGTGAAAATTGCAATTTGGTACTTGAGATAAGTCGTTCTTTCATGTTGGATGAAGATGAAGAAGTGAATGGAGATTTTGATGATTTTCAAAAGTCATCAGCTAAGTAATAGAATCTTGGCAAACCTTTCAAGAAGTTTAATTGAAAAGACAAGTAAAATCAGAAGATTAAATTTCGATCCAGAAGACTATTGATCTGATGTTGAGTTCCGAATCAGACTGGTGGATTTCAGCAGAGTCAAATCAGATGAGTTCGATTTGAATCAGCAGAGTAGAAATGATCAGAAAGTCACTCCAACGGTAATAAATGCACTCAATGTAATAAATGTTGCAAGAGAGGGGTATTAAAAACAAATTATTGAAGAGAAACATCGTATCAGCAAGGTGCATCTAATGCTACTGTCAGATCTGTACATCAGACTGTACAATGAACAGTTACAGAGAGTCGTTCAGAGATAAGGACCAGTACTCGAGAAAGATATGAAATTTGTCTTATCTCGATGGGCAGAATTCAAACCTCAAGTATAAATAGTTCGAAGTTCAAGATTAGAGACAACAACTTAATCATAACAACTGAGAGCAATTCAACGATCAAAACTTCTAAGTCTCAATACTCAAGAACAGAACACTAAACAACGAAGTCATCTGTTGACTAAGTAGAGGAAAACAAGAAAATATCTTTAATCTTAGTGATATATGTAGAAGAGAGTTATGAGACGTAGTTTTCCATCTTTGTGAGTGAAAATAATTCAGACGATAGGTCTTCTCAGTGATTTACTATTACGCACTTGTGGCTTTATATCATTTGTTGTAAAAACGCAAGTGGAGTGTAGTAGTTACTTTGTGTTCCTAGTATAACATAAATCTTCATAATTTAGAAGTGTGGACTAAAAGACATTATTGTCTATGTAACCACTATAAAAATTCTTTGTGTCTGATTTACTGTTTTACATACTGGCATATTTCTGAAAGCAAACAAACACTTGGAAAAACTAAAGATTTTAAAAGGAGTTTTAAAACTAGGGGATAAAATCTTGAAGTAAGAAAAAGTTGTTTGAAAAACACTTGACATAAATATGTTGCATAACAAGTTTCAAACTCTAATTTAATTTGACAAAAGATAAGTAAAATCAGACCAGTGGTCAACTTATGATGAACAAGCTTTGTGCAGGAACATCTAAGGAAGGTTAGTAATCTCATAAGTTTTGATCAGCTTACTCTGCTGATAAGGAAGGTTAGAAAAATTTAATAGGTACAGAGGTCTAATAACCCCAACCCCCAACCCCAACCCCCGTCTTCTAGACCCCATATGACCATTTGGGACAAACATTTCATATTGCCCTCTAAGTTTTTCATCTTTACATTACTAAACCCTTTGCATAAGAGTTAACATCGAAATAAGTTATTCGATATTCGATTAAATTTCGTTCATATAAATTAGTTTGGAAAACATTTTTTATTTTCTCGACTCGATAAGCTAGCAAGTGACAATTTGTAGAAATAATATCAAGCTACGAACTCGACTTATGTTCGGCTCAATTAAAGCTCATTCTAACTCGATTTTTGAATCAAACTTAAACACATCTTAAACTATTTAAAAAACTTGAATATTGTATTATTATGTACTACTCTACCCGTTTACAGCACTACCCGATATGCAAATAATACTCCTAGTATTTAATTTGACCAACTAAACTATTACTCCTAAAAATGTTGACATGCAAGAAATGGGAAAAAATGTCTCGCGCCTTTCTTTCTTCCTTAGGGAGAATTACTCAAATTACCTCTCAGTTTTAGTGTAATTACACTGACCACCCTTCAGTATTTAAAAAATATTCAAAACTACCACGAAGGTATTGGAATCATCACAATTACCTAGGGGTGGGCATTTGGTATCGGGAATTGGGAACCCGAATTGTACCGATAGGATTTTTACCAAAAAAATATATAATTGTGGGTATTTCGGGTTTTGGGAAACCCGATTACAAAAACCGGTACGGGTTTCGGGTTGGAAGTCCTACCCGGTCAAGAACCCGATTTATGCATATGTTTAATTTTTTAGTTAATCTCTTTCACGTTTTTTCACACTTTCAGTATAGGAAATCAGATATCAACTCTCAACCCTGAACCTAATGCCGCCGCCATCGTCATCTCTCCACTTCCCCTAGTTAGTAGTATCGTACATTGCCTCCTCATCAAGGAAACTCGCCCACCAAAAAAGAGCAAGTTTTCTCCACGTACTCTCACAACCAGCCTGGTGTACTTATCCAGGTTTACGAGGGTGAAAGAACGAGAACAGGAGACAATAATTTGCTTGGAAAATTCGAACTCACAGGCATTCCACCAGCTCCAAGGGGTGTACCTCAGATCACAGTCTGTTTCGACATTGACGCAAATGGGATTCTGAACGTCTCTGCCGAGGACAAGACGACAGGGCAGAAGAACAAGATTACGATCACAAATGACAAGGGAAGGCTATCGAAAGAAGAGATTGAGAAAATGGTGCAAGAAGCTGAGAAATACAAGGCTGAAGATGAGGATCATAAGAAGAAAGTGGAGGCAAAGAATGCCTTGGAGAACTATGCTTACAACATGAGGAACACAATTAAAGATGAGAAGATTGCTTCTAAGCTCGAGGGTGCTTATAAGAAGAAAATTGAGGATGCCATTGAGGGGGCGATTCAGTGGCTGGATACGAATCAGCTTGCTGAGGCTGACGAATTTGAGGATAAGATGAAAGAGCTTGAAGGTATTTGTAACCCCATTATTGCCAAGATGTATAAGGGTGCTGATGTTGGTGGAGGTATGGATGAAGATGTGCCTTCCGGTGGTGGCAGTGGCAGCGGTAGCGGTGGTGCTGGGCCCAAGATTGAGGAAGTTGATTAAGCTTAAGCGTTGGGATGGTCTAGGGACTAGTTTACCATATGTTGTAGTAGCCTACTGGTGTAGTGTTTTTTTTTATTTTTCTTCTGTGTGGATGTTTTACTGTTTTGCTATCTTAGAAGACTTGTTGATCTTGATTTCCTCCTAGTTATAAGCCATGCATCTTTGTTTGAAATTGAGATATTATGATGAATGTGTTTGATGTAGTACAGTACTTAGTCAGTTAGTTGCGTGTTTGTATACATAATCGGGTTGGACGGTGAATCGATGAGTCAATTAGTTACTGATTTTATTGATCAAATCGATTGGATTGTTGATTGGACTGAATAACGTCATAGTAATAATATAATATACTTTTTTAATTTTAAAGTAAAATTTAAAATATATCATTTAATTAATTAAAAGTAATTAAAAATTTAGATTAAATATAAAATTTGAAACATTATCATATAATTAATTAAAAATAACAAAAAATTAGATTATATTTAAATTAAATTATACAGTAAAGTAATTAAAAATTTAGATCAAATATAAAATTTGAAACATTATCATATAATTAATTAAAATAACAAAAAATTAGATTATATTTAAATTAAATTATACAGTATAATATTATTTAATTTGTAATACAATATTAATTAGTAAGTTTATACGATATTAATTAGTAAGCTCATATAGATATAATTATTATATTTATTTACAAGAGAGTAGTACATTTTAAATATGATTATTTGTACAAGTTTAATATTCAAAATAAATTTTAAATAATATATTGATCTGACTTTCAAATTTTGATACTTTTAATCCTAAAAATAATATAATTGGGAAAAAATATCTAATGAAAATACTTTTAATAAGAAATTATGTCATAAAATTAAAATTTGTTTTAATTTTTATTGATAATGTGTAGAATATTAATTGCGTTAATTATCATAATTTAATTTATAAATAAATTTGGTTACAAGTTTTTTATAATATATAAATCTATATATTTAAAGTTTGACATAAATGATGTAGCTCAAATGGTAAGGTTGTTACGTTATATTTAAGAGGTTAGATGTTGAATTTCCTATTTTACAAAAATATCAATTTATTTTTAATATTAAAATAAATTAAAAAAAAAAAAAAGGACAATTAGAATCGGTTCACCGTGGAATTCAATTTGAAATTGTTGTTAAACTTAAACTATTGTTGATGGATATATTTTGATTTACCCTCAAGGGTGTTATTTTCTAATCGATAATTATCCTTGAAAAATAAAGAGATAAATTTATTAAGTAAAGAAGCAAAATAATACTTTCAATTAAAAAAAAAAAAAAAAATCAGCTACCCTCTTGAACTTGTAGTTGAGCTTTACTTTTCCCTTTGAACTTATATTTTTAATTCTTTGGTTGGAAAAGTGGACGGAATATAGTTCAGGAGTAAAGTGCAACAATAATGTATTTTAGAGTGGAGGGAGAGGGGGGGAGGGGATTTAAGATGAGAATGTGTTTAGAAAATTACACACAAAAGAGAGCTAAATGCCAAAATAATTCATATACATGCTTTGCTGAATTGGCCCCAAAAATTCCGATATTATTTTTATTAGAAAAAAATTTATTGTGTTACCGAAAAAATTCATTTGAAACTCTTTTATAATTAATAATGGACAATGTAAAAAATTAAAGTTTAGAGAAAAAAAGTACAACTTGACTATGAGTTTAGGGGAAAAAGTGCGACTTTCTCTATGATTTATCAAAACATGCATGTAATTTTGTTTGTGTGTTTTCACTTAAATTCTTACTTGTTTGGTAATCCCCAATTTAAAGACTTAGAAAATCAAATTGAAATTAGAACATTATTAAATTTGTGGAATGAAATGCAGAAAAATAAAAATTTGGGCTGTTTTTTATATACAAAATATATGTCAACATGTAACTCTCTGAGTTATTATCTTGTCTTATACATCACATATGGTATAATATTATTATATAGATATCCCTGGGGTATATTAATTCAGGCAAAATTGCAAAAATCGTCCCAAACTAATTACTGATTTTGGATTTTCGTCCCAAACTATTTAATTTGGCGAATTTCGTCCCGTAATTTAATATTTTTTTGGAATATCGTCCCACCGTAATTATAAGACGAAAATTGCGCATTTGCCGATGAATTATCACATGGCTGTTTAAGTATCATGACATGGTAAATTTTAACATGAATAATTATATAATATTGCAGAGTTCGTCCCAAATTAATTACAAGATTGAACCGCCATTTTCATTAAATTAGAAATTTAATATTGGGACTAAATTCATACAAAATGGTAAATTATGGGACGAAATTTGGAGAGTTGATATAGTTTGGGACGAAAAATCAAAATTAGTAATTAGTTTGGGACGATATTCCAAAAAAATATTTAATTACGGGATGAAATTCGCCAAGTTAAATAGTTCGGGACGAAAATCCAAAATCACTAATTAGTTTGGGACGTTTTCTGCAATTTTACCATTAATTCATCAAAAAGTTCAGTTAACCTTAAAAAAATTGACCAATGGTAAACTTAAAAAATCAATAAAAAAATTACCGACGTCATCAAATTTAGTAAGTTTTTAACGTCGTAAGAGGTTTTTTGTAAACAAGTCATATCAAGATGATGTCACTTTAATTTTTGAAACATCGGGGGTTTCTTGTTATACACCAAAACATAAGGGGATCTTAATGTTAATCACCTAAAAATTAATTCTCAACACATTTTACCAATTAATTCAAGTGACTTAAAGGATCGCGTTGGAAAACAATGTTAGGATATTGATGTATCAAAATTAATTCATGTTGTTCGGTCAAAATAGGCATACAATGAAATTATAAATTAAACATAATGGTATTATTTAACACTAGTTGTTGTCTTGCTGAATGATGGTAAACTATTATTAGCATTACGACTACGTAGACCATCCCCAACAATAATATCTAAATTCAAATTTTAGACAGTGAACAGTGTTTTAGTCATTTAAATATTATGTATTATCTACTCCATCCAACAGTCACATTTAATTTTTGATAACTATCATATGTTATTTATATCTAAATTATAAAATATATTATAGATTATATTGTATTGCTTTGTATACTAAAATTTAAATATTATAAATGAATTTCAACGATTTTTTTTAAATTTTATAAATATGAATTAATTAATAATTTTTTACATGTGTGAAATATGGCTTAATTAACCGATATATTTTCAAGAGTTGAATTAGATATAAAAATCTATAATATTTAAATTACAATAAATATAAATTAAAATAAAAAATAGACTTTTATGTCAACTAAAATAACATTAATCTAAGTTATAGTATATGTTTATATCAAATTTATTTAAAAGAGAAAACAAATGTTGAAACAATCTAGATATGTCTACGTGGCCAACATCTAAAACTTTAGCAAAAAGTTTCAAAACATGATGTTTAGGTAAAATTAGGGGTGGGTAATCCAAATCCGTAGATTTATCAAAAATTCAAATGGGACAAATATTTTGGATTTTGGGTACCCATATTTTGAAACCCGTAAAACTATATGAATATAAGGGACGGATTTGAGATTGAATCGCCCAAACCTAAATACCCGAACCGCCTAGTCCAACACCAATCTTATGAACTTCATAAACATGTTCTAATTTTAAAAAGTTTCTACTCCATGTAGTTTTACTGTAATGCAAGAAATTTCATTTAATTTGTTACTAAACAATAATAAAAAAGAAATTCAAGGTAATTTCATATGGATGGTCCATGCCAATTGACTAATTAATCATGGTAACAATTATGTAATCTAGCACGTCCCCTCCCACAATAATTCGGGTGCTCGAAATCGGGTATCTAAATTATTATGAGATGAGTTTAGAATTAAAAGTTCGAGTCCCAAAAATTATTATACCCAAACGAATCCCTTGTCCACCCCTACGTAAAATTAGATGTTCGACGACATTTTTTTTCTTCGACATTTAAAATAAAGTTTTAGGTATTTTAGATGGCGAAAATGGAACTCTTGGGAATGTTCAAAACAACTAATCCATATATAAGGGAAATAGCATTTGTTGCAGCTCATATATAATTATTGCCTACCTTAGTGATTCAAGATGTTGGTGTAGTGTTGAGTAAAAATTAACCTCAAAATTATATACCTAAATTTTATAGCTCAGGATAATGTGAAAAGATACCATAATATATAAAATATCAAAACTAAACTAAAGAACATAGTCCATACAATATTATTAAAACATGACTTCAGAAATGATAAAGGGGCTGCTTCCCTTTACCATTATTATCAGTCTCTTTAGCACCTGCATTGGAGGTGGAAGGAGTATTATGAATATCTTCAATCTTCCAATCAACTACTCGAATCTTGCTCTCCAAGAGGCCAAGCATCTCATGAAGATCTTCTGGGTTGCTGATATCCACTACATCTTTGTCTAGACAGTCAGCCAAGAGTAGTTCAATCTCTAATGATCGAACTTTCTTGCTCTCCCTTTCAAAATTATTTGTTAATCTAGCCAAATTCTGGTTCAGAAACCCAGCTTGATCTAACATTTTATTCGTTTGAGAAGGTAACGGTAAACTTCTAAACCTCTCAACAACTTGTAATGCTTCAGTTTGGGAAGGCCATACTTCCGACTGACTCCCATCTTCATTCAGAACAACTGCACAAGCTTCAATTCCACAAAGCGTTTTAATTTCTTCAAGCTTTTTGAGAAAACCAATCTTTCTCTTCTTGAATGTCACGCGTCGAGTATTCTCATTAGCAATCATCTCATATTTCACCTTGGGTCGAACCATAGTTAATTCTTTAAAGCTAAAAAGGCAACCGTAAAGATATATAAGGGTATCTGGAATTGGACAATTTATACATGCAATGCAATTAGTTAACAATTTAGGTTATGGCTAACTTTGGGAAATACCATTAATCTAAACTTGAAATGTAAACATGCATTATATTATAAAGAAAAATACTTTGTTTGCTTCCCAAAATGTAGCTTCAACAACAACTCGAGTATAATAAAGAATTCTACTATAAGAAAGTCTTCCTCAGACTTGATTGCTTATCATATTATATTATGGCTCCATAATAAATTATATGTTTACTTGTACTCAGTATTCATTAATGCTTTAAGACAAAGTCTTACTTTTACCTAATTGTATTTCGAAGTTCCAGTTGTTATGCCAAAAATATACCTTTGCACCACAAGTTACCACTAAAGTGCATTCTTCTAGCAGAAAAGTCAAATTTGATGATCAAGTTAGTATGAAACCACTACTACATTTTATAGAAATTTTCTTAAAGAATACACGCTTAACTAGAAACAACTAGATAAAAGAAATATTTTTATTTGTTACTTTTTTAATGTATCCAGACAAATATTGGAACATAACTAGGATAAGAGGCACAAAAGCTTTGAGAAAGCAGAAGTATTTTCATTGTATGGTAAAGCCTGGATGGTCTTGGTGCGTAGATAGACCTAAGATGCATCACTACAACTCGTGTTCACATTAATTTGTTTCTCATTACAAAATAGATGATACCTTATGAAATCCATTGAATCTAACTGGAATCTTATTTCCACATTAAATCATGCAATACAAACCAGCACATTTCTTATATGTTCGCTTTTATAGACGAATCATACACCTCTACGGACTAACTAATACATGGTTGAGGCGTGGATATATTCATAGACTTGTGAATTCCGTTACACACAAAAGGCTTTTGTAGATCTTGGGGAACTTCACACACAACAGGCATTTAACATCACAACATGATAAATTTTCATTAGTGTTTTGATAAATAAATCTAGCAAGCATTAATCCACATTGAGTGAAAAATGAAATAAACGATGCAAATTTACACTTTTTTTATCGTAAAAAAAATGAACTTTTCTTAAGTCAACACTTTTTAGACAAAATAAAACTCCTTGAAAATAATCCGAACCAAAATAGTTCATAAATAATATACAAAAAATCACCTGGATGTTTGAATTGTGGACGGCGCCGCTGGTGAAGGGATTTCTGTAGAATTGGTAAACTGAGAAATTGGGGAATAAATAGGGATAGTTGATATTAGGTTGGATGGTTAAAAGGGAAGTAAATGCAATTGGTTTGGCGATTATAGCAATCATAATGATTTTGCTAATTTGTTACCGGATTTTTGTTCCATTGTAATAAAAATTACAAAATCACAATGGATGCTGAGTTGGGGTTCAAATTAAATGCAATTTTACTGTTGTGAATATGGAAGGTGAAAATTGCAATTTGGTACTTGAGATAAGTCGTTCTTTCATGTTGGATGAAGATGAAGAAGTGAATGGAGATTTTGATGATTTTCAAAAGTCATCAGCTAAGTAATAGAATCTTGGCAAACCTTTCAAGAAGTTTAATTGAAAAGACAAGTAAAATCAGAAGATTAAATTTCGATCCAGAAGACTATTGATCTGATGTTGAGTTCCGAATCAGACTGGTGGATTTCAGCAGAGTCAAATCAGATGAGTTCGATTTGAATCAGCAGAGTAGAAATGATCAGAAAGTCACTCCAACGGTAATAAATACACTCAATGTAATAAATGTTGCAAGAGAGGGGTATTAAAAACAAATTATTGAAGAGAAACATCGTATCAGCAAGGTGCATCTAATGCTACTGTCAGATCTGTACATCAGACTGTACAATGAACAGTTACAGAGAGTCGTTCAGAGATAAGGACCAGTACTCGAGAAAGATATGAAATTTGTCTTATCTCGATGGGCAGAATTCAAACCTCAAGTATAAATAGTTCGAAGTTCAAGATTAGAGACAACAACTTAATCATAACAACTGAGAGCAATTCAACGATCAAAACTTCTAAGTCTCAATACTCAAGAACAGAACACTAAACAACGAAGTCATCTGTTGACTAAGTATAGGAAAACAAGAAAATATCTTTAATCTTAGTGATATATGTAGAAGAGAGTTATGAGACGTAGTTTTCCATCTTTGTGAGTGAAAATAATTCAGACGATAGGTCTTCTCAGTGATTTACTATTACGCACTTGTGGTTTTATATCATTTGTTGTAAAAACGCAAGTGGAGTGTAGTAGTTACTTTGTGTTCCTAGTATAACATAAATCTTCATAATTTAGAAGTGTGGACTAAAAGACATTATTGTCTATGTAACCACTATAAAAATTCTTTGTGTCTGATTTACTGTTTTACATACTGGCATATTTCTGAAAGCAAACAAACACTTGGAAAAACTAAAGATTTTAAAAGGAGTTTTAAAACTAGGGGATAAAATCTTGAAGTAAGAAAAAGTTGTTTGAAAAACACTTGACATAAATATGTTGCATAACAAGTTTCAAACTCTAATTTAATTTGACAAAAGATAAGTAAAATCAGACCAGTGGTCAACTTATGATGAACAAGCTTTGTGCAGGAACATCTAAGGAAGGTTAGTAATCTCATAAGTTTTGATCAGCTTACTCTGCTGATAAGGAAGGTTAGAAAAATTTAATAGGTACAGAGGTCTAATAACCCCAACCCCCAACCCCAACCCCCGTCTTCTAGACCCCATATGACCATTTGGGACAAACATTTCATATTGCCCTCTAAGTTTTTCATCTTTACATTACTAAACCCTTTGCATAAGAGTTAACATCGAAATAAGTTATTCGATATTCGATTAAATTTCGTTCATATAAATTAGTTTGGAAAACATTTTTTATTTTCTCGACTCGATAAGCTAGCAAGTGACAATTTGTAGAAATAATATCAAGCTACGAACTCGACTTATGTTCGGCTCAATTAAAGCTCATTCTAACTCGATTTTTGAATCAAACTTAAACACATCTTAAACTATTTAAAAAACTTGAATATTGTATTATTATGTACTACTCTACCCGTTTACAGCACTACCCGATATGCAAATAATACTCCTAGTATTTAATTTGACCAACTAAACTATTACTCCTAAAAATGTTGACATGCAAGAAATGGGAAAAAATGTCTCGCGCCTTTCTTTCTTCCTTAGGGAGAATTACTCAAATTACCTCTCAGTTTTAGTGTAATTACACTGACCACCCTTCAGTATTTAAAAAATATTCAAAACTACCACGAAGGTATTGGAATCATCACAATTACCTAGGGGTGGGCATTTGGTATCGGGAATTGGGAACCCGAATTGTACCGATAGGATTTTTACCAAAAAAATATATAATTGTGGGTATTTCGGGTTTTGGGAAACCCGATTACAAAAACCGGTACGGGTTTCGGGTCGGAAGTCCTACCCGGTCAAGAACCCGATTTATGCATATGTTTAATTTTTTAGTTAATCTCTTTCACGTTTTTTCACACTTTCAGTATAGGAAATCAGATATCAACTCTCAACCCTGAACCTAATGCCGCCGCCATCGTCATCTCTCCACTTCCCCTAGTTAGTAGTATCGTACATTGCCTCCTCATCAAGGAAACTCGCCCACCAAAAAAGAGCAAGTTTTCTCCACGTACTCTCACAACCAGCCTGGTGTACTTATCCAGGTTTACGAGGGTGAAAGAACGAGAACAGGAGACAATAATTTGCTTGGAAAATTCGAACTCACAGGCATTCCACCAGCTCCAAGGGGTGTACCTCAGATCACAGTCTGTTTCGACATTGACGCAAATGGGATTCTGAACGTCTCTGCCGAGGACAAGACGACAGGGCAGAAGAACAAGATTACGATCACAAATGACAAGGGAAGGCTATCGAAAGAAGAGATTGAGAAAATGGTGCAAGAAGCTGAGAAATACAAGGCTGAAGATGAGGATCATAAGAAGAAAGTGGAGGCAAAGAATGCCTTGGAGAACTATGCTTACAACATGAGGAACACAATTAAAGATGAGAAGATTGCTTCTAAGCTCGAGGGTGCTTATAAGAAGAAAATTGAGGATGCCATTGAGGGGGCGATTCAGTGGCTGGATACGAATCAGCTTGCTGAGGCTGACGAATTTGAGGATAAGATGAAAGAGCTTGAAGGTATTTGTAACCCCATTATTGCCAAGATGTATAAGGGTGCTGATGTTGGTGGAGGTATGGATGAAGATGTGCCTTCCGGTGGTGGCAGTGGCAGCGGTAGCGGTGGTGCTGGGCCCAAGATTGAGGAAGTTGATTAAGCTTAAGCGTTGGGATGGTCTAGGGACTAGTTTACCATATGTTGTAGTAGCCTACTGGTGTAGTGTTTTTTTTTATTTTTCTTCTGTGTGGATGTTTTACTGTTTTGCTATCTTAGAAGACTTGTTGATCTTGATTTCCTCCTAGTTATAAGCCATGCATCTTTGTTTGAAATTGAGATATTATGATGAATGTGTTTGATGTAGTACAGTACTTAGTCAGTTAGTTGCGTGTTTGTATACATAATCGGGTTGGACGGTGAATCGATGAGTCAATTAGTTACTGATTTTATTGATCAAATCGATTGGATTGTTGATTGGACTGAATAACGTCATAGTAATAATATAATATACTTTTTTAATTTTAAAGTAAAATTTAAAATATATCATTTAATTAATTAAAAGTAATTAAAAATTTAGATTAAATATAAAATTTGAAACATTATCATATAATTAATTAAAAATAACAAAAAATTAGATTATATTTAAATTAAATTATACAGTAAAGTAATTAAAAATTTAGATCAAATATAAAATTTGAAACATTATCATATAATTAATTAAAATAACAAAAAATTAGATTATATTTAAATTAAATTATACAGTATAATATTATTTAATTTGTAATACAATATTAATTAGTAAGTTTATACGATATTAATTAGTAAGCTCATATAGATATAATTATTATATTTATTTACAAGAGAGTAGTACATTTTAAATATGATTATTTGTACAAGTTTAATATTCAAAATAAATTTTAAATAATATATTGATCTGACTTTCAAATTTTGATACTTTTAATCCTAAAAATAATATAATTGGGAAAAAATATCTAATGAAAATACTTTTAATAAGAAATTATGTCATAAAATTAAAATTTGTTTTAATTTTTATTGATAATGTGTAGAATATTAATTGCGTTAATTATCATAATTTAATTTATAAATAAATTTGGTTACAAGTTTTTTATAATATATAAATCTATATATTTAAAGTTTGACATAAATGATGTAGCTCAAATGGTAAGGTTGTTACGTTATATTTAAGAGGTTAGATGTTGAATTTCCTATTTTACAAAAATATCAATTTATTTTTAATATTAAAATAAATTAAAAAAAAAAAAAGGACAATTAGAATCGGTTCACCGTGGAATTCAATTTGAAATTGTTGTTAAACTTAAACTATTGTTGATGGATATATTTTGATTTACCCTCAAGGGTGTTATTTTCTAATCGATAATTATCCTTGAAAAATAAAGAGATAAATTTATTAAGTAAAGAAGCAAAATAATACTTTCAATTAAAAAAAAAAAAAAAAATCAGCTACCCTCTTGAACTTGTAGTTGAGCTTTACTTTTCCCTTTGAACTTATATTTTTAATTCTTTGGTTGGAAAAGTGGACGGAATATAGTTCAGGAGTAAAGTGCAACAATAATGTATTTTAGAGTGGAGGGAGAGGGGGGGAGGGGATTTAAGATGAGAATGTGTTTAGAAAATTACACACAAAAGAGAGCTAAATGCCAAAATAATTCATATACATGCTTTGCTGAATTGGCCCCAAAAATTCCGATATTATTTTTATTAGAAAAAAATTTATTGTGTTACCGAAAAAATTCATTTGAAACTCTTTTATAATTAATAATGGACAATGTAAAAAATTAAAGTTTAGAGAAAAAAAGTACAACTTGACTATGAGTTTAGGGGAAAAAGTGCGACTTTCTCTATGATTTATCAAAACATGCATGTAATTTTGTTTGTGTGTTTTCACTTAAATTCTTACTTGTTTGGTAATCCCCAATTTAAAGACTTAGAAAATCAAATTGAAATTAGAACATTATTAAATTTGTGGAATGAAATGCAGAAAAATAAAAATTTGGGCTGTTTTTTTATATACAAAATATATGTCAACATGTAACTCTCTGAGTTATTATCTTGTCTTATACATCACATATGGTATAATATTATTATATAGATATCCCTGGGGTATATTAATTCAGGCAAAATTGCAAAAATCGTCCCAAACTAATTACTGATTTTGGATTTTCGTCCCAAACTATTTAATTTGGCGAATTTCGTCCCGTAATTTAATATTTTTTTGGAATATCGTCCCACCGTAATTATAAGACGAAAATTGCGCATTTGCCGATGAATTATCACATGGCTGTTTAAGTATCATGACATGGTAAATTTTAACATGAATAATTATATAATATTGCAGAGTTCGTCCCAAATTAATTACAAGATTGAACCGCCATTTTCATTAAATTAGAAATTTAATATTGGGACTAAATTCATACAAAATGGTAAATTATGGGACGAAATTTGGAGAGTTGATATAGTTTGGGACGAAAAATCAAAATTAGTAATTAGTTTGGGACGATATTCCAAAAAAATATTTAATTACGGGATGAAATTCGCCAAGTTAAATAGTTCGGGACGAAAATCCAAAATCACTAATTAGTTTGGGACGTTTTCTGCAATTTTACCATTAATTCATCAAAAAGTTCAGTTAACCTTAAAAAAATTGACCAATGGTAAACTTAAAAAATCAATAAAAAAATTACCGACGTCATCAAATTTAGTAAGTTTTTAACGTCGTAAGAGGTTTTTTGTAAACAAGTCATATCAAGATGATGTCACTTTAATTTTTGAAACATCGGGGGTTTCTTGTTATACACCAAAACATAAGGGGATCTTAATGTTAATCACCTAAAAATTAATTCTCAACACATTTTACCAATTAATTCAAGTGACTTAAAGGATCGCGTTGGAAAACAATGTTAGGATATTGATGTATCAAAATTAATTCATGTTGTTCGGTCAAAATAGGCATACAATGAAATTATAAATTAAACATAATGGTATTATTTAACACTAGTTGTTGTCTTGCTGAATGATGGTAAACTATTATTAGCATTACGACTACGTAGACCATCCCCAACAATAATATCTAAATTCAAATTTTAGACAGTGAACAGTGTTTTAGTCATTTAAATATTATGTATTATCTACTCCATCCAACAGTCACATTTAATTTTTGATAACTATCATATGTTATTTATATCTAAATTATAAAATATATTATAGATTATATTGTATTGCTTTGTATACTAAAATTTAAATATTATAAATGAATTTCAACGATTTTTTTTAAATTTTATAAATATGAATTAATTAATAATTTTTTACATGTGTGAAATATGGCTTAATTAACCGATATATTTTCAAGAGTTGAATTAGATATAAAAATCTATAATATTTAAATTACAATAAATATAAATTAAAATAAAAAATAGACTTTTATGTCAACTAAAATAACATTAATCTAAGTTATAGTATATGTTTATATCAAATTTATTTAAAAGAGAAAACAAATGTTGAAACAATCTAGATATGTCTACGTGGCCAACATCTAAAACTTTAGCAAAAAGTTTCAAAACATGATGTTTAGGTAAAATTAGGGGTGGGTAATCCAAATCCGTAGATTTATCAAAAATTCAAATGGGACAAATATTTTGGATTTTGGGTACCCATATTTTGAAACCCGTAAAACTATATGAATATAAGGGACGGATTTGAGATTGAATCGCCCAAACCTAAATACCCGAACCGCCTAGTCCAACACCAATCTTATGAACTTCATAAACATGTTCTAATTTTAAAAAGTTTCTACTCCATGTAGTTTTACTGTAATGCAAGAAATTTCATTTAATTTGTTACTAAACAATAATAAAAAAGAAATTCAAGGTAATTTCATATGGATGGTCCATGCCAATTGACTAATTAATCATGGTAACAATTATGTAATCTAGCACGTCCCCTCCCACAATAATTCGGGTGCTCGAAATCGGGTATCTAAATTATTATGAGATGAGTTTAGAATTAAAAGTTCGAGTCCCAAAAATTATTATACCCAAACGAATCCCTTGTCCACCCCTACGTAAAATTAGATGTTCGACGACATTTTTTTTCTTCGACATTTAAAATAAAGTTTTAGGTATTTTAGATGGCGAAAATGGAACTCTTGGGAATGTTCAAAACAACTAATCCATATATAAGGGAAATAGCATTTGTTGCAGCTCATATATAATTATTGCCTACCTTAGTGATTCAAGATGTTGGTGTAGTGTTGAGTAAAAATTAACCTCAAAATTATATACCTAAATTTTATAGCTCAGGATAATGTGAAAAGATACCATAATATATAAAATATCAAAACTAAACTAAAGAACATAGTCCATACAATATTATTAAAACATGACTTCAGAAATGATAAAGGGGCTGCTTCCCTTTACCATTATTATCAGTCTCTTTAGCACCTGCATTGGAGGTGGAAGGAGTATTATGAATATCTTCAATCTTCCAATCAACTACTCGAATCTTGCTCTCCAAGAGGCCAAGCATCTCATGAAGATCTTCTGGGTTGCTGATATCCACTACATCTTTGTCTAGACAGTCAGCCAAGAGTAGTTCAATCTCTAATGATCGAACTTTCTTGCTCTCCCTTTCAAAATTATTTGTTAATCTAGCCAAATTCTGGTTCAGAAACCCAGCTTGATCTAACATTTTATTCGTTTGAGAAGGTAACGGTAAACTTCTAAACCTCTCAACAACTTGTAATGCTTCAGTTTGGGAAGGCCATACTTCCGACTGACTCCCATCTTCATTCAGAACAACTGCACAAGCTTCAATTCCACAAAGCGTTTTAATTTCTTCAAGCTTTTTGAGAAAACCAATCTTTCTCTTCTTGAATGTCACGCGTCGAGTATTCTCATTAGCAATCATCTCATATTTCACCTTGGGTCGAACCATAGTTAATTCTTTAAAGCTAAAAAGGCAACCGTAAAGATATATAAGGGTATCTGGAATTGGACAATTTATACATGCAATGCAATTAGTTAACAATTTAGGTTATGGCTAACTTTGGGAAATACCATTAATCTAAACTTGAAATGTAAACATGCATTATATTATAAAGAAAAATACTTTGTTTGCTTCCCAAAATGTAGCTTCAACAACAACTCGAGTATAATAAAGAATTCTACTATAAGAAAGTCTTCCTCAGACTTGATTGCTTATCATATTATATTATGGCTCCATAATAAATTATATGTTTACTTGTACTCAGTATTCATTAATGCTTTAAGACAAAGTCTTACTTTTACCTAATTGTATTTCGAAGTTCCAGTTGTTATGCCAAAAATATACCTTTGCACCACAAGTTACCACTAAAGTGCATTCTTCTAGCAGAAAAGTCAAATTTGATGATCAAGTTAGTATGAAACCACTACTACATTTTATAGAAATTTTCTTAAAGAATACACGCTTAACTAGAAACAACTAGATAAAAGAAATATTTTTATTTGTTACTTTTTTAATGTATCCAGACAAATATTGGAACATAACTAGGATAAGAGGCACAAAAGCTTTGAGAAAGCAGAAGTATTTTCATTGTATGGTAAAGCCTGGATGGTCTTGGTGCGTAGATAGACCTAAGATGCATCACTACAACTCGTGTTCACATTAATTTGTTTCTCATTACAAAATAGATGATACCTTATGAAATCCATTGAATCTAACTGGAATCTTATTTCCACATTAAATCATGCAATACAAACCAGCACATTTCTTATATGTTCGCTTTTATAGACGAATCATACACCTCTACGGACTAACTAATACATGGTTGAGGCGTGGATATATTCATAGACTTGTGAATTCCGTTACACACAAAAGGCTTTTGTAGATCTTGGGGAACTTCACACACAACAGGCATTTAACATCACAACATGATAAATTTTCATTAGTGTTTTGATAAATAAATCTAGCAAGCATTAATCCACATTGAGTGAAAAATGAAATAAACGATGCAAATTTACACTTTTTTTATCGTAAAAAAAATGAACTTTTCTTAAGTCAACACTTTTTAGACAAAATAAAACTCCTTGAAAATAATCCGAACCAAAATAGTTCATAAATAATATACAAAAAATCACCTGGATGTTTGAATTGTGGACGGCGCCGCTGGTGAAGGGATTTCTGTAGAATTGGTAAACTGAGAAATTGGGGAATAAATAGGGATAGTTGATATTAGGTTGGATGGTTAAAAGGGAAGTAAATGCAATTGGTTTGGCGATTATAGCAATCATAATGATTTTGCTAATTTGTTACCGGATTTTTGTTCCATTGTAATAAAAATTACAAAATCACAATGGATGCTGAGTTGGGGTTCAAATTAAATGCAATTTTACTGTTGTGAATATGGAAGGTGAAAATTGCAATTTGGTACTTGAGATAAGTCGTTCTTTCATGTTGGATGAAGATGAAGAAGTGAATGGAGATTTTGATGATTTTCAAAAGTCATCAGCTAAGTAATAGAATCTTGGCAAACCTTTCAAGAAGTTTAATTGAAAAGACAAGTAAAATCAGAAGATTAAATTTCGATCCAGAAGACTATTGATCTGATGTTGAGTTCCGAATCAGACTGGTGGATTTCAGCAGAGTCAAATCAGATGAGTTCGATTTGAATCAGCAGAGTAGAAATGATCAGAAAGTCACTCCAACGGTAATAAATACACTCAATGTAATAAATGTTGCAAGAGAGGGGTATTAAAAACAAATTATTGAAGAGAAACATCGTATCAGCAAGGTGCATCTAATGCTACTGTCAGATCTGTACATCAGACTGTACAATGAACAGTTACAGAGAGTCGTTCAGAGATAAGGACCAGTACTCGAGAAAGATATGAAATTTGTCTTATCTCGATGGGCAGAATTCAAACCTCAAGTATAAATAGTTCGAAGTTCAAGATTAGAGACAACAACTTAATCATAACAACTGAGAGCAATTCAACGATCAAAACTTCTAAGTCTCAATACTCAAGAACAGAACACTAAACAACGAAGTCATCTGTTGACTAAGTATAGGAAAACAAGAAAATATCTTTAATCTTAGTGATATATGTAGAAGAGAGTTATGAGACGTAGTTTTCCATCTTTGTGAGTGAAAATAATTCAGACGATAGGTCTTCTCAGTGATTTACTATTACGCACTTGTGGTTTTATATCATTTGTTGTAAAAACGCAAGTGGAGTGTAGTAGTTACTTTGTGTTCCTAGTATAACATAAATCTTCATAATTTAGAAGTGTGGACTAAAAGACATTATTGTCTATGTAACCACTATAAAAATTCTTTGTGTCTGATTTACTGTTTTACATACTGGCATATTTCTGAAAGCAAACAAACACTTGGAAAAACTAAAGATTTTAAAAGGAGTTTTAAAACTAGGGGATAAAATCTTGAAGTAAGAAAAAGTTGTTTGAAAAACACTTGACATAAATATGTTGCATAACAAGTTTCAAACTCTAATTTAATTTGACAAAAGATAAGTAAAATCAGACCAGTGGTCAACTTATGATGAACAAGCTTTGTGCAGGAACATCTAAGGAAGGTTAGTAATCTCATAAGTTTTGATCAGCTTACTCTGCTGATAAGGAAGGTTAGAAAAATTTAATAGGTACAGAGGTCTAATAACCCCAACCCCCAACCCCAACCCCCGTCTTCTAGACCCCATATGACCATTTGGGACAAACATTTCATATTGCCCTCTAAGTTTTTCATCTTTACATTACTAAACCCTTTGCATAAGAGTTAACATCGAAATAAGTTATTCGATATTCGATTAAATTTCGTTCATATAAATTAGTTTGGAAAACATTTTTTATTTTCTCGACTCGATAAGCTAGCAAGTGACAATTTGTAGAAATAATATCAAGCTACGAACTCGACTTATGTTCGGCTCAATTAAAGCTCATTCTAACTCGATTTTTGAATCAAACTTAAACACATCTTAAACTATTTAAAAAACTTGAATATTGTATTATTATGTACTACTCTACCCGTTTACAGCACTACCCGATATGCAAATAATACTCCTAGTATTTAATTTGACCAACTAAACTATTACTCCTAAAAATGTTGACATGCAAGAAATGGGAAAAAATGTCTCGCGCCTTTCTTTCTTCCTTAGGGAGAATTACTCAAATTACCTCTCAGTTTTAGTGTAATTACACTGACCACCCTTCAGTATTTAAAAAATATTCAAAACTACCACGAAGGTATTGGAATCATCACAATTACCTAGGGGTGGGCATTTGGTATCGGGAATTGGGAACCCGAATTGTACCGATAGGATTTTTACCAAAAAAATATATAATTGTGGGTATTTCGGGTTTTGGGAAACCCGATTACAAAAACCGGTACGGGTTTCGGGTCGGAAGTCCTACCCGGTCAAGAACCCGATTTATGCATATGTTTAATTTTTTAGTTAATCTCTTTCACGTTTTTTCACACTTTCAGTATAGGAAATCAGATATCAACTCTCAACCCTGAACCTAATGCCGCCGCCATCGTCATCTCTCCACTTCCCCTAGTTAGTAGTATCGTACATTGCCTCCTCATCAAGGAAACTCGCCCACCAAAAAAGAGCAAGTTTTCTCCACGTACTCTCACAACCAGCCTGGTGTACTTATCCAGGTTTACGAGGGTGAAAGAACGAGAACAGGAGACAATAATTTGCTTGGAAAATTCGAACTCACAGGCATTCCACCAGCTCCAAGGGGTGTACCTCAGATCACAGTCTGTTTCGACATTGACGCAAATGGGATTCTGAACGTCTCTGCCGAGGACAAGACGACAGGGCAGAAGAACAAGATTACGATCACAAATGACAAGGGAAGGCTATCGAAAGAAGAGATTGAGAAAATGGTGCAAGAAGCTGAGAAATACAAGGCTGAAGATGAGGATCATAAGAAGAAAGTGGAGGCAAAGAATGCCTTGGAGAACTATGCTTACAACATGAGGAACACAATTAAAGATGAGAAGATTGCTTCTAAGCTCGAGGGTGCTTATAAGAAGAAAATTGAGGATGCCATTGAGGGGGCGATTCAGTGGCTGGATACGAATCAGCTTGCTGAGGCTGACGAATTTGAGGATAAGATGAAAGAGCTTGAAGGTATTTGTAACCCCATTATTGCCAAGATGTATAAGGGTGCTGATGTTGGTGGAGGTATGGATGAAGATGTGCCTTCCGGTGGTGGCAGTGGCAGCGGTAGCGGTGGTGCTGGGCCCAAGATTGAGGAAGTTGATTAAGCTTAAGCGTTGGGATGGTCTAGGGACTAGTTTACCATATGTTGTAGTAGCCTACTGGTGTAGTGTTTTTTTTTATTTTTCTTCTGTGTGGATGTTTTACTGTTTTGCTATCTTAGAAGACTTGTTGATCTTGATTTCCTCCTAGTTATAAGCCATGCATCTTTGTTTGAAATTGAGATATTATGATGAATGTGTTTGATGTAGTACAGTACTTATTCAGTTAGTTGCGTGTTTGTATACATAATCGGGTTGGACGGTGAATCGATGAGTCAATTAGTTACTGATTTTATTGATCAAATCGATTGGATTGTTGATTGGACTGAATAACGTCATAGTAATAATATAATATACTTTTTTAATTTTAAAGTAAAATTTAAAATATATCATTTAATTAATTAAAAGTAATTAAAAATTTAGATTAAATATAAAATTTGAAACATTATCATATAATTAATTAAAAATAACAAAAAATTAGATTATATTTAAATTAAATTATACAGTAAAGTAATTAAAAATTTAGATCAAATATAAAATTTGAAACATTATCATATAATTAATTAAAATAACAAAAAATTAGATTATATTTAAATTAAATTATACAGTATAATATTATTTAATTTGTAATACAATATTAATTAGTAAGTT
The DNA here is from genome assembly GCA_003313485.2 of Penstemon barbatus. NCBI lineage: Eukaryota > Viridiplantae > Streptophyta > Magnoliopsida > Lamiales > Plantaginaceae > Penstemon > Penstemon barbatus. Next base: position 5,538,118 of record CM064884.1, read on the forward strand.
TATACGATATTAATTAGTAAGCTCATATAGATATAATTATTATATTTATTTACAAGAGAGTAGTACATTTTAAATATGATTATTTGTACAAGTTTAATATTCAAAATAAATTTTAAATAATATATTGATCTGACTTTCAAATTTTGATACTTTTAATCCTAAAAATAATATAATTGGGAAAAAATATCTAATGAAAATACTTTTAATAAGAAATTATGTCATAAAATTAAAATTTGTTTTAATTTTTATTGATAATGTGTAGAATATTAATTGCGTTAATTATCATAATTTAATTTATAAATAAATTTGGTTACAAGTTTTTTATAATATATAAATCTATATATTTAAAGTTTGACATAAATGATGTAGCTCAAATGGTAAGGTTGTTACGTTATATTTAAGAGGTTAGATGTTGAATTTCCTATTTTACAAAAATATCAATTTATTTTTAATATTAAAATAAATTAAAAAAATAAAGGACAATTAGAATCGGTTCACCGTGGAATTCAATTTGAAATTGTTGTTAAACTTAAACTATTGTTGATGGATATATTTTGATTTACCCTCAAGGGTGTTATTTTCTAATCGATAATTATCCTTGAAAAATAAAGAGATAAATTTATTAAGTAAAGAAGCAAAATAATACTTTCAATTAAAAAAAAAAAAAAAATCAGCTACCCTCTTGAACTTGTAGTTGAGCTTTACTTTTCCCTTTGAACTTATATTTTTAATTCTTTGGTTGGAAAAGTGGACGGAATATAGTTCAGGAGTAAAGTGCAACAATAATGTATTTTAGAGTGGAGGGAGAGGGGGGGAGGGGATTTAAGATGAGAATGTGTTTAGAAAATTACACACAAAAGAGAGCTAAATGCCAAAATAATTCATATACATGCTTTGCTGAATTGGCCCCAAAAATTTCGATATTATTTTTATTAGAAAAAAATTTATTGTGTTACCGAAAAAATTCATTTGAAACTCTTTTATAATTAATAATGGACAATGTAAAAAATTAAAGTTTAGAGAAAAAAAGTACAACTTGACTATGAGTTTAGGGGAAAAAGTGCGACTTTCTCTATGATTTATCAAAACATGCATGTAATTTTGTTTGTGTGTTTTCACTTAAATTCTTACTTGTTTGGTAATCCCCAATTTAAAGACTTAGAAAATCAAATTGAAATTAGAACATTATTAAATTTGTGGAATGAAATGCAGAAAAATAAAAATTTGGGCTGTTTTTTATATACAAAATATATGTCAACATGTAACTCTCTGAGTTATTATCTTGTCTTATACATCACATATGGTATAATATTATTATATAGATATCCCTGGGGTATATTAATTCAGGCAAAATTGCAAAAATCGTCCCAAACTAATTACTGATTTTGGATTTTCGTCCCAAACTATTTAATTTGGCGAATTTCGTCCCGTAATTTAATATTTTTTTGGAATATCGTCCCACCGTAATTATAAGACGAAAATTGCGCATTTGCCGATGAATTATCACATGGCTGTTTAAGTATCATGACATGGTAAATTTTAACATGAATAATTATATAATATTGCAGAGTTCGTCCCAAATTAATTACAAGATTGAACCGCCATTTTCATTAAATTAGAAATTTAATATTGGGACTAAATTCATACAAAATGGTAAATTATGGGACGAAATTTGGAGAGTTGATATAGTTTGGGACGAAAAATCAAAATTAGTAATTAGTTTGGGACGATATTCCAAAAAAATATTTAATTACGGGATGAAATTCGCCAAGTTAAATAGTTCGGGACGAAAATCCAAAATCACTAATTAGTTTGGGACGTTTTCTGCAATTTTACCATTAATTCATCAAAAAGTTCAGTTAACCTTAAAAAAATTGACCAATGGTAAACTTAAAAAATCAATAAAAAAATTACCGACGTCATGAAATTTAGTAAGTTTTTAACGTCGTAAGAGGTTTTTTGTAAACAAGTCATATCAAGATGATGTCACTTTAATTTTTGAAACATCGGGGGTTTCTTGTTATACACCAAAACATAAGGGGATCTTAATGTTAATCACCTAAAAATTAATTCTCAACACATTTTACCAATTAATTCAAGTGACTTAAAGGATCGCGTTGGAAAACAATGTTAGGATATTGATGTATCAAAATTAATTCATGTTGTTCGGTCAAAATAGGCATACAATGAAATTATAAATTAAACATAATGGTATTATTTAACACTAGTTGTTGTCTTGCTGAATGATGGTAAACTATTATTAGCATTACGACTACGTAGACCATCCCCAACAATAATATCTAAATTCAAATTTTAGACGGTGAACAGTGTTTTAGTCATTTAAATATTATGTATTATCTACTCCATCCAACAGTCACATTTAATTTTTGATAACTATCATATGTTATTTATATCTAAATTATAAAATATATTATAGATTATATTGTATTGCTTTGTATACTAAAATTTAAATATTATAAATGAATTTCAACGATTTTTTTTAAATTTTATAAATATGAATTAATTAATAATTTTTTACATGTGTGAAATATGGCTTAATTAACCGATATATTTTCAAGAGTTGAATTAGATATAAAAATCTATAATATTTAAATTACAATAAATATAAATTAAAATAAAAAATAGACTTTTATGTCAACTAAAATAACATTAATCTAAGTTATAGTATATGTTTATATCAAATTTATTTAAAAGAGAAAACAAATGTTGAAACAATCTAGATATGTCTACGTGGCCAACATCTAAAACTTTAGCAAAAAGTTTCAAAACATGATGTTTAGGTAAAATTAGGGGTGGGTAATCCAAATCCGTAGATTTATCAAAAATTCAAATGGGACAAATATTTTGGATTTTGGGTACCCATATTTTGAAACCCGTAAAACTATATGAATATAAGGGACGGATTTGAGATTGAATCGCCCAAACCTAAATACCCGAACCGCCTAGTCCAACACCAATCTTATGAACTTCATAAACATGTTCTAATTTTAAAAAGTTTCTACTCCATGTAGTTTTACTGTAATGCAAGAAATTTCATTTAATTTGTTACTAAACAATAATAAAAAAGAAATTCAAGGTAATTTCATATGGATGGTCCATGCCAATTGACTAATTAATCATGGTAACAATTATGTAATCTAGCACGTCCCCTCCCACAATAATTCGGGCGCTCGAAATCGGGTATCTAAATTATTATGAGATGAGTTTAGAATTAAAAGTTCGAGTCCCAAAAATTATTATACCCAAACGAATCCCTTGTCCACCCCTACGTAAAATTAGATGTTCGACGACATTTTTTTTCTTCGACATTTAAAATAAAGTTTTAGGTATTTTAGATGGCGAAAATGGAACTCTTGGGAATGTTCAAAACAACTAATCCATATATAAGGGAAATAGCATTTGTTGCAGCTCATATATAATTATTGCCTACCTTAGTGATTCAAGATGTTGGTGTAGTGTTGAGTAAAAATTAACCTCAAAATTATATACCTAAATTTTATAGCTCAGGATAATGTGAAAAGATACCATAATATATAAAATATCAAAACTAAACTAAAGAACATAGTCCATACAATATTATTAAAACATGACTTCAGAAATGATAAAGGGGCTGCTTCCCTTTACCATTATTATCAGTCTCTTTAGCACCTGCATTGGAGGTGGAAGGAGTATTATGAATATCTTCAATCTTCCAATCAACTACTCGAATCTTGCTCTCCAAGAGGCCAAGCATCTCATGAAGATCTTCTGGGTTGCTGATATCCACTACATCTTTGTCTAGACAGTCAGCCAAGAGTAGTTCAATCTCTAATGATCGAACTTTCTTGCTCTCCCTTTCAAAATTATTTGTTAATCTAGCCAAATTCTGGTTCAGAAACCCAGCTTGATCTAACATTTTATTCGTTTGAGAAGGTAACGGTAAACTTCTAAACCTCTCAACAACTTGTAATGCTTCAGTTTGGGAAGGCCATACTTCCGACTGACTCCCATCTTCATTCAGAACAACTGCACAAGCTTCAATTCCACAAAGCGTTTTAATTTCTTCAAGCTTTTTGAGAAAACCAATCTTTCTCTTCTTGAATGTCACGCGTCGAGTATTCTCATTAGCAATCATCTCATATTTCACCTTGGGTCGAACCATAGTTAATTCTTTAAAGCTACAAAGGCAACCGTAAAGATATATAAGGGTATCTGGAATTGGACAATTTATACATGCAATGCAATTAGTTAACAATTTAGGTTATGGCTAACTTTGGGAAATACCATTAATCTAAACTTGAAATGTAAACATGCATTATATTATAAAGAAAAATACTTTGTTTGCTTCCCAAAATGTAGCTTCAACAACAACTCGAGTATAATAAAGAATTCTACTATAAGAAAGTCTTCCTCAGACTTGATTGCTTATCATATTATATTATGGCTCCATAATAAATTATATGTTTACTTGTACTCAGTATTCATTAATGCTTTAAGACAAAGTCTTACTTTTACCTAATTGTATTTCGAAGTTCCAGTTGTTATGCCAAAAATATACCTTTGCACCACAAGTTACCACTAAAGTGCATTCTTCTAGCAGAAAAGTCAAATTTGCTGATCAAGTTAGTATGAAACCACTACTACATTTTATAGAAATTTTCTCAAAGAATACACGCTTAACTAGAAACAACTAGATAAAAGAAATATTTTTATTTGTTACTTTTTTCATGTATCCAGACAAATATTGGAACATAACTAGGATAAGAGGCACAAAAGCTTTGAGAAAGCAGAAGTATTTTCATTGTATGGTAAAGCCTGGATGGTCTTGGTGCGTAGATAGACCTAAGATGCATCACTACAACTCGTGTTCACATTAATTTGTTTCTCATTCCAAAATAGATGATACCTTATGAAATCCATTGAATCTAACTGGAATCTTATTTCCACATTAAATCATGCAATACAAACCAGCACATTTCTTATATGTTCGCTTTTATAGACGAATCATACACCTCTACGGACTAACTAATACATGGTTGAGGCGTGGATATATTCATAGACTTGTGAATTCCGTTACACACAAAAGGCTTTTGTAGATCTTGGGGAACTTCACACAAAACAGGCATTTAACATCACAACATGATAAATTTTCATGAGTGTTTTGATAAATAAATCTAGCAAGCATTAATCCACTTTGAGTGAAAAATGAAATAAACGATGCAAATTTACACTTTTTTATCGTAAAAAAAATGAACTTTTCTTAAGTCAACACTTTTTAGACAAAATAAAACTCCTTGAAAATAATCCGAACCAAAATAGTTCATAAATAATATACAAAAAATCACCTGGATGTTTGAACTGTGGACGGCGCCGCTGGTGAAGGGATTTCTGTTGAATTGGTAAACTGAGAAATTGGGGAATAAATAGGGATAGTTGATATTAGGTTGGATGGTTAAAAGGGAAGTAAATGCAATTGGTTTGGCGATTATAGCAATCATAATGATTTTGCTAATTTGTTACCGGATTTTTGTTCCATTGTAATAAAAATTACAAAATCACAATGGATGCTGAGTTGGGGTTCAAATTAAATGCAATTTTACTGTTGTGAATATGGAAGGTGAAAATTGCAATTTGGTACTTGAGATAAGTCGTTCTTTCATGTTGGATGAAGATGAAGAAGTGAATGGAGATTTTGATGATTTTCAAAAGTCATCAGCTAAGTAATAGAATCTTGGCAAACCTTTCAAGAAGTTTAATTGAAAAGACAAGTAAAATCAGAAGATTAAATTTCGATCCAGAAGACTATTGATCTGATGTTGAGTTCCGAATCAGACTGGTGGATTTCAGCAGAGTCAAATCAGATGAGTTCGATTTGAATCAGCAGAGTAGAAATGGTCAGAAAGTCACTTCAACGGTAATAAATGCACTCAATGTAATAAATGTTGCAAGAGAGGGGTATTAAAGACAAATGATTGAAGAGAAACATTGTATCAGCAAGGTGCATTTAATGCTACTGTCAGATCCGTACATCAGATTGTACAATGAACAGTTACAGAGAGCCGTTCAGAGATAAGGACCAGTACTCGAGAAAGATATGAAATTTGTCTTATCTCAATGGGCAGAATTCAAACCTCAAGTATAAATAGTTCGAAGTTCAAGAGTTAGAGACAACAACTTAATCACAACAACTGAGAGCAATTCAACGATCAAATCTTCTAAGTCTCAATACTCAAATAGAACACTAAACAACGAAGTCATCTGTTGACAAGCTAAATAGAGGAAAACAAGAAAATATCTTTAATCTTAGTGATTTATGTAGAAGAGAGTTATGAGACGTAGTTTTCCATCTTTGTGAGTGAAAATAATTCAGACGATAGGTCTTCTCAGTGATTTACTATTACGCACTTGTGGCTTTATATCATTTGTTGTAAACGCAAGTAGAGTGTAATAGTTACTTTGTGTTCCTAGTATAACATAAATCTTCATAATTTAGAAGAGTGGACTATAAGACATTCTTGTCTATGTAACCACTATAAAAATTCTTTGTGTCTGATTTACTGTTTTACATTCTGGCATATTTCTGAAAGCAAACAAATACTTGGAAAAACTAAAGATTTTAAAAGGAGTTTTAAAACTAGGGGATAAAATCTTGAAGTAAGAAAAAGTTGTTTGAAAAACACTTGACATAAATATGTTGCATAACAAGTTTCAAACTCTAATTTAATTTGACAAAAGATAAGTAAAATCAGACTAGTGGTCAACTTATGATGAACAAGCTTTGTGCAGGAAGTCAGGAACATCTAAGGAAGGTTAGTAATCTCATAAGTTTTTATTAGCTCACTCTGCTGATAAGGAAGGTTAGAAAAATTTAAAAGGTACATAGGTCTAATAACCCCACCCCCCAACCCCAACCCCACCCCCGGTCTTCTAGACCTCATATGACCATTTGGGACAAACATTTCATATTGCCCTCTAAGTTTTTCATCTTTACATTACTAAACCCTTTGCATAAGAGTTAACATCGAAATAAGTTATTCGATATTCGATTAAATTTCGTTCATATAAATTAGTTTGGAAAACATTTTTTTATTTTCTCGACTCGATAAGCTAGCAGGTGACAATTTGTAGAAATAATATCAAGCTACGAGCTCGACTTATGTTCGGCTCAATTAAAGCTCATTCTAACTCGATTTTTGAATCAAACTTAAACACATCTTAAACTATATAAAAAACTTGAATAGTGTATTATTATGTACTACTCTACCCGTTTACAGCACTACCCGATATGCAAATAATACTCCTAGTATTTAATTTGACCAACTAAACTATTACTCCTAAAATGTTGACATGCAAGAAATGGGAAAAAATGTCTCGCGCCTTTCTTTCTTCCTTAGGGAGAATTACTCAAATTACCTCTCAATTTTAGTGTAATTACACTAACCACCCTTCAGTATTTAAATAATATGCAAAACTACCACGAAAGTATTGGAATCATCACAATTACTTAGGGGTGGGCATTTGGTATCGGGAATTGGGAACCCGAATCGTACCGATCGGATTTTTACCAAAAAATATATATAATTGTGGGTATTTCGGGTTTTGGGAAACCCGATTTCCCGACTGACAAAAATCGGTATGGGTTTCGGGTCGGAAGTCCTACCCGGTCAAGAACCCGATTTATGCATATGTTTAATTTTTTAGTTAATCTCTTTCACGTTTTTTCACACTTTCAGTATAGGAAATCAGATATCAACTCTCAACCCTGATCCCTAATGCAGCCGCCATCGTCATCTCTCCACTTCCCCTTGTTAGTAGTATCGTAATTCGTACACTGCCTCCTCATAAAGGAAGCTCACCCTCCTCACTTGAGGCATTCTTTCTCTGTTTTATTTTGGGGTTTTCATTTTTCTGAAGCTTTCTACTTTTCTTGTTGCTGACGTTCGTAAGAGGAAGGGTTTGATTTCTGATTTCTCAAGCAAAACTCATTTTGGGCCAATTTAATTTTTTCCCCTTTATTTTTGGGCCCTTATTATTATTTCTAGTTCAGTTAGAAATATCAAAATTCCAACAAAATGGATTTCCCGAACCCGTTCCCGAATTCCCAAAACTTTTTCGGGAACCGAAATACCGGGTAGAGGATAGTTCGGAACGGGTTTTGGGAAGGAAAATTGGTATCCCGAAACCCGAATACCGTTCCCCAAATTTTCGACTTCCCGAAAAACCGAACCGATCCCACCCCTACAATTACCCCTTACGGTGTTAATGTTTTACGCAATGTTATTAAAGCCGGACCGGACTGTCCGATCCGATCGGTTGGACCGCGAACCGGAAGTTGGTCCGGTCCGGTTTACCCCCTAAAACCACTTATTCCAAAACCCAGTTTGAACCGGTCCGAAACCGCCGAACCGGTATGGACCGTTCAACCCGATTTTGAATTTCCTTTTTTTTTTTTTTTTTTTTTTAATGTTAAAAATAAACTAAAAATTCTTGTAAAAGTTAGGGTTTGAACACCTAACCTTTAGAGTGGAACACCTAACCTTTAGAGTGGAACATTACTTCTTTACCATTTGAGCTACATCACTTTTGTTGAACTTTTAGTACAAATTAAAATTTATAAATTATAGAAACTTGTAGTCAAATTTATTTATAAATTAGATAATTAACTCAAATAAATATTTTACACATTATGAATGAAAATTAATACTCAAATAATAAATTTTAAAAATTTATTCTATAAAATATTTATTTTCGTATTATTTTTAGGATAAAGAGTCAAATCGATATAATATGTAAGTTTGACTTTGAATATTAGACTTTTATACATAATCATATTTTAAAATTTATGAATTTCTTAGTTTGTTATATTTTTAACTTACACTTTTAAATTTTTATAAAGAAATATAATCATTTATATGAGCATACAAATTAGTACCATATTACCGTTATGATATAAGTTAGATAAATATTATATGATTTAATTTTAGTATAATATAACAAATTTTATATTTTTAATCAATTGTAGGATAATGTTTAAATTTTACGCACATTACATATATTTTAAAATTAAATATATTTATTATATTATTATGACGTCATCCGGTCCGACCAGTGGTCCGACCGGTCCGACCAATAAAACCAATAACCAGTCGGCTCACCGGTTCACTATCCGGTCTAGTTCTGAAAACATTGGTTTTACGGGAAAGAGCACTTTTATTCCAAAAATATCCCTTATTATTATTTTTTTTTAATTACTCAAATGATCCAGGTTTAGTATAATTACACTGACTACCCTCTAAGTTTGGAAAATTACTCAATCTACCCCTAGGTATTTGATTCCTTACAGACACCATCTTCCAAGGGTAATTTCTAACAGCACATGCTCATGTCAATTATGAAAAACATGAAAAATTACATCTGGTATGATTTTTCTAAAAAAGTTAAAATTTTATTTTAAATGTTAAAAAAAACCAACCCACCTCCCACTCAACTTCCTACCAGCACAACCCCACCATTTTCTTTTTCTTTTTCCATTAGCCATCCGCTTTTCGTGCATCGACAGCCTTCACAACTGGCCGCGAAGAATTGCAGATGCATGAAATAAATGAGGAAGTCAGAAAATTATATAATTAAATTAAGGATAAAATAGATATATAAAAAAATTGCTACACCATGGTATGACTTATTTGTTATAATAGTATAGATATATCAAAAGAATTTTAGAAACTATAACGCCTTTTTTTTTTTTTTTGGGGGGGGGGATTACATTTGGAGGAAAATTATCCATTTTAATGTTGGGATATAGAAGATTTTATTTTCGCTGGAAAGAGAGGAAAATATCTTTCCAAAAGCACAAGTGTTTTGCCCTAGCAATAAGGGTGCTAAATTAAGCGCAAAACATATTTTTAGGGTGCAAATTGATAATAAATTTATCTTGGGTTGCAAAATCCCTAACCATCCTATTTTCTACGTGGGGGAGGGGGTTCGGTTGCTCGCCGGTTCATGGTTGGAGACGGAAATAGGAGGGTCGGGCATGAGGGGATTGAGCAGTGGCGGAGGTTGGGCGGTGATGAGGGCAACAAGATGGTCCCGCGTGCGTACGCACCTTTTTTTATAATATACTAGCCGTGGCACGCGGCACTCGCGTGTGTTGAATTATTTGAATTATAATTTATTTTGACATATTAATTTTTTATAATAAATATCATACTAAATTTGAATATGCATAAACTGGAAAAATGTAGTTTTTTTATTTGGCAGTTTTTTTGTTTTGTAATTTTAAAATTTAAAAAAAGGGTAATTTTGGAAAGTGACTAATTTTTGGTGTAGTATATGGTGTCACAACCGCCACTTTGTGAGTAAAAACAGGCTTCTTTTTTTTAATAGTATAGATATATATATATAACGTGATTAGTTTAAATTTTGAAATATAAAATTTGTATATTCCTAATTTTCTTACAAATAAAAGAATTAAATAAACTTGAAATAGAGGAAATATCTACTATGAATATTGTTAGTTTAATTTAGAATTTAGTTTGTAGTTTAAACATTGTTAGTTTTTATTTTTAAATTTAAAAAATAAAATCTATTAGATTATGATAACAAAAAAATAGGACTTAATTAGAATTTTTGAAAAATAAAGACTTAATTTAAAAATACATCTTAATTAATACACAATACAACTTAAATAAAAAATACAACATTAACCCTACGCCCCGTGTTTTGCCCATGTGTATTCAACTAAGTCTTTCTTAGTTGCCCATTGACATCTTCATTTCAAATCTTTATTATTTTTATTATTATCTTCTATTATTATTATTATTATTATTAAAATTAGTTATATAATAATAATAATAATAATAATAATTATAATTATTATTATTAGTATGAATAAATGAGAGTGGGGAAAGTTGTGAAGTTTAATTAAATGGACGTTGATTGCCCTTCAGTTGGAGATGACTTTTTGGATGGGTCGAAAGGGGGGTCAAGAAGGGGTCATCTAGATCTCCAACCCGGTTTCAGTTTCACAACACAAGGTTGTCCACCTCCACCCCCGGGTAAACCTGCACCTCCAACCGTTAGAGGTGTGAACACCAATTAATAAAATAAATTCCACCATCTCACCTTTTATTATCAATTATAATAATAGTAATAAATTTAAAGTTTAAAATTTAAACTACCCATGTTCATACTATAATGTTGTTAAATTAAATTTGAATATGAAAATTCCAATTTTAAATATTTCTATGTTTTGACTAAATTTTACTTTCGTAGAATAATCTATAAATTCAAAATTAAAACTAATAATGTTACATCTTTAATTTAAAATAATTTTTTATTAAATCTTTTGCAAAAAAAATTAAAGATTAAGACATATTTAATAATGTTTCCATTTCTATTTATTAATTCATAAATATTTCATAATGTTATAAATTCAAAATTAAATCTCATCTATTAATGTTTCCATTTCTAGGTAATTTTTTCTTATTAATATACATAATTAATAATTATTAAATTAAAAAAAAATAAAAAATAAAAATAGAATAGCACGTCCATGGATTGGAGATGCCCAGGAGGGGGAGGGGAGGGTCAAAAGTGTAAGAATGCAAGAGGGCAAGGGCTCTAGTTGAAGATGGCTTACACAAGGATACACACTTAAATAGAGAAAATGGAGATAATTGCATTTTTGGTACACAGCTATAGGTCAATTCCCATATTTGGTACACAACTTTATGTGTCCAACACATTTGGTACACCTCTTTAACAAAGTTCGACACATTTGGTACAACCGTTAAATAAATTGCAAAATCACCGTTAATTCCGTTAGTTTGACACATTTGGTACACCTCTTTTACAAAATTGGCATGCGCGCGGCACATGGCTGCCCAGAAAAAAAAAACAAAAAAAAAATTGAAACTTGATAAACTTTTTTATTATATTTTATTCTTCTTCCAATATTAAACTATAAATGATATTATAGTTTATTATATTTTACATGTCATATAAATAATAAATACATATTTTTTAGTAATTTTTATAAATATGATAAATTAAAGTAACTTGTTTATTATATTTTATTCTTCTTGCAATATTAAACTATAAATGACATTATATAGTTTATTATATTTTACATGTCATATAAATAATAAATACACATTTTTAATAATTTTTATAAATAATAAACTATAAAAATAATAAACTATTTTTATAAATAATTTTTAAAAATTGAAACTTGATAAACTTTTTTATTATATTTTATTTTTCTTCCAATATTAAACTATAAATGACATTATATAGTTTATTATATTTTACATGTCATATAAATAATAAAGACATATTTTTTAATAATTTTTATAAATAATAAACTATAAAAATAATAAACTATTTTTATAAATAATTTTTAAAAATTGAAACTTGATAAACTTGTTTATTATATTTTATTCTTCTTCCAGTATTAAACTATAAATGACATTATATAGTTTATTATATTTTACATGTTATATAAATAATAAATACATATTTTTTTATCATTATATAAATATGATATGATAAATATAATAAATACATATGATAATTTTTATAAAAGTTTATCAAGTTTAATTTTTTTTTTGGGCAGCCATGTGCCGCGCACATGTCAATTTCGTAAAAGAGGTGTACCAAATGTGTCGAACTAACGGTGATTTTGCAATTTATTTAACGGTTGTACCAAATGTGTCGAACTTTGTTAAAGAGGTGTACCAAATTTGTTGGACACATAAAGTTGTGTACCAAAAGTGGGAATTGGCCTATAGTTGTGTACCAAAAATGCAATTCTCTCGAGAAAATGTATTGTTCAATTAACATTTATTATAAAAGTTCATTAGCAATGGTAACTGACAAAAAATAAAAATAAAAAGTTGTCAATTTTCTATAACCCAATAGTACAAAATCGCTTTGACAAATGAACCAAAAACTTAATTTTTTCTTTAATTTTATGAAATAATTAATATATCGTTATATTTGAAAATAGGAAATAACTATTCGTAAATTGTTTTTGTACTCTTATAACTATGCATATAAAATGGCCCAACTTGTCATAATTAATGGAAATTCTACTTAGACTGAAATTCAAACAATATTACTCAATATTTGGTCATTATAGATCTCAATAGAAGCTGAATTGGACTCCATTTATTAAACATACTATCATCAGGGCTGGCCTTGCCTATGAGCAAGTTAGGCAAAGGCCGAGAGCCCCACTCTGATAACTTTTCCATACATGAATCTATATATATATACACATATTTGTTTACTTAATAAGACAGATTATTGAACTTTTTTTTTTGAAAAAATTCATATTTTTAAAAAAAAATTGTTCTAAATTTTTTTATTAAAAAAATTATTCATATACTATGATTATTAATTGATCAAACCAAACGATTTTGTTTTTGGCTTGAAAACAATATTCACAAAATCTTTGTTTATGTTAAAAAGTTTTTTAAAACTGAAATTAAAACATATTTATTATCTATTATAACAAATAATATGAGGTATACTTATTAGTAAAATTATGTTATAAAAATCAAAATATTGAGATTAAATTAATACTTTTGTTCTATGGAGTCAAGATAAATTAACACACACATATATATACATAGGAGTATAATTTTTTTAGGATATAAGACCCCAATTTTAGTTCCGCCTAGGACCTCCAAAAATGTTGGGCCGACCCTGATGATCATCATACCATTTTACCAAACTTGAATAATATTTCTCTTCATTGAACTTCATTATATTAAACTTGAGGCGAGTTCGACTTGCTATAAGTTATTTTGAGTTCAATTAATTTAAATATCAATATGAAATACAATCTCGATCTCAACAGGAAATAAACTAAGCATGAATAATTGTTGGTATGACTTTATTTAAATCTTGTACATGCTTAACTCTCTTATATATCATACATAAATGAGAAAATTATATATTAAAACTCAAAAAATTGGGCCACATCATAGTAGGTCCTTTGTGCCGACCCAAGTTGTCTAGTAGGTCGATCGACTCTGAATGAATTAATCAAATCTATTTAGGTGGTGTTTTCAAAAGTTTATAATATCAATTTTCTGCTTTTTTTCACTCAAAAATACTTAGTGGTGTGTTTTCGATTTCAGCTTCTCCATCAGATTTTCTTTAAAAAAGCGAAAAATGACAGAAAAGCAGAAGCAACAAAGGGTCTTTTGGTGGTCCTTTTTCCCTCTTAATTTGCAACCATTACCCAATAGATCACTTTTCCTCTTAAAATGCAATCACCTCCCACTTTATATTTTCAACTATTTTTTAGTGATTTTTCAAAAATCTCTAGATTAGGCAAATGCTCAAGCATTTGAAAACACCACCTTAATAATTTTAGAAATTCCCTAAAACATCAATTCACCAAAAAAAAAAAAACTATGTATTTATTTTATTAGAACAAAACTCGTGTGTTATAGTTTTATTATTAGTTCATTTAATGTGCCTGAATTGGCTGAATATTATGCTTGATCGCCTCTAAAATAATCACAATATTCCTTGAGTTGTTAATCTTAAACTTCACTATTTTGTTCAAAGAGAAAACTAATATGCATTGATATTGCTATAGCCAATCAATATTACCCAATCAGATATGCTAATCATGGATCAAAGTTTCGTTTTCAATATATATTTCGATCAACTTAATATAAGAAACTTTTTAAAAAGTTTTCGAAACGTTTTTCGAAAAAATTATGGAAAAAGTTACTAAACTAAGAAAAAAAAGAAAGTTTCATGAGAAATATTGAGTTTCGAAATACATCTTATTTTCGTTTCGATTGATTCAAAAACAGAAATTTTTCGATGTTTTCGACGGAAAAGATGGAAATTTTGATCCATGATTCTAATTCAAGATTGGATATGCGTTCTAGCCCTAAGAAATCCAGAGAAATTCTTACCCAGATCGGAGTTGACAACACCTAAAGTAACTACATGACAAGTGCAATATACTTGCTTTGAGATTGGATTAAACACCTAGGAGGAGAGTGACCAATCACAAAGCAAGTGCAATACACTTGCTATGTGGTTGGATGATTTTGACCAAATCAAGTCTAGACAAGAATTTTTCAAGAAAGCGTGCCATTATTTTTTTCACATAATGATTTTGCTCATAAAAATATTTATCAAATACAATTAATAATTTCTTTCTTATAAAGAAACTTTACAAGGGAGATTTTTTCATTCCATGTCCAACTTGAAAGATCAACCCTAAATCAAAATCGACCCGCTATAAAACCCTAAAATTTGAGCCCACCAAAAAATTGTCAGCCAATAAAACTCTCTTTCAAGTCAAAACAAAAAATCTACACCATCCTCCACGGGCCCTAGCCACCCCCCGCATACAAGAGAAATTATTTAATGTAATCGCTGCACTACGTCATTAAGCACATATGATGCAACCGATCAATATACTTGAGATATATGGAGTGATAATCCACATTATCCCGTATTCTGATCAGAACAGAACATGGATGATGTAGACCATCACTCCACATGTTACAAATATATTGGAGATATACTACGTATACTTGATGACGTGGTGTATCGATTGCATTAAATAATCACTCCTCACAACCCACCCCCCCCCCCCCCCCCACCCCCCTTCCCTTTCCCACCGTCACTTACAATTTTACACAGAATAGTACGCATAAAATATACACATCCCTAAACAAAGAATTAAAAAAATGTATTTTTGTGATAAAAAATTGATTTTCCATATTTAGATACGATTTCTTCAGATACATAGAAAAAATTAAATTAGGGAAATCCCCAAAAACGAAAACAACACACAAAATATATATAGAAATACACAAAAAATTATATAAATAAGAATAAATGTGAGTAATTTTTTATATCATCCGCCTCTGCTCTTCTTTGTTCTGCTGCTCTTCCCTTTTCCGTTTCCTTCAACCTCTCAAATTTTTCTCTTTCGTTCTACTAATTTTATTAGCCTGATTATTAAAATAAGCTTCATTTTTTCCGTTTAAGGTCCGATGATTTATCCGTCGCTCGATCTGAATTACAATGATTTTGTTATCTTGTTTTGTGTATATCACTTACTCTATTGATTTGCTTTTGATTGGGTTTTGTGAATTAGGGTTTCTCGTGTTAATTGTGTCTTTTGGGTTTTAATAATTTAATATTTATATGTGGGTTTTAAAATTGATTGGCTAAACTATGCTGAAATTTCGTTGAATACTTAAAATAAACATTAGGTCTTATTACAAGAGTATTAATTCTGACAAATGGATGAGTCGTAGGTTTTTATTTTATCGATTTCCTTTTGTCATCTTGGGTGTGGCAGCTAGGGTTTATTGAAATTCTATGTTATCTTGATGTAGGTTTTGCGTTAAAGGACTCTTGAGGGTTTAAAATCAATTGTTATCTGCTTGAATGGATTTTTAAAATTACTTTTTTCAAATCAATATTCTTCTTGTAAAACACAAATTTGAATTTTTTTTTCAGCTTTAATGATGATTTGAGCGTTTAATTTTGAATAAGAAATCCTCTCACATAAATGTATTTAAAGAGTATTCTTATTGGATGTAGTTTGTGTTGCAGGGTGAAGTAGGGGAATTGTGGTAGGATTTAAGGACTAGGAAAAAAATGGCTGGGGTTTCAACTGAGGAGTCTGGGGCTGGAAGTTCATTTGAAGGGGGTTCGAGCGAGCAGCAGCAAATGCGGTGCCAAACTTCGGAAGCATTGGCGGAATGGAGGTCTTCCGAGCAAGTTGAGAATGGGACTCCATCGACTTCGCCTCCATATTGGGATAGCAGCGATGACGATGATGGAGGTGTGTGCTATTTCTCCCTTCTTAAATTAGTTTAAGGTTTATGATTTTGGTAATTCATGTTTTTGATGATAAATTGATATTGGGTAATGAGTGTGACGGTTGACAATACTGTATCTTTATATTTATTTAGCTTACTATTTTAGAACACTAGTTACCTTTTATTGAAACAAAATCAACCAACATGTTAGAAAGGACAAATACGAAATAAGAGGAAACATGAAACAGAGATCGTATGTGTCAAGTAACTGACGAGCATACCTTTAGTGATTGTCCTTTTCTTCTAATCTTGTGCAATTTTAAATGGATGAGTTTTTATGTCCGAAGCTCTTTTTCCGTGGATTTGAAGGCCTTGATACTCGTAGTATCTTTAGTTGGAAAAGTGATGCCATAAGGAGTATGTCATCCTTTTTTGAATTTGGAAGTGGCAGCTGGAAGATGCCTTATTTAGTTTGATGAATTTTTTAAATTCAGTTTCTCATCTTAATAATGGAGTCTATACTATGAATTGCTTGTAATTACATTATCTGTGTCACTATAATTTTTTATATTGCCACTAATGTTGCAGGACCAAAACCTTCTGAGTTGTATGGAAAGTATACATGGAAGATTGATAAGTTTTCACAAATTAACAAAAGAGAACTTCGGAGCAATGCATTTGAGGTTGGAGGCTACAAATGGTATGATCTACTATGAAATTAGCTTCTGCCATATCTATGCATGAATATTTCCAGCTGGTACTGTTTCTGATGTTCGAAAGTCCTCAAATTCTATTGGTTATTAGGGGAAATTGATCGTGCCAGATTAATATAATGTTTTTGAGGTTCACAATAAGATGAATATAGTCATTCTGCTGGCAGACTTATGTTTGTCAATGGATGCCTACATAGTTTTCGGAAGGTATCTCTTCATATAAATGCAAATTTCTATCTATGTTGGGTAAAAGAAAACTAGCTGTTTATGATGTTTCTTTAGTTCATGGAGTTCACAGTGTATTGAAAGATATTAGTATGGGTTTGGTCATTTGTACCATTGTTAATACCTCTTCTACTGTAAAATGAATATACCTGCTCAAGAAGTAATATTCTGGTCATTTTCATCTGCAGTAAAGGCTGGTTCGTCATATAATCAACCGAGGGACTTGATATTTTGTACTCTTTGTAGATGTGTATGAGTTTGTTTTTTCATTTTGCTTACTGCAAGTGGCAAGCAGTGGAATTCAATTTGAAAATGCTGTTAACGATTGATTGAATTTAAACTGTGGTTGATAGGTATATTTTGATATACCCACAAGGGTGTGATGTCTGCAATCACCTCTCTTTGTTTCTTTGCGTTGCCAATCATGATAAGCTTCTTCCAGGTATTGATGATGACTGATGTGGCATTTATTCGGTATGTAGTTTAGTTTTCTTGATATGGAGTTTGTATCAAGCAAATTTTCTTATTTTGAGCAGGGTGGAGTCATTTTGCTCAATTCACGATTGCTGTGGTGAATAAAGATCCTAAAAAATCTAAGTATTCTGGTAAATGATTAATATTATTAGTATTTTTGTGTTTTGTATTTAATTTTTCATTGGATGTACAACTATTTGACAATTTTTCTTATGCAGATACATTACACCGTTTCTGGAAAAAGGAGCATGACTGGGGATGGAAGAAATTTATGGAGCTATCAAAAGTAATGGATGGATTTATTGATGCTGATACTTTGATAATTAAAGCTCAAGTGCAAGTTATAAGGTTTGGTTAACTAACTCATTTGCCAAATTTTTATATGGATTTATGTTTTTGATTGGCAAGAGTGACAAAACATAGAAGAAATATGCTCATATATGAATATGTACCTCTTATCTTTTTCAATGAGTATAGAACTATTCAACTTCATTAAGTTTGTTACCAAACACATAAATAGGGTGAAATGTATCAAGTGTGGTTAAGAGGGTAGATGCTTGACTGAAATATGTAACTAAAAGGAGATCCCTTTGGATAGCTCTTGGTGTATTTGGATTCTCCAGTCCCTAGTTCTTTGCAAAAGGGACTATATTATTGTAATGATAATTTGTTTCCATAAATAGTCACAAATTCACATCTAGTTGCATTTGGTTGAGATTGTAAGATGAGTCATTTATTATTTTTTATATGCTTTATATGATGAAATCTGGTTCTCTATTATTTACCTACTTCCAAGTTTACTCTTCATTGACTTGGATAGATCAACATATGACCTCGAGTTTACGTGCATGACCTGGTAAATTTTTTCGAGGATTTAAACCTTAAGTGCTCTATGTTTTCAGGGAGAGAGCAGACAGGCCATTCCGATGCCTTGACTGTCAGTATAGGAGAGAACTTGTACGAGTATATTTGACAAATGTGGAACAAATTTGCCGGCGTTATGTGGAAGAACGGCGAGGCAAACTTGGGAAGTTAATAGAGGATAAAGCTAGATGGTCTAGGTATTGTGGTGTCCCTGCTAGCATACGCATTCCTTTTTATTCATAATACCATTCTAACATTATGTAATTTGACTCCGAGTAAATTTTTAGCTTCTGTACTTTCTGGCTGGGGATGGATCAAAGTTCGAGGCGACGGATGTCTAGGGAGAAAACAGAGTCGTTGTTAAAAGTAGTTGTGAAGCATTTTTTCATTGAAAAAGAAGTCACATCTACCCTCGTCATGGATTCATTGTACAGTGGTCTTAAGGCTCTTGAAGGCCAAGATAAGGAGAAGAAGAGCAAGGGAAAGTATCTTGAGACAGAAGAATCTCCGATTCCCATTATTCGCATTGAGAAAGATGCACTTGTTTTGGTGGATGATGTGCTGCTACTTATTGAAAGGGCTGCCATGGAACCTTTGCCACCAAAGGATGAAAAGGGTCCTCAAAATCGAACAAAGGTGAGGAGCTTGATATGTAACCATCTATACTTGGGCCAAATCTCACCAATTAGTTGATCTTTCTAAAATTATATTAATATGGATGATTTTTGCAACATCTGTGATTCTCTTTTGTGTTTAGGATGAGGCTTCTGGAGAGGAGTTCAGCAAAGATTCTATTGAACGTGACGAGAGGCGACTTACTGAATTGGGACGTCGGACTATAGAGATATTTGTCTTGGCCCATATTTTCAGGTAATTTATTTTCAGCTCATTTTGATATCATTATTGATTGACCCAACCTTCGTGTTCAGTTATCAAGTAAATATTTAGTCATTGTGCTCCGTATGCAGTTCCTGCATCAGTAACAATAAAAGATCAGCAGCAATTTTTTTTTTCCAAATACTGTGTTGTATTTCCTTCTTTTTGGTAATTTCTTAATTTTTTTCTTGTGCTACAGCAGTAAAATTGAAGTTGCATACCAAGAGGCTGTATCTTTAAAGAGGCAAGAAGAACTCATCCGTGAAGAGGAGGCAGCTTGGCTTGCCGACATCGAGCAGAAAGGTAGGCGTGGAGCAGTAGATAAGGAAAAGAAGTCTAAAAAGAAGCAGGTTTGTCCAAAACCACCTTCCACCTTGCAAAATCTTTGAGTAGTTCAGTTTATAGGAAATATATTTGTTAGACTTTTATGATTGAAATGATTTTATTAATGTAAATGGCCAAAACTTAGTAATGTTGGCCCAGATCTTATATACCAATTTTAGCACTTATTGCATTTTTTCCTTCTGTTCTCTATGATGAATGCTAAATTTAGCACTTATTGTAACATATACCTTGTCATCCAACCTCATATTTTTCAGGGCAAACAGAAAAAAAACAATCGCAAAGTAAAAGACAAGGGAAGGGATGAAAAGCCTAGCAGCATCTCACAAGATACGGTTGAGCAAGAAAGTCCTACTGTTGGAAGTAAAGACTTCGTAGCTGATGAACCAGACACGGTACTTGAAAAATCTGAGGTTTTGGAGGATGTTTCCGATGCATCTGATTCTGTAGAATTTGTGCCTGAAATGGTTCCAGTAGATTCAGAATACAGAGACTTAAGTCCTGTCAATTGGGACACTGATACTTCAGAAGTGCATCCTCCAACAGAAGCCAGTAGCAGTGGAATTAGCGTGCTAAATGGAGGTATTGAAGCAGGAAGTCCACCATCTATAGTCGATGATAACTCATCTACTTCTTCCTCTGACTCAGTTCGTTCTGGCTTTATTAGTGTGCCTCAAAGAGGCAATTCTCGCAACCACAAAAATATAAAAACTTTAAACCGGTAAAACATTTGCATCCAACTAATAGGATTTGCGGCTTTTTATTTTTATTTCTTCATGTAAATGTGATAACTTGATTTTTCAACTTCCAGAGGGAGGAAATATCAAAGCAAAGTGACTTCAGAAACGGCCAATTGGGATAATGAAGAATCTAGTCAACCATCTGAAGCTGTGCTGGATACAAGGCACGTCATTGATGCATCTCGAAGTTTGAAGCCCGTTGATGCGGCTGAGCCTGTGCCTGAGCGGAGTCTGGGCAATAAGGTGTTTCTCTTGCTTCATTAATACAATATACTATATGGCCTTTGTGCCAACACTCGTCATTGAATAAACTAAAACTTTCTTGTCTTTTTTCTCATAGGAGAGAGAGAGTGGTTCCGTGCATAGAAATTCCAGTGCCAAAGATGTTGCTTCCATAATAACATCCCCAAGGAGCCCTTCCAAAATCATTCCATCTATTGCTCCTCCAAAGTCGGAGTCGAAAGTTAATGCACTGAGTGGTGATTGGGTTGTGGTTAAGAAGTCGTCATCTTCAGACAGTTCTAAACAAGCTGCTGATAGGTCATCCCGAGTGGCAAATTCCGCTGAAACTGCTACATCCTCGAAATCAGATACTCAGAAGGTAACAACTCCAAGACCCTCTAGACATCAAGCACCCATTCCAAGTGAAAAGCCTGTCACAATCGAGAAGCCATCAATGCCACCTATGCCGGTTATGTCAAGACCCTTGAGTGCACCTTTAACTCCCGGCCCTAGGCCTCCTGCTGTTTCAATGGTATCCAAGGTCCAAAAGGCACCAATACTAGCGCGCTCAGTAAGTGCTGCTGGTCGACTGGGCCCTGAACCAAGCCCATCTGCAGCCCATTATATTCCGCAGTCCTATCGCAATGCAATTATGGGCAACCATGTTACTGGAAGCTCATCTGACTATGCTCAGAATCATTCTTCAAATGCAGTGGTTAATGCATCACATTCATACACACCAACATCTAGAATGGATCAAAATCCAATGAACGCGAGTTTTTCATTTGGAATGGTTAATAATCAGCATGATATGTTGCAGAATGGACACCTATGGCTCGACCCGCCTCGAATGGATCATCATCATGCTACACTGCTTAATGACATGCAAAGTTACGATTTATACAAGCCACCGGTATCTGGGCGTCAAAGCCAACATGTAATGGGTGATGAATTTCCGCACTTGGACATAATCAATGACTTGCTTGATGATGAGCATGTGATCGGAATAGTGGGCGGAGGATCTTCAAATTCGGGATACCAAAATTACAATAACGGCCCTCATCATATGAACCGGCAGTTTAGCTTTCCCGGTGGTGAACCTGGCATGTCGAGTGGTGTGGGCCCGTCAACGAGCTCATGTAGGTACGAGAGGACTCATAGTTATCATGATAATAATGGATTTCAGCACGGGTATGGTGCTTCTGGAAATCCTTATGATATGATTCCACAGGCAAATCCACGTCCATTCTTGAATGGGCCAATTGATGGTTTAATGCCTAATCATCAGTGGCAAATGGGTGGTACTGATTTGCCACCCTACATGAATTTACAGAGTACGGATAACGATGGTTATTCGTATCATCATCATATGCCGGAATATACAAACCTTGGTCTAGGAGTAAATGGATACAAAGTGTTCCGACCTTCAAATGGGCTTTAAAGCTTCTTTCTATAAGTCTTAAGGTATTAATCTTAGATTTTGTAAAGAGTGATTCTGCTTTCTTGTTTTGTTTTTAGTTTTTTTTTTTCTCTTACTCTGAAAATGTTTGAGGTTCTGGGTTTTCTTTATGGTTGAAACATTGACCTAAATTTAGTGCAATGAATAATTTAAAATTTTAAACTTTCATCGGTGTATTTTGCATTTATCTGGAAACATACAAGTAGGTTGATGAAGTGGCTCTTTTTTCTCTCATACTTGAATTAGAAAAGAAGTGAATGCGCACATTAAGTTTCATGCATTTAATGTTTTAAATTGATTTGATTTCTAAACAAAACAAGCTAGAATGAGCTTTAATCTAGTTAAATAAGAGCTATAGCTTTATATCTTCATATGCATTTTTTTATTTATTAATATTGTCTGAACTTTCTTTTGTTATGTTATGTGTAAAAGAATCAGCCAAAAATTGGGCTTGTTTGTTTGGCGTTTCCCAAAAAAATTTCGTTTTTGGGAAATGCCAAACAAACATATTTTCTATTTTCTGAAATAAACTTTACATCTCTCAATTTTCTCATACTACTCTCTCAAAATTAAAATAAAAAATAATTTTCTTATTTTTAAACAAAATCTATATAAACTCTACTATGATTTGACATAAAGTAACTTATCTCTTACACAATTTATCTCACAACAAACATGATTTGACATAAAGTCTTACACATCTTACACCTGCAACCTAACTCTTTAAAAAAAACCTATATCCACTTTATTTCTCAAATCACTCTCTCAAAATCCAAACAAACAACATTACGCAAATCGAGATTATTTCACAAACCTCCACTACTTTCCCAAACAAAATGAGTTTTTGTTGATTAAATTTTGATCTCATTCGAATGTCAAACTAATATATGTTCATGCACCACCTTATAGTCTTCATATGGATTTTGGAAAAGAGGATCAGACTTTCTGAACAACTTAATGCATTATTTTCCTTCAATCATATATTTGAACAAAATGCGGCCGCAAAACTATAGTTTTAGAAAACAATATTATTTTCTCTCAAAAATAAAATAAGTGAGAAAAACGTTGAGATATAATGTGAGACACGTATACTCTGATTTTATCATTGAAAATACGTATATAGTGTGACTAATTAAGTTTCGCACGTCAAGCTAGCATTCTGTGAAGGAATTTATTTGTGGACTTTTCATGTTTTGATAATCTTCTTACAACATATTCAAGAAAAAAAAAAAAAGAGAGAGAGAGAGAATTGCTTACAATATATCTCAATTTTGACTAAAGAATTTATAAATGCTAAAGCTCATGTGATGCATATTCAGTATCTAGGATTTTAATATTTTATTATATTCTTCACCCAATTCTTCATTGACTTGAGGTGCCTCTTTCTCTATGTCTGCTTATAAATTTGACAAATTAACAAACAAACTTTTCAAGAATTCAAAGTTGTGAGAGTCAAGCAAGCAACCATGGATGTTTGCTACCAAGAAACTTCCTCAGAAATAAATCCCTAAAGTACACAACCAGTCTTAGCCTTAGGGTAAACATTTTGACAGAATTGGTTTGGAAACGGGTTGTTGGGTCAAGGAATTGAATATGGCCTTGTCAAACTTATAAGTTGAACCTATTTGGACCGGTGTAAAAAGAGTATGGTACTTTATGGTTTGTTTTTTATATCTTCAGACTCGAGATGAATAATCTGTCTTACTTTAAAGTAACATAATTATGTCTATGTCATAAAAATAAAACTATGGATTCACATATACACTTATAGGTGGATCCTCCAAGTAACATCAAAATTTGATACCAACTTAGGATAGATGATCTTTTAAGGGCAATTTAAAGATAATTGTAAGACACTTATTTTGTGAAACTACTAGGTGTGTTGATTGCTTCCGGACTCCATAGTAACAATAAAGAATGAGGTTTGGTGGAGGTACATCCTACGATTTACATCCTTCAGGGTTCTAGGACAAGGATTCTGAGGGTCCAGGATTAGTCTAGTGTAAGCTTGGACTGTTATAGTTAAGATTTTAAAACCTTTCAAATAGCAACACCAAGGGGTTGTGTGTGCGTGTGTGTGTGTGTGTTTTTTTTTTTCTTACCAATTAAGACTCTTTCTTTGCCACTCTCATGGGATGGGATGGTCTACAGGGTTCATAACTACATCTCCTATTATATACAGGATGCTTACCTAGCCACATTTGGACTGACTCTACCCAAACTTTTCTGGTTTGCACCAGTTCCCAACTTGTCTGACTGCTGCTTTGAATATCAAACGGATCTCCCCATAAGGAGTTTAGACAAGACAATCTTGAGCCCACATTTACGTGAAGGATTTTTAAGATGTCCTCAGTTTTCGTGATTGATTTTTTATTTTTATTTTTAAGTTAATGTGACACAAATCTTGAAAAATAACACATTTAACAAGAAACATAATCACATTTTGAAAAATTCCGAACATATGCAGCTGTTGCTTTACTAATTTTTATTTTATAATATTTTTATAATTTATTAAGTACAATCGTTTTGACCTTTACAAATATTGAGTTATTATGTCACAAACCGAGTGTTGAATGGGGAGTATCATCATAAACAACTCCTGTTAAAACAAAATATCATTTTGACAAGGTTTGTTCAACAACCTAAGTCAAGCTCACTTTGAGGAGACTACGAAATAAACAAATTAAAAATGATTATTACTCCCTTCGTCATTTTTGCCAGTTAATTTGATCAAAATTTTAAAATATATAATAAGTAATCTAATTAATTTATTTTAAAAATAATGTGATGATATTATATAACACCATATTTATTAATATTCAAAAGGTTTAAAATACTATAAATGTAATATTTACTTGATAAATCATTTAAAAGACTAAAAAATTTGAATATGTATTGTAGCTAATCGAGGAAAAAAAATGAAATAAAGGTAGTACTATTTTAAATCTAATCTACTTTATTATTAAACTAAGTAATTCTTTTGACGTTAATTAATATAGTTTCCCATATATTGGGAGTTTTTTGGAGTAATATATGTTTTGAACAACTTAAAAAAATCACTTTTCTGCCTTTCAAAAAATCTTATAATAGAGTATTTGCAAAGGTCAACCTTTGACTTGCATTTTCTAAGAAAAAAACTAAAAAGAACATAAAAGCTAGAGCAAGGAGACCGCAACTAGCCTTTGATGACATTTTTTCACATAAAATACAAACTCCATCTATTCTAGTAAAATTTTCAAACGCCATCCACCTTTAAACCGCCCACCCCCCCCCCCCTCCCTCAACTTCTTTTAGGGTAAATTACGAATATCCCCCTCAGGTAAGGTCGAATTACAAAAATCACCCTTACGTATTGGATATTACAAAAATTCCCCTCAGGTTTGTCACGTTTTTACAATTAACCCCTTGTCCCTAAAATGTTCCAATTTTGCCCTTGAAAGTTATTTGTAATGTTTATAATATGTTATAAATTTTAAAAATTTTAAAAATTTGGTGTTACTTGTTATATCTTGTAAATATAAAAATAATAATCATATATTTACCACCAAAATAATTGATATAATTTATATTTTCTCATAAATTTCAATAAATATTTCAATTTATAATACATATATAAACTTTAACAAATTAAAATATCTTATTTATAATACAATATAATTTATTAAATTTACTAATTTATAAAATAAATTCATTTAACTAATGTGTAAACAATTCATATTTATAAAGTATATTATTAAAATTCTATTTAATTTTAATATTATACAATTTAAAATTGCTAATTAATATATAAATGCCCTTTTTTTTTGCAATTTTATTAAAACTTATCGGCAATTATAAATTTTATCAATTATTCTAGTAGTAAATATATAATTATTATTTTTTTAATTTATAAGGTATAATAATTAGATCCCAAGTTTTAACAATGATAAGATATTACAAACAATACAAATAACACTCAAGGGCAAAATTGGAATATTTTAGGGGCAAGGAGTTAATTGTAAGAAGATGACAAACTAAGGGGGATTTTTGTAATACCCAATACGTGAAGGTGATTTTTATAATTATGCCTTACCTGAGGGGGGTATTCGTAATTTACCCTTTCTTTTATATATTCAAAAATATCTCGCCCAATCAACTTTTTAGGAGAATTGAATTCTTTTTGTAATCCAATCAAAAACTTAAGCATTTTGAAAACACCTTTTTAATTTTTATATCTCACTCTGACCTTTTACTCAAAATCTATCCGCGAACAAGTTTTTTACTTTTCCAACTTTCATCCTGAAAAGAATTTTGTGGGTAAATTTGACTTGATTAATGGGTTAATTAAGAAAAATCAATTGTTAACAAGTTTGGCAAGCATATATAAAATAATGAAAATCACGCATATGCTATGGAAAAACATGGGATTATTGTTCAAATTCCATTACCCAACTTAACTTGGATCTTACGTCTCATTCAAATAATCAACAATATTAATTCAAGAATTTTAATGTAGCTAGTCATGGTCAAATTAAACCTATCAACACATAGCTAGAAAATTAAGGAGAAGCTTCAAATGTCCCCTCCCTTTATAAATACACAACTCTAGCATCCTAGTACCAAACCAACTACTTATTTATTGTCACATCACAAATTACATATCCACACAAAATGAGATACCCTAGATTTTTACTTGGAGTTATCATAATTTTTATTGTATTATCATGTATCCAATCAGGAGAAAGTAGTCGATTGTTAAATGATCAAGGAAAAAGCTTAACGGAAAAGGGTACTTTCGAAAATTCTCTTCAAAAAGGCCCCGTCCCTCCTTCTGGGCCATCAGGTTGTACCAACATCCCCGGAAGTGGCGGTAGCGGCTGTCCATGAAGGAAATGAACTTGCCGGTGGTGCACCACTTCGTGTAAGCGGTGGCACAGCCTATTCACATTCAACAGCTTCAATTCACTTGGGGTGGCCATTATACAAAATTAGTGAATTTTTAACACACGACTAATTTTTGGCTCATAATGTTTCAAATGTTTGTGGCCAAAAGTTACATTAATTTAATTTCTTGGTTTATTTTCATCAATTTTATTATTTCATTGTATATTTTTGTACATATGACATGAGCCTTGGAATAAGATCATACCACGGAATCATGTGGTATGAATTCGATCGAGCTAATTGATATAAGAAATATACATCAATTTCTTTTATTGATATGTTCAATTTGTTATTTATCAAATAAAAAAATATATATGTTCAATTTGTTCTGTCATTGATTTTAGACTCAGAATCCAATGAAAAGATTTAATTTTGTTTGTTGCAAAGTAAATTAAGCAAAACGATCCGGAAAAAGGTTTAATTTAAATTCATTAAGCACGATATAATTTATTTAAGTAAATATATTGAACAAACACGCCACCTTACTCGACTGATTCAGGTGCCGTTCAAATTGGAACTCTATTTCTTTTTTCCAAATAGATCCATTCAAATTGGAACTTAATGTAACAAATTGGGTCACAACCCATGGATTTTAAACTTACAGTACTAGAACAAATATGGACCACACCCTGTCCCAAGTTTAAATTTTATTTTATTATTAACGAGTTGGATTGGTTTAAAAGTAGTTAATACAATGGATTAATTTTTTTTCGGTCGAAAATATTAAAAAATTTATGTTTTTGTATCAACTCGAAATGAAAATAAGGTGTATTTCTGAAATTCTATATTTTGTCTTGAAACTTTCTCTTTTTCTTAATTTAGTAACTTTTTTCATAGTTTTTAAAAAAGTTTTCGAAAATTTGTTGAATACTTTCCTATATAGAGCTGACCATACATCGAAAACGAAAATTTAATCCATGGTTAATTGCAATATCAGTGAGGATTAAATGTGGATCTTATTGGATAAATGACGGGTCAAATAAGTTTTGCAACCCTTTTCTAGCTCAGATGGATCGTCTGCGGCCCGGTCTATTTTGAACCCAATGAATTCGGACTCCGTCCAAATCTTCAATTAAAGTCGATCTATTCAATTCGCATCCTTGAAAATAGAACTTTTATGACATAGCCCAAAGGACTGATAGACTTGTTCGAGCCCCGAGGGCCTATATGGATTTGTACACATTGGCTCGGTTTTAATGAGTTTTGGTTTTAGAATTAACATAATTTATATTGAATATGAATGTTGAGTTTTTTGAATTTTGAAAATTTGAGGTATGGAGGGGAAAATAAGTATCAAATCAATGTATTATAGTATAAAAATTTAGGTAAATTTCACCCATATTAACTGACTTTTAGAATTTGAGATGAAAAAAGAAACTAGTGTGTGGTACATTTTTTTTTTGGTTTCCCAAGGGTTTAATCCCTTTCGAGGCGGGTCGGACACATTAAGTGGGTACCTCTCCCAACAGGGATTCGAACTGAGTCCGCTACTTTGTAGTGACTAGTTCCTTACACTAGACCAATCACCTGTTGGTAGTGGGTGGTACATTTGATGTCACTTGAACCTAAGCCAAATGCTCCTCGAATTTGTTTGTTCTGATTTGCGGTTACATGAAGTTGTGCTTTAATTTTTTTTTTTTTTTAATCAATTTGAATCTATAATTAGTACAATATTGGAATCAAAGGATAAAGATAACCTAATGTATTAAATTTGAGTAATATTCATATTTATTGGAGTTGAACTGATGACCTCTTGATTATGAAGCCTTAAGTTTAATCAGTGGGCACTGCATGCCTAATCAGTACGTGCCCTAATTTCTTACAAAATAGTATATTTATGTTTATGCATATTACTAACTCAAAGTTTAGAAAGTTTGGCCGACTTAATTGAATATTAATGACTTAATTCAATGCATAATAACTAATCAAGCATCATGCTGTCATTATTATCACATTAATAATTTGATTTTCTTACTTATTACTAATAATAATAATAATAATAATAATAAAGTTGCTTACTAGATTTGGTAATCTTGGCAACTTGGAAGTTAAGCTAAGCGCCAGGTTTAGTCAAATCTTATACGCGCTCGAGAAACCAAAAAATCTACAATAATTTCGTTACTCTTTTTTTATTTGACTCGAGACTAAACAAGATTAGAATGGACTTTTAAGATATATATCTAAATTCTTAATTGTATGTCGTTCAACATGCGATTTCAATTCGGGTTGGACCCGCAGCTCAGAATTGACTTAATCTCAAGTATAAAATATGAACGATTCAAACCCCAAAACTTTGCTTGCAAGAACGTAGATGACCTGTTTGACTTAATGGAAAATAATTTAGCGAAGTCCACGACCATGGAACAAAAAAATGCATGTAAGAAATTTAGCATAAAAATTAATTATAAAATCTTTAATACATTGTCAAGCTTTTTTTTATTATTATTATATAGACAATATTAAAGACTAAGTCCACATATAGAAACTTGCATGTGCGAAATTCAACGTGGGGAATGCAGGTTCAAAACATAATGTAATTGACGCATCTTGAAAAAATTAAATAAGATATATCCTTGATAGACAAAAAATTGAAGTGTTATTCGAATTCAAAAAGCTTACATTCAACAAATATTTATGGTTGGAATGAAACATCTTGTTCTTATTAGTGAAATACTAATATTATGTGTTATCATGTAATTCGTTATCTTATGTGTTGGTCAAATGTTGTTTCTTAATAAGAATTTTGAGAAAACATTTTATAGGCCATTTGAACAAGAATTGATGTAGTGTATGTAGTGAGAAAGACAAATATAATAATAAAAACCCGTTGATTTTTTATAAAGAATACCTTGAATTTGAAGAAATTCAATAACTCGTGTATTCTATAAAGACTACCGCGAAATTAAAGGAATAGAGAAAACTCAAATTCTAATATAAGCAAAACAACTAAACTGAGTTGTCTCCCAAGTTTTACAATCACTATATAAATAAGAAAAAGATCCTAGAAGTATAAAATAATAAAAATTATCAAAAGGTCCGAAACTATCAAAACTTATAAAAGACTTAATGAACTCATAAATTGGACTTTTTACAGCCCATTCCTCAATTTCTAGTCATACTACACCAAGAACAAACTCAAAAGTATAAATTGAAATAATTTTCATATACACCAAATAGGAAAAAAGGAGTTTATTTCCATGTGCAAAATCTATACATTTTGGTTAATTCATGAACCAATATCTATTGAAACTAAGATACACCACCCACATGATTAACAACCAACTTTAATGGTTGCTCCATTTAAAGGGGAAGATAAAAGAATTAATTAATAAGACAAATTTAAAAAAGATAAAGAAAAAAAGGTGGGTCTCTTGACTTATATCACCCAAATCCTCAAGAATTTGATTAATCCTCCCTAATTCCCCTCCTTTGTCAAAGAAGCTGCCACAAAACTAATGATATCTTTAGGAAAAGTTGGAATAGCACGAACGGAGACACCACCGGCAAAGTGTTTTTCTTTCAACGTGCACGTGCCAGTGCTCTGACCAGGTATGTAAGTGCATGGAGAACCAGTAGATGGCGGAACTGGACCTCTAGGAAGAGACGCGAGTAAGGATACTTGTTTCTTCACCCATTGCTCCATGCCCAAAGGTCTAGTAGCATTTGCTTGATGTAAAGATGTAGATAGGAAAAATAATATGTAAAAAATGAGGAAAAATTTAACCCTAAATGAATTCATTTTTCTTGGGAGCTTTGATTGGTACATGATGAGCCTTGTTTTGGTACCCCTAAGTTGGAAGCAGAAAAGATGTGAATGAAGGTGTGAGAAATGTTTATATTTATAGGCACTTCTTCAATGTTAAAAAAAAAATAGTTGGAATTGATTTTTATGTTGACTTGGCAAATATTATGTGACAAGGTTGACCGATAATATACGTTTACAATATGATCATTTCGAGTTATTATTTCAATTCAAAGATGAGGGTCTTTGAATGGAAAAACATGCTGTAATTTTTCAAAGAAAGGATGGACGATATGAATAAAGTATTGTGCGTGTTATACAGCTTTGAATAAGAAAGTCATAGCCCACCTGGAAAAATATTCACGTAGAGAATGGTGAAACACGGGTCCAATACGCGCGCTAAGAAAATTAGAAAACCATGTTAAAAAAATTATCCAAAATAAAAATAAAAATAGCATGTTCAAAGTATTTTCTAAAGACAAATTAGCTTGTAAATGACACGTATAGCTCGAACTAAATTGAAGTTATATTAGAACCATGGATCAAAATTTCGGTTCAAATGTGTGTTTCGGTCAGTCAAATATTGAAAACTTTTTGAAACTATTCGAAAATTTTTCGGAAACACTAAGGACCCATTTGGATTGATGGATTTGAGTTGGGTGGATTTGAAATCCATTGTCAAATCCATCGTGTTATTTGGATACAAAATTAAATTCATTAATTTGAAATCCTGGATTTTAGTCCAATGGATTTCAGCCCAATTTTAAGTGGATTTGAAATTCCTCCTAAAACTAGTCATTTGAAATCCACCTAAAAAAAATCCACATTGCATATTTTAAAAAATTACAATTTGATCCCAAATTTTCAAAAAACCTAGAACGCAATTCAGTCCGGAATTTTCAAAAAATTAAAATTTGCAATTCGGCTACTATTTTCAGAAATTCGAATTGCAATTTTGACCCCAAATTTTTTAAGAATCTAAAATTACAGTTCAGTCCAGAATTTAATAAATTCAAATTTCAATTCGAACCCGGATTTTCAGGAACAAAATTTGCACTTTTGGTCCCTCAATTTTTGAATATTGCAATTTTTACACTAGATTTTGAAAAGTCAAGAATTGCAATTCATTCCAGTATTTTAAGCAAAATAAAATTTCAATTCGGCTCCTAATTTTCAGAAATTCAAATTTGCACTTTTGGTCCCTCAATTTTTGGAAATTACAATTTGACCCCGGATTTTTTAAAAACCAAGAATTGCGTTCAGTTCGGAATTCTCATAAAATTAAAAAAATTCAATTTGGCCCCAGATTTTCAGAAATCCAAATTTACACTTTTGGTCCCTCAATTTTTAGAAATTACAATTTGACCCTAAATATTTGAAAACCCCAGAATTACAATTCAGTTTATTTAGGAATATTTAAATTTTCATTTCGGCTCCTGAATTTCAGAAATCCAAAATTTCACTTTTGGTCCCTTAATTTTAAAAAATTGCAATTTGACCCCATATTTTCGAAAAAATAAAAACTGCAATTCAGTCCATAATTTTCAGAAGATTAAAATTTTCAATTTGGCACCTGATTTTGAAAAATCAAATTTGCACTTTTGGTCCCTTAATTTTCAAAAATTGTCAATTTGACCCCAGATTTCCCAAAAACCCTGAGTTCCAATCCAGTCTAAAATTTTTAGAAAATTAAGATTTTCAATTCGGCCCCAAATTTTCTGAAATTCAAATTTGCACTTTTGGTCCCTCAATTTTCAAAAATTATAATTTTGCCCCAAATCGATATATGTGATTTTATCCCAATATCAACAACAAGAATTAATTGATAGAGCAAATTATAAGGCATGATTGAGAATTTCGAATAACACAAATGATATATACCAAACAATGGATTTCAAATGAATGGATTTGAAATCCTTTGTAAAAAATTTTTATCCAAACAAGAGATTGCAAATGAATGGATTTTAAATCATTGGAATTTCAAATCTATTCATTTGAAATCCCTCTTCATTTCAAATCCACCCATCCAAATGGGCCCTAAGGGTCTATTTGGATGGGTTTTGACTCGGTTTCGTGGGTCTCGGTTTAAGAATATTGGTTTGGGTGGTTTCGATGAAACCTTTAAGACTTCATTTGAATGAGTTTTGGCTCTTGGGTTTTGTGGTTAAAATAAGTTGAAACCCCACTTGAATTGGGTTTGGATGTTGGGGTTTAGGGGAAAAAGTAGGTGATAGGTGTCAAATCAATGTCTTTTTTAGTGAAATTTGGGGGAAAAATAGGTGGTATGTGTCAAATCAATGTTTTATAGGTTTGAAGAGTTCGAGTGTGAGTTTCTGAATAGGATTTTGATGGTTTTATGGGTTTGGTGAAAACTCATTTGAAAGGGTTTTTGCTCGATCTCGCGAAACCCGCGAGACCGGGCCAAAACCCATCCAAACACAGCCTAAGGAAAACTTGTAAAAAAAATTAGTAAATTTAGGAAAGTAACAGAGTTTAAGACAAATAAATAGTTTCGAAATTACATCTTGTTTTCGTTTCGCCTGATTAAAAAATGGAAACTTTTTGATATTTTCGATGGAAAATATGGAAATTTTGATCCATGATTAGAACTTCAATTTCAAACAAATTTATATTCTTTATCTCAATTTTTTGTTTCATTGGCTATAGTAAGGAAACTTATTAAATTGATATTACTATAATTATGGGTTTTAAATCTTTGAATATTAATATATGATGATGTGAAATTATATTAAAATAATATTAATTTAATATGTATTTTAACCTTTTGTAAATTAATCAAGTTCAATTGACTGATTAATTGTAGGATATAGCAAATGATAGAAAAATATTGGACATAGGGAGCATATAAAAGATAAATCCAGATACATCAGTCTAAGTAATGGATTAGTTATTTTTCTAAAGAAAAGAAATAAAGATCGATCACATTTCCAAAAAATGCTGTCAATGGAAAAATAACAATAATAATAGTAAGTAGTAACAAGTAATAAAAAAAAATAATGAAAATATAAAAGATGATGGTGGGACCCATTATTTGGCGGGAAACAAACTAACCTTTTCCCGCCTGAATAACTGAAGCCCTAGATTCTTAATAATCCATGGATATTTAAAAAATCATCGCCACTCCCTGAACCCAAATCAACCAGAAATCTAATCTGATAAACAAAAGAAATGGACAATTACGGCGGCGGAGGCGGATACTTTTTGGACGAGAAAGCGGTGCGTGTGGAGAACATCTTTTTAGAATTCCTCAAAACCTACAGATCGGAAACCGACGGCGGCGGTTACGAGCCTTACTACGAGGCGGAGGTGGAGGCGATGCGTCCGAACGAATCAAACACAATGTTTATAGATTTTTCACACGTGATGCGTTTCAACGATGTTCTCCAAAAAGCAATCTCCGACGAGTTCTTACGCTTCGACCCATACCTTAGAAATGCGTGCAAGAGATTTGTGACCGAACTGAAACCCTCGTTTATCACGGATGATAATCCAAATAAGGATATTAATGTAGCTTTCTATAATTTACCCTTGGTTAAGAAACTTAGGGAATTAGCTACTTCCGAGATTGGGAAATTGGTTTCTGTTAACGGCGTAGTTACGCGTACGAGCGAGGTTCGGCCTGAGCTTCTTTATGGCACTTTCAAGTGTTTGGATTGTGGAAGCGTTGTCAAGAATGTTGAACAACAGTTTAAATACACTGAGGTTTGATTTTTAAATTATTGTCATCGTATTAATCGTGTATATTTGCTGCTTCAAATTTACATGTTATTTAAGTGTTATCTCTTAGATTGCTTGAAGTAAATGTTGGATTGTATCTGTTGCGTTAGTGTTCCAATTTTAGTTCCAATTACTTTCTTTGCTAAAATTAAGAAATTTAGGAATGTCAAGGATTTATAAAACAATATTAAGACCAAAAGAACTCTATTGCAGAATGACCAATGGATCATTTATGATTTATGTTAACTTGAAAAACCTCTAAGTTACAGTTGAATAGATGTTTGATGTTTCCAGTTCCAGGAGGATGTTTTCGGCTAGGACTGCTTCCTTATGCTATGTGCTAGTGACACTGCTAGCATTAGGTTAGTCAGGACATTATAGTTGTGTAGTCAGCAAAAGTAAAAGCTAAAGAGTGGACTATGGATAAGAAATGATTCTTGCTATTATAGTTATGTTCAATTCAAATTTTTGAAGTTGGGTATATAGTCTGTTCTGTTTGCAGGGTTGTCTGATCCTCACAAGCTAGCAGGCTACTTTCACTTATATCTAGTAGTGATACTAATTTTTCCTATCAGCCAATTGACTTGTAGATACTGAACTTTTTCGTGCTTTGGTGCTTGACTTGCAGCCAATTATCTGCATGGATGCTACATGCCAAAATAGGTCAAGGTGGGCATTGCTGAGGCAAGAGAGCAAATTTACAGACTGGCAAAGGGTTCGAATGCAGGAGACTTCCCATGAAATACCTGCTGGTTCAATTCCTAGATCACTTGATGTCATTCTACGCCATGATATTGTCGAACAAGCTAGGGCTGGTGACACGTAGGCATCATTTATTTGCAACATTTCATTGGGATTTCTTTTTTTGTGAACTTTGATGGAAATATATTTAAACTGTGTCAAATTTTTGAAATGTTGCAGGGTTGTATTCACTGGCACGGTGGTGGCTTTACCTGATATTTTGGCATTGGCCTCTACAGGGGAGAGAGCTGAGGTTCGCAGAGATTCT
Organism: Penstemon barbatus; assembly: GCA_003313485.2. NCBI lineage: Eukaryota > Viridiplantae > Streptophyta > Magnoliopsida > Lamiales > Plantaginaceae > Penstemon > Penstemon barbatus. The sequence continues at coordinate 5,574,256 of CM064884.1, forward strand.
TCTCAGCGTAAGAATGCTGCATCTGGTCAAGAAGGTGTTAGAGGGCTCCGTGCATTAGGTGTGAGAGACCTCTCGTACCGTCTTGCCTTTATAGCTAACTCAGTACAGGTTGGTACCCCTCTGTGTTCTTGCTCTAAGCATGGTCCTAATATAAGACATCCACTAAATGATTAAAAGTTACTTCAGTATTGAACGAGAGGTTCATGTTTAAGGGATTTTCTTTTTCCTTTGTTAAATGGTTCTTTTTTCCCATACCAGATTTGTGATGGCAGAACTGATACTGATATCAGAAATAGGAGGAAGGATGACGAAGATGAAAGCCAGCAGTTCACTGTAAGTTCACTGAAGCATGTATATTTAGCTTCATGTTAAATTCCTATTTACTTAGACCTGATGAGAATACCTACAATTTTCTGTTGTGCCCATTATATTGAAAACTATATCCCACTTTTTGCATTGTTTGACTGATTGGCAGGCTGAAGAATTGGATGAAGTCCAAAGAATGAGGAATACTCCTGACTTTTTCAATAAACTTGTTGATAGCATTGCACCAACAATTTTTGGTCACCAAGATATCAAGAGGGCAATTCTACTCATGCTTATGGGTGGTGTCCACAAATTTACTTATGAAGGTATCAACTTAAGAGGAGACATCAATGTTTGTATCGTGGGCGACCCAAGTTGCGCAAAGTCTCAGTTTCTCAAGTACGCTATCCTCTAATTTGGGTCGACTCCCTTCTCTTGTTTTATAGTCTAGCAAATTCATACTGCTTCATTTATGTTGAAGGTATACATCAGGTCTAGTTCCTAGGTCTGTTTATACATCAGGAAAATCCTCATCAGCTGCTGGTCTTACTGCAACAGTGGCCAAAGAACCAGAGACTGGTGAATTCTGTATTGAGGTAATGCTTTAATGTATCCTTCTTTTTTTTTTTTTACTGAGTCTTGTGATTTTTACTTATTTCTGAGTCAAAGGTCACACAGCTAATTTTTTTTCTGAGTTTCGTGAGCTTTGGATCCATTGATACACTTAAGGTCCTAAAAACAAAAATACATTGAAGGGAAACTCTACTCACTGTAGATTTTTCTAATTTAACACATGTCAAAGATGCATTATGTAAATGTTTTAGCTACAGAAGAATGATATTTTATGGATCCTCTGTCCTATGTGTTATATGTTTATTACTGCATCACTCTCAGGCTGGCGCACTCATGCTTGCTGACAATGGTATCTGTTGCATTGATGAGTTTGATAAGATGGATGTACGAGATCAGGTACTTTTAACGATGAATGCTCACTCCCCCACCTCCACAACCCACCTTGTGTGTACTATTTGAGTCAGTAACCTCTTATTTGGGTTGTGCATATGCTTTAGGTTGCTATTCATGAAGCCATGGAGCAGCAAACAATAAGCATAACTAAAGCTGGAATACAAGCAACATTGAACGCTAGAACATCCATCTTAGCTGCCGCCAATCCTGCAGGTGGACGCTACGATAAGACTAAGCCCTTGAAGGTGAGAATGTTTTTGGACTCGATACTGTAAACATTGACCCATGTATAGTTATTATGATCTTTATATGCATCCTCTTTCGAACGCTAATACTTTAAAAATATACTTATACAGTATAATGTAGCTCTTCCTCCAGCCATCCTTTCAAGGTTTGATCTCGTATATGTTATGATTGATGATCCCGACGATCAAACCGATTACCACATTGCTCATCATATTGTGAGAGTTCATCAAAAGCGTGAAGAAGCACTTGATCCTGCATTTACTACTGCACAACTGAAGCGTTACATCTCATATGCAAAGACTCTAAAACCAAAGGTTTATTACTGCCTGCTTTTGCCGAAACCGACACCCACCCAAGACTAGTTCATGTCTCTTTTTGAAAAAATCCAACAATTAGATTATTTTTTTGGTAATGCAGATAAGACCTGAAGCTAGACAAATCCTTAAGGAATCTTATGTATCCCTTCGTAGAGGTGACACAGCTCCAGGTAGTAGAGTTGCTTATCGCATGACAGTGAGGCAGCTGGAGGCACTGATCAGGCTCTCCGAGGCACTTGCACGGTGTCATTTAGAAACCCAGGTGTGCTTATATTACATTTGAACCATAAATTTATTTCAAAAGATTAGCTGCTCATTTTCTAATGTTTATAGGTGCATCCTCGCCATGTACGCCTTGCTGTGAAATTACTGAAGACCTCGATAATCAAGTAAGTTGTATTCATCTTCTCTGCAATATGAATACCTCAGTTATAGCTCAATTCAGCCAATATCAATGGTTTTATATAAAGATTTTTAATTGCATTACAGTGTTGAGTCAAGTGAGATTGATTTGTCCGAGTTTCAAGAAGAAATTAATGGTGGTGATGGTAATGGAGAAGATGATGTTTCTGGTCATGGCGAGCCTCATTCAACTGATGGTGCTCAGACTGCTACCCCAAATAAAGGTTAGAGGCCATTCACTTTTTCTTAGCTTTGTATGGAAGAACGTTTTAATGAGTATTGGCATGTTGCACCCCAAAAATACATTGTTTTGGCACTTTGCACCATCAAATTGCAATTATTTGGCAACAAAGTGGGCACTTAGCACTCCAGTAGGGTGCACTTTGCCAAAGAATATGCATTTCGAGGGTGCAAAGTGCCAAAGTATGTAATTTTGGGGAGTGAAGTGCCAATTACTCAGTTTTGATTGTATTTACATGTGTAGAGAATGGAGCCTTTTTTAAAGCTTTGTGCGGAAAAAGTTTTAATTGGATTTATTTTTGTGCAGAAAATGTAGAGGGTCCTGAGGCCAAGCAAGCAAAGAAACTAGTTATAAGTGATGAATATTTTCAAAGGGTTACTCGTGCTCTAGTCATGCGACTCAGACAACACGAAGACACCATAGCACAAGAAGGTAAACAATATGATGCAAAATGTAATCAATTAGCTAATATTTCTCAAATGTTTTCTTATGTGTACAGTATTTATGAATTCTCCAGGGACAGGATTAGCTGGAATGAGACAAAGGGAGTTAATTCAATGGTACATTGCTCAGCAGAATGAGAAAAACAGTTATACCTCCATGGAAGAGGCAGCATCTGAGGTCACAAAAGTGAAGGCCATTATTGAGGTAAAATATTCGCAATAATGTAAACATTTAATGAGGTAAGTATGATTTTTTTTATATTAATTTAACTTAACTTTCAATTGGCATCGATGCAGAGCTTGATTCGGAGGGAAGGCTATTTGATAGTACTGGACGATGGTAGACAGGAAGGAGAAGAAAATGCAAAACCCTCAAGAAATGATCGAATTTTAGTTGTAGCGCCAAATTATGTCGTAGAATAATCAAATTAGTATGCCCTAGATTGATCCTGTCAATGACTGAAAGAGTTAAATTATATGATGCCTGTAATTTGCTGTTGTCACTTGATACAATCTTATGAACCTCAATCACAATGCCATAGTCGTTAACCCAAACACTGATTCAGTACATCCAATACACTAAGATAGTCGAGTTTGTTTGGTCTCATAAGTATTTACATTATGTTTTTTCCACCTCATAAAAATATTCAAAGTACACATATAGATAGCATATTGCATGTAAACTTCGACATACCGGAGCAACTAGCCGTTGTTGATGATTTGTTTGTCTTTTCTGATTCCTTTCTTTTTCTGGATCCTTAGATTTGCCAGGGTGAAATTCCGTGTATTTGAGGAGTCAGGGATTTGCTGGGAATTCTGGATCTAAGAAGAGGCCGATCTTATATGAATCCCTGGGGGAAACATTAAGGTAATTGTAGTAGAAATGAAGAAGTGATGGGACTGAAAATTGGGATGAATGAAATTTAATTTGGCATGATATAGTGCAATTTGTTCTCCCACCTCCTAAGTTAAAAAAAGACATGTACCTTTGTCAAATTAAAGGGATTTCAAAATACTCCTAAGGTTTAGTATTATTACATTGACTATCCTTGATGTTTGAAAAATTACTCAAATTATCCCTGAAGTATTGAATTCACTGCAGTTAACTTTTCCACCGATTTCAACAATTTTTCATTGGTTTAACCACATTCACCATTTTTTTCATCAATTTTAACGGTCGTTTCACATCAAACTCATTTTCATTAAAGACATTTCACCACCCAAATAGGATATAGTAAGAAGACAATGGGAAAGAGAAAGGCAAAGAAGCGATATATTTTTGAAGATGAGTCATATACAAACTTCAACAATTTCCTGCGCAAGTTCTAAAAGCCTCAAGTACTTCAACAATTTTACATAATATTGCTAAAATTGATTTCAAGTGGCAAGAAATATAATAAGTTCAACATATATGCAGATGTAAATCATGTAATCCTATGCCAGAAGTAGCTTTATACATTTGTTGTGCATATAGCTAAAAAAAATGCTCGAAAAACTTGAAAAACATCAATCAATCAGATCAAATGAACACTACAACATTAATGTTCTTCGTGCAAATAAGCTTACATTACAAAGAATCGATTCTCAAAATCAAAACAGGTCAACTCTACAGAATACCAAAGTTACATTCATACACCACGAATCACCACATTGAAAGCGTACTCACAAAATCAATCAAACATATGTGGATCCTACTCACAAACAAACTAGGTGAGAGAGAATGGATTGATAACCTCAGTTATCGTAACAACAAAAGTGCATCCACAAAATCGATCAAAATCAATCAAATGAGAATCCCCCTTCATTCATTAAATGATTATATCTTACACCCTTGTTGCACTTTTTCACTCTGAACTTTTGTGTTCACTTTCACCCCAGAACTCGTTATCGAAAAAGAGTTGAGGGAGGAAAGAGCAATATTAATCTAAGTTCAGGGTGGGGAGTGTAAAAAATTAAAGTTTGGAGGAAGAGGGATTTTCTCTTTCAATAATTTAATGTACCCATGCCCTAGCTTCTTATCTAACCAATAGGGCAAAGGGTCTTGGGTTTAATTTCACTGATTTGGGTATTTATCTAGTATTATTAGCCTTGATAGTTTATTTATTTTTGTATTTTGATAGTGATTGAATAAATTTATGATACAATAATCGATATAATGATGTAATACAACTTAAAAAAATTAAAAATGAGCCTCGATAAGTTGAATATTTTGTTATTTCGTTAATTCGTTTCACTAAAAAATTTATATGATTTATATTCTGTTATTTGTTTTTTCAACATGGTATGGTATCATATGTCACTTTTTAGTTAGCATATTTTCAAAGAACGGATGCACACAATTTTTGTAGTTGTTATCTGAATCTTAAATGAAATTTAATCAAAATCTCCAATTCCTAATTCAGGGGATAAAGATGCAATAATTAATTTTAAAATTCAATTCTAATTTTTTTGAGGGGAGGGGTAAATGTGCAATTATCAGTTCTAAAATTGAGTCAAAATGCTCAACCTAATTTGTGGGGTAAATATGTGATTGTTACTTTTAAATTTCAAATAATACCCAGATTATGGAGGAACAAGACCTTCATGTGAGGTTAATTTTTGTAATTGGGCTGAAAAGATACCAAATTCGCTTTAAATTTGTAAATTATGATATGAAATTGTCCAATCAAAATTATAACTTGTGGGGTAAACTTACGTTTTAATTATGAACTTTTATTTTCCCCCAATTACCAGCTTAAATCTCATCGAAGAAAAACCTTAAGCCCATAACTTCTTATAATTAGTTCAAAGTCCTACCACTGTTAATGCAACTTCCATAAACATGTTTTATTCCTTTGTAGAACTAAGCTAATTGTCCTTAATCTTGATTATTTCCTAACTTAAACCTTTACTCATTTCTCAAATCCAAAACACGTACTTATCATCGATTAACCAACTTAAGCTAATCTTCTTACTAATTACACAATTTAAACCAACATCAACAAATTCCTCTATATATACTATACAAATTTGATATCCATTGTTCCCAAAAAACCAAGATAACAAAATCTGTAATTAATTTATTAAACATCGATCATCGACATGGCCTATGTTCGGAATCATCAAAATCATCCACGACTACCAATCGACCACCGCAACCGGCCCGCGACACCTTATTTTATCACATTTGGAACCGTGTCACCTGAGCTTGTTGCTCATGCTCTTGGTCGTGGGGGACGACCTAATTCCTCTGGTCGATCTCGAGAAGATGATGCTCTAATGATGTCTGTTCTTGACGAAAGCATAAATCAAGAGAATCCGAGCCCGACCGATGGACTTTCGTTGTCGATCATTGCAAGAAATCTCAAAACAAGAGATTGTGATTTTGTTAGACAAGGGGACGATGAAGATGAAATATGTGTCGTTTGTCAGGATGGGTTGTGTCAAGAAAATGAGAAGATCGGCATTCTCGAATGTGGGCACGAGTACCATCAAGATTGCATCGGAAAATGGTTGCTCCAAAGGAATTTTTGCCCTGTTTGCAAAGCTACAGCAATCCATCTAGATTGAAGATTTCATCTCGATATCATTGTAATTTTCAATCTTACTATATCTTGAATTTTAGTTCTGCATTAATTAATATTGTATTATGTATCCAGTTGTTGATTGTGTAATAAACACAACAGGAAGTGAAATTGGTATGTAGACAAGTACTAAGAAATTCTTAAAAGGAAAAAGGAAACCCTGATTGTTGACTGAAATGCATATGTATGCATCAAGATTACATTAAATTTATGGTCCTACTTATTAGGGACTAATGGTGCCAAAAATGAGCTTGTGTATGTTGATAGGTGCTTCTTCTTCTTCCTATCTGATTTTTCAAGTACATGGTATCCATGAAATTTAAACAATGGGATCATCTCCTGTGTCATCTTTGGTCAATTTGATAGTGGCTGGATATAAGGGAGTTGCTGCATTCTATTTTTGTTCTATTGTCACTTCATCCAATCTTCAAAACCTCAATGCCAGATAACCCAAACTCGAACCCTGTCACTGCAAAAATCAGTACCCTCAAATATAGCTGCTGCTGCCAGCCCATAAACAGTAAACACCCAATAGCTCTGGCCTTGAAATCTTACCTGCAATTTGAACTATAAAAAATTAAAATTACAACATATACAAGTCTCTCCATAGTTGCCTGGGTTGCATCTCATATGAGGTTCAAAATATATGCAGATGTAATCCTATGCCAAAAATAGTTGTATGCATCAATTTTCACGGATAGCTAATCAAATTAACTGGTCTAGCTTCACGAAAGACTTGAACACCAATCAGTTTATAGAAATGGAGGAACTATACCATTTCTTTTTGTTACAAGGAGTAATTGTCGTTTAAACATATCATATGGATTGATTTTGCTACTTACACAGAGGAATATGTGGTACAAATATCTAATCAGCTTGAACTTTTTTACTATTCAATCAAATTTACCATTGATTCATCCACAAAGCACTCAAACGATCAGCTCACCTGTTTTTCATAATCACATAAAATTAGCATAATTATAATACTATTTATCAATGTGTACATTCAATCAAACTGAATTCAAAATATCCAAACTTGACTAACAGCCACTCATTAGCAATGGCTACCAAAATAGGTTACAGTAAATTGATCACTCAATCAATAACCTTTTCCTCCATAAAGTTTCCATCAAAAAAATTGCATCAGGTTTTTTAGCACCTGTTTCTACGTATCAACAGATTTTTGCAATCAACAATTCTGAAACACCGAAACACTTCAGCAAAACCAGCAGCATTCTTTCACATAATATTGCTAAAGTAACTTCCAAATTGATTTCAAGTGGACAGACAATAAATAGTAGTCACATCACAATTTCAAGTTGTATTGTTAAAATGAAAACTTTATGATTTCGCTGACAAGGTGAATCTGCAGATGCAACTCATAAAGAAGTTCATCGAAAATAATTGTATATCTCCTAAACGATAATATTGTATCTAGTGATTAAGTTAAGTTTGGAACACTAGTAGAACAATACAAGGCAAGATAATGATAACTAACTTGTTTGCAAATCGGATTCTTTCCACTTCCATTTCCCAATGTTTTCAGTATCTAAGAATGCCTTAGTTGAATACTTGGAAAGTATATTTGATTATAGAAAATCCAGTTTTCTACTTTTCAGATGTGTAATATAAACAATTGTATGACAGCTATCTTGGAAAACATGTTATAATACCCCTAGAATTCAGTAACTTACGAAAACATATTGCTACAAGAGATTAGGATAGTGAACAAATGGAAAACCCGAATCGTATTTGCATGTGATGTGTAATGACTCCTTCTCAAATTACTGCAATGGAATAGACCATATGAAATATGAGGAAGCGCCTACTTATCACCAGTGTACAAACTCAAAATATTGGTGCAAGTATTTTTCAAAATGTTGCTTCTGCATTCCCAGAGAATAACAAATTACTGACATAAGAAATTAACAAAATTAATACTCCAATTTAGTTTACCTGCCAGAAACGACTTAATTATCTTTTGGATTTAAACTTCCGTATCACATCAAGAATAATATCGTCTTGATCTTCACCTTTGAGTTGATCAAGTAACATGGACATAGTATCTGAATCTAGTGAGAATTCCCTTCTTGTCATTTCTTCCAAGAGTGGGATTGCCTCGTCAATCTTTGTTGTTCTAAGAAAACCCCGCACAAAAATATTATATGTGTCATTATTAGGCAAGCAACCGTTTTCTTCCATTTTCATAAGAAAATTTTTAGCTTGTCCCGTCATCCCTTCTTTACAAAGCGCACTGATGATGATGTTATGTGTTATAACATCAGGTTGCAAACCTTTGGAAGGAAGTTCACTGAAAAGATTTTTGGCAGAGTCAAGTTCTCCATTCTTACACAATCCATCAATGAGGATACTGTATGTTACGATATTTGGATTAACCCCAATTTTTTCCATAGTGTGTAGAACTGAAAATGCCTCTTCAATTCGTTGATTTCGGCATAAGCCATCTAACAAGACACTATAAGTCATTAAATTAGGAACCACTTGACGAGCTTCCATCTCATGGAAAAGCTTCCAACCAGCATCGATTCTACCGGCACAAAATAGTCCATGTAACATGGAGGTATAGGTAGCTATTGTGCGCTCCAACCCCTTAGAAGGAGCTTCAAGAAAGAGTCTCCAAGCTTCGTCCACATCACCTTTCTTGCAAAACCCATCAATTAAACTACCGTAGGTGATAATATCAGGCTTAAGGCCCGACTCCACAACCGAATGAAATATTTGGTTTGCTTTGTCCATTTCCCCTCGCATGCAATATCCATCTATCAGTGTATTGTATGTGACTATATTAGGATTAATATTTCTTTGCTTCATAATTTCCAACAGATCTTCCGCCTCTTTCACCATACCGTCTTTGCAAAATGAATCCATCAATATACTAAAAGTAAACACGTCAAGAGAGATCTTGTGAGCCGCCATGTCAGTTAGTAAGTCTTTTACTTCACCATATCTACCGAAATCACATAATCCCTGAATAATCGAACTATACATGACGACATCAGGCGAAATTCCTTTATCAATAATTTTGGATAAGAGCTCCAGAGCATCATCAACCATTCTATTTTTGCATAGACTATCAATTACTGCACTATAGGCTTTGACACTTGGTTTATAATTTCCTTTTTCCAATAGTCCAAGCAAATGAAATGCTGAAAAAATGTTCCCTGCTTTGCACAACCCGTCGATCACAGTGAGGAACGTAACTTCATTAGGCTCACAGAGTTTCTGCCTCAACAATTTCTTGAACAATTGTTCTGCCATGGCCACCTTCTTCTCTAAGAATAGCCCTTTAAGGAGAGTGTTGAAGGTGGTTGTATCTGGTTCGTACCCACGTTTGTAGAAGCTTACTAATATTGCAAACCCGAAATCTACTCTATTGACAAGACAATAGCAATTAATTGCAATGTTCATGGTGTAGTCATTGACAGGGGCACCCAGTTTACGCATTTCATCGAACATATGGAGGGCAGCAGAGTATTGTTTCATTTTGACCAACAAATTCATTAGTTTGTTGTATTCGATAATAGAAGGCTGAGGTCGCATTTTTCGCATTTCACGAAACATGTGATTAGCATCTTCCACCTCTTTTATACGACTGAAATCAAATCTAGGTTTGCTGTTTTTGTGGCTGTCAATGTGAAAGTAAGAAAGATATCGAAACTTACTCTCAAATCCTCTTCGAATCAGCGTAGTGGCATCTCCCCTCATCTTCTTCACTGATATGTTGTGATTAATTAACACCATCGAATACACTGAAGGAAATTCAGAATTCAAAATGCCGTTCATAAAGCGTGTACTTTCCCCTGTATTATAAAATGAATTAAAGAGAACGAGATATTGCTCTTAGTCGGAGCCTGGGGTAATTTCATATTTGTAAGGCAAAATTGCAAAAAAGTTTCAAAATAATTAGTGATTATGAATTTTGGTCTCAACATGTATCACTTAGCCAAATTCGTTTCGTTATTTTATTTTTTTAGAATATCTTCCCATTTGTCACATGCTTGCTTATGTGTCAAGACGTGCCCTCAAGAAATGATAGAATTTTAGTTGTAGGGCCAAATTATGTCGTAGAATAATTAAATTATTATGCCTTAGATTGATCCTGCCAATGAGTGAAAGAGTTAAATTATATGAGGGGGGAAAAAGCAATATTAATATAAGGTCAAGGTGGGGAGTGTAAAAAATTAAAGTTTGGAGATAAAGGGCCAGGGCGGACCCAGAAATTTCAGTCGCGGGGGGCGAAATTAAAATGAAAAGTATATAATTAAATTATTTAAAAAATTATGATTATCAAAATTTATTTTTAATATGCTGATAAACCTTATGGTACTTGATATTGATAATATATCTAATCAAATAAGATAATAAAAAATATATAATATGCAAAAATAATCAGTTCTAATAATTTTAGTGATGAAAAATCAGTTCTACTAATTTTAGTGATGAAAAATCAAAAACTTTAAAAATAAATTTAAATATTCATAAAAGTTTTTAAAAAAGTACATTTTGATAATGGCGTTGAGTGATTCAGCCGATTTGTGAAGAAAACCCCCTTTTTATTATATAACTTGGTGAAGAAAAATTAATTTGAGAAGAATTGGAATTCAAAATTCAACTTTGTTTTGTTTTTCCTTATTAAAAGAGAATTATATTAAGTGTTAAAGAATATTTTCCTTATCAAATTCTACTTAAACTAGGCAACTCTATTAGTGGGACTACATTCTCTAAGATCTGACAGCACATCTATCTATCTATATTCTATATCTATATCTATATCTATCTATCTATATCTATATACATATAAAAGTACGAGTTGGCGTAAGAAAATTTCTTCCCTTTTTTGTGAAGACTAATATACCCCTATTTAAATTATATTGTGATATTAAAATTTACTGCTAAAATGTAAAATAAAAGAATCCTAGCTAATAGAAAAGAATTACAAAAGTATAATTAGACAAGAAGTCCTTATATAACAAACTTATATATAATTATCTTTTAAAGTTTTGCAACTCATTAAAATATTAATGGTAAAAAAAAATAAAAACTATAACTCTATATTTCTTCAAATATTTCTTTGAAGAGTTCTTAAGAAGTTAACACTTATTTGAAGAACATAAAAAACATTAAAGAACCTAAAAAAATTATGTCTCATTCGTTCTACGTGATTAAAAAAGGTAATATTTAGTTAACTAAAAATGAATAATTGGCTTAAGCAAAAAAAAAAAAAACTTCAAAACATAGAAATTGTTAAAACCGGCAACAAATGTAAAATTTTGATTAATAATATATGATAAAAATGGTAAAATCAATGAGAAAATTGGTTATATAGAAAAAAAAAGAGGGTTAAAAAATTGTGTAAAATCATACTAAATTAAATTGGGTTCAACCAAAGAAAATTAGTGATATGATTAACAAATGTGATAATCGACTGAAATTGGGTTACACTAGAGAGAACTAAAACTGTATAATTGGCTTAAGCAAAAAAGCTTCAAAACAAAGAAATTTTTTAAACTGGCAAAAAATGTAAAATTTTTATTAATAATATATGATAAAATGGTAAAATCAATGAGAAAATTGGATAGATAGAAAAAAAAAGCGGGTTAACACAAATAAAAATCGTGCCATTGATAAAACAACAAGGTTAACAAGCAAAAAAAATAGGTAAAACCGATAAAAAAATGAATAAAATCGGCTAAACACGGAATAATAAAAAAGCAGATCAAATCGATAAAAGAACAAAAACAAATAAATGAGTTAATTGGCAAAAAAAAAAAAAGGTAAAATATGTGAGAAAATATGTTAAATAAGCAAAATAATAAGTAAAATCATACTAAATTGGGTTCAACCAAAGAAAATTAGTGATATGATTAACAAATATGAAAATCAACTGAAATTGGGTTACACTAGAGAGAACTAAAACTATATAATTGGCTTAAGCAAAAAAGCTTCAAAACATAGAAATTGTTAAAACCGGCAAAAAATGTAAAATTTTGATTAATAATATATGATAAAATGGTAAAATCAATGAGAAAACTGGTTAGATAGAAAGAAAAGATGGTTAAAACAAATAAAAAGCGTGCCATTGATAAAACAACAAGGTTAACAAGCAAAAAAATAGGTAAAACCGATAAAAAAATAAATTAAATCGGCTAAACACGGAATAACAAAAAATCAGATCAAATTGATAAAAGAACAAAAACAAATAAATGAGTTAATTGGCAAAATAAAAAAGGTGAAATATGTGAGAAAATAGGTTAAATTTCAATCGGAGAAACTTAATGAGTGAATTGATTAATAAATGTGAAATTCGACCGAAATTGGGTTACACTTTAGATAATTATGGATTGATTAAGAAATGAGATAAACCACAAAAAAATAGATGATATCAGTGAAAGAACCGGCTAAAGTAATAAAAAGAAAATGATAAACTCAGTGTACAAGCGATATTTCTTTCAAGAATTCTTAAGGATTTATCACTTATTAAAGAATCTAAAAACAAGAGGTCACATTCGGGCTATATGAATTAAAAAAAAAAAAAATACTATTTAGTTAATTGAAAAACTTAAAATTGGCTTAAGCCAAAATAAGTCAAAACATAGAATGGTTAAAATTGGTAAAAATTGGTAATATTCTAATAAAATATATATATGATAAAAAAAAATTGGAAATTGAGAGAAAAATGGGTTAGATAGAAGAAAAACAACTTAAAAATAAAAAAAATGGTGCCATTGATAAAACAACGGGGTAAGCATGATAGGTAAAATTGACTAAAACTTGGTTAAACCGAAAACAATGAGTGAATTGATTAACAAATTTGATAAAACATAAAAATGGGTGGAATCGGTCGAAGCACGGGTTAAAATAACAAAAAAAAATTGCAAACTCAGTGTAAAAACAAGCGCAATCGGTGTTTCTTTGGACAATCCTTAAGAAATGATCACTTATTAAAAAACCTAAAAAGAAATCACATTTATTCGATATGAATAAACTAAAGTAATCATATTTAGTTAACTGACAAACTTATAATTGGCTTAGGTTAAAAAAAGAAGTCAAAATCTATAAGTGGTTAAAACTGGTGATAACGGCAAAACAATGGGAAAATGGGTTAGATCGAAAGAAAATGACTTAACAAAACATGGTACGATCAATAAAATAATTAGGTAAATCAACAAAACACGGGTAAACTGGTAAAAAATAAACACTAACTAAATACAAGATAACAAAAAATGGGTAAAATAGATAAAGAACAAGAACACAAAATGAGTTAAATTGAAAAAAAAATGTGAAAAAGTTGAGAAAATAATGTACATCAGCAAAAGAATAGGTAAAATTGGCTTATAAAACTGGTTAGAATGAGTGAACCGATTAAAGGATGGGATAAAGCACAAAAAATGGTGAAATTAATGAAAGAACGGATTAAAATAACATAAAAATAAATGGTAAACTCAAAGTAAAACTGGACGAAATCGATGAAAGAACATGTTAAAATAACAAAAAAATAGGGTAAACTTAGTGTAAAAGCAAATTTACACTACAAAATCGGGGAGAGTTGGTAAAAATGGGTTAGATTCGTTAAAAATTAATTAGATATGTAATTGAAATTGAATGAATTTAGTAAAAGATATGTATAACAGACAAAACTGGTTAAATAGATAAAAAAAAATGAGTTAAACCTGTGAAAAATGGTTTAGATGGAAATATCAATGTAAAGGAAGAAAATAATAGATATTGTTCATTCGTTAAAATGGTTGTTTTAGAATAATATTTCGGTAGACATGTAGTTTCAGATAAAAAAATACTTAATAGTTATAGTTCATTTTTTATTTTCAAGTTTTGATTATAAGTATTTATAATAAAAAAAATTAAATTTTTGGTAACAACATAGTAATAATTAAAGAGAATTAGTCAAAAAATTATATGATATATCATTAAGATAGTATATTGAAAAATGATTATATGATTCAACTAACATAGAAAATTAGTTAATCATGTGCAACGCACGTACACTTTCCTAGTTTAATTAAAGTAGACAAAGATTTTTGATTCACAAGATTCTTTCCTTTAGGAATTTAAAGGTACTAACAACAATACATAAAGTACTACTATAATAATAATAATAAATATGCACTGCTACGTACTAATTTTTTTTTTTTGCTGGGGGGTGCGGGCGCCCCCACCCGCACCCCCTATAGGTCCGCCCCTGTAAAGGGCGATGTTCTGAATTCAACCATCTAAAGAAAAAACGTTCTGAATGTAATGGGAAACAATCCAAAACCTTTTCCCACGTACAAGAAGCGAAATCTGGACAAAAGTAAAACAATTATCTAAAATTATCCGGCTTTAGCAATAAAGCTTTGCCCTTCAAATTGGGTTGTCCGTAGGTCGCGGGCTCGCACGAATCTTGAAGAGACGAAGCAAATTTCAATCCATGATTTGCAACCCCCTGCGCACACAAGGGAAGATTCTTTTTGTAGCAAAGTAGTTAAACTATAAACCTCAAGTTTTTTCATCTCACTTTCAATGTGGGACAAAAATCACTTGCATTTATTTTCTCCCATTTCAAGAGTGTAATTTGATTGTCAATTTCTCATTCACCCGAACTCTGAATGTAACATACTTTATACCGTTTTAAGCTACTCAAATAGTAGATTATAAATCCGCAAAGACCCGACACTTTTCTCAAAGTGAATCCCACTAAAAATGTGGTCAAAACAGTCCATTAACTTAATTTTTTTCAACACTAGCTTTTTATCTAACCAATAGGAGAAGGGGTCTTGGATTCAACTTTGCTATGTGGGTATTATTTCTCTAGTTTAGTATTAATTTTGATAGTTTATTTATTTTTTGTACTTTGATAATGATTTAATAGATTTATGATCATTAATACAAATACAACTTTAAAAAGAAAATGAGTCTCGGTAAGCTGACTATTTTGTGAATTCGTTTCACTAAAAAAAATGAACAAAAATTAATTTTACTTTTATGTTTGTTGTAATTTATATGATTTATTCTTTAATTTGTTCATTCAATCTGATATGGTATCTTATGTCACTATTTAGTTCGCATATTTTTAAACAAACAATTCCTAATTTTGGGGATAAAGATGCAATAATTAATTTTAAAATTCAATTCTAATTTTTTTTGGGGAGGGGTAAATGTGCAAATATCAGTTTTAAAATTGAGTCAAAATCCTCAACCTAATTTGTGGGGGTAAATATGTAATTTTATAACGTTTAAATTTTAAATAATACCCAAATTATAAGGGAACAAGACCCTCACATAGATAATTTTCTTTGGGCTGAAAAGATACCAAACTTACTTTAAATTTGTAAGTCATGATAATATTGTCCAATCAAATTTAAACTTGTGGGGTAATTAAACTTACGTTTTAATTATGAGACTGTTTTACTCTTCTTTTTTTTTACCTCAATTATCAGCATAAATCTCATCGTAACAAAACCTTAAGCCCACAACTTCTTATAATTAGTTCAAAGTCCTACCACTTTTAATGCAACTTCCATAAACATGTTTTATTTCCTTAATAGAACTAAGGTAATTGTCCTTAATCTTGGTTTATTTCCAAACTTAAAGAAACCCAAATGAAGAAGGACTTCAACCTTTACTCCTTTATTGAATCCAGAACGTTTAGGATAAAATAAACTTATCATCAATTAACCAATTTAAGCTAATCTTCTTGTCCTAATATATATATGAATCCATACCTTGTACTAGTTACACAAATTAAACCAAGATCAGAAATTCCTCTATATATACTATACAAATTTGATATCCATTGTTCCCAATTTTTAATTAACATCAATCACATAGTAAAAAACCAAGATAACAAAATATGCAATTAATATATTAAACATCGATCATCGAGATGGCCTATGTTTGGAATAATCAAAATCCACAACAATCAATCCACCACCGCAACCAGCCCGTAACCGTGCCACCTTTGCTTGTTGCTCAAATTGCTGGTGATCATGCACACAATACTATTCCTCCATTTCCCATATTCACATTCATGTCACAACAATCATATATAGACCATGCGAGCAACTCGATCTCTACGCATTCGTACGGAGTTACCGGTCCAAAACCAAATTATGATATTCCAACTCTTGGTGGTGGATTAAGTACTAATGTTGTTAACTACTCTGAGGGACGACCTAATTCCTGTGGTCGGTCTCGAGAAGACGATGCTCTAATGATGTATGTTCTTGACGAAAGCATAAACCAAGAGAATCCGAGCCCGACCGATGGACTTTCGTTGTCTATCATTGCGGGAAATCTCAAAACAAGAGATTGTAATTTTGTTAGACAAGGGGACGATGAAGATGAAATATGTGTCGTTTGTCAGGATGGGTTGTGTCAAGAAAATGAGAAGATCGGCATTCTCGAATGTGGGCACGAGTACCATCAAGATTGCATCGGAAAATGGTTGCTCCAAAGGAATTTTTGCCCTGTTTGCAAAGCTACAGCAATTCATCTAGATTGAAGATTTCATCTCGATTTCGCTATTCTTAGTGTTGTAATCTATCATTGTAATTTTCAATCTTATTATATATTGAATTTTAGTTCTGCATTAATTGATATTGTATTATGTTATCCAATTGTTGATTGTGTAATTAACAAAACAGGAAGTGAAATTGGTAAGTAAACAAGTATTAAGAAATTCTTAAAGGAAAAAAGAAACACTGATTGTTGATGCATATGTATGCATCAAGATTACATTAAATTTATGGTCCTACTTATTATTAGTTCAAAGTCCTACCAATGTTAATGCCAAACGGGTGGGTGGGTGGTTTGAAGGCCGAAAATGAGCTTGTGCATGTTGATAGGTGCTTCTTCTTCTTCCTTAACAGAATTTTCAAGTACATGATGTGCATAAAATTTTAACAATGGGATCATCTCCTGTGTCATCTTTGGTCATTTTGATAGTGGCTGGATATAAGGGAGTTGCTGCATTCTATTTTTGTTCTGTTGTCACTTCATCCAATCTTAGAAACCTCAATGCCCGATAACCCAAATTCGAACCCTGTCACCGCAAAAATCAGTACCCTCAAATATAGCTGCTGCTGCTGCTGCAAGCCCATAAACACCCAGTAGCTCTGGCCTTGAAATCTTACCTGCAATTTGAACTATGAAAAATTAAAATTACAACAAATACAAGTCTCTCCGTAGTTGCCTGAGTTGCATCTCATATGAGGTTCAAAATATATTTAGATGTAATCCTATGCCAAAAATAGTTGTATGCATCAATTTTCACGGAGAGCTAATCAAATTAACTGGTCTAGCTTCACGAAAGACTTGAACACCAATCAGTTTATAGAAATTGAGGAATTATACCATTTCTTTTTGTTATAAGGAGTAATTGTCGTTTAAACATATCATATAGACTGAATTTGCTACTTACACAGTCGAACTTTTTTACTAATCAATCAAATTTACCCATTGATTCATCCACAAAGCACTCAAACAATCAGCTCACCTGTTTTTCATAATCACACAAAATTAGCATAATTATAACGCTATTTATCAATGTGAACATTCAATCGACTGAATTCAAAATATCCAAACTTGACTAACAGCCACTCATTAGCAATGGCTACCTAAATAGGTTAAAGTAAAACTGATCACTCAATCAATAACCTTTTCCTCCATAAAGTTTCCATCACAAGGTTTTTTTGCACCTGTTTCTACATATCAACAGTTTTTTGCAATCAACAATTCTGAAACATCCAAACATTCTAATGAAACAAGCAGCATTCTTCCACAGAATATTGCTAAAATAACTTCCAAATTGATTTCAAGTGGACAGACAATAAAAAGAAGTCACATCACAATTTCAAGTTGTCTTGTTAACATGAAAACTTTATGATTTCGCTGACAAGGTGAATCTGCTGATGCAACTCATAAAGAAGTTCATCGAAAATAATTGTATATATCCTAAACGATAATATTGTATCTGGTGATTCAGTTAAGTTTGGAACACTAGTAGAGATTCAGTTAAGTTTGGAACACTAGTAGAACAATAGAAGGCAAGAAAATGATAACTAACTTGTTTGCAAATCGGATTCTTTCCACTTCCATTTCCCAATATTTTCAGTATCTAAAAACGCTTAAGTTATTCGCTTGCAAAGTATATTCGATTATAGAAAATCCAGTTTTCTACTTTTCAGACGTGTTATATAAACAACTGTATGACAGCAATCATGGAAAACATGTTATATTACCCTAGAATTCAGTAACTTCCGAAAACATATTGCTACAAGAAATTAGGATACTGAACAATTGGTAATCCCGAATCATATTTGCATGTGATGTGTAATGACTCCTTCACATTTTACTGCAATGGAATAGACCATATGAACCAGTGTACAAACTCAAAATATTGGTGAAAGTATTTTTCGAAATGTTACTTTTGCAATCCCAGAGAATAACAAATTACTGACGTAAGAAAGTAGCAAAAATTAATACTCCTATTTAGTTTACCTGCCAGAAACGACTTAATTATCTTTTTGATTTAAACTTCCGTATCACATCAAGAAGAACATCGTCTTCATCTTCACCTTTGAGATGATCAAGTAACATGGACATAGTATCTGAATCTAGTGAGAATTCCCTTCTTGTCATTTCTTCCAAGAGTGGGATTGCCTCGTCAATCTTTGTTGTTCTAAGAAAACCCCGAACGAAAATATTATATGTGTCATTATTAGGCAAGCAACCGTTTTCTTCCATTTTCATAAGCAAATTTTTAGCCTCTCCCGCCATCCCTTCTTTACAAAGCGCATTGATGATGATGTTATGTGTTATAACATCAGGTTGCAAACCTTTGGAAGGAAGTTCGCTGAAAAGATTTCTTGCAGATTCAAGCTCTCCATTCTTGCACAATCCATCAATGAGGGAATTGTATGTTACTATATTCGAATTAACCCCATTTTTTTCCATAGTGTGTAGTACTGAAAATGACTCAACAACTCTCCGAGTTTTGCACAAGCCACATATCAAGATATTATAAGTTGGTAAATCAGGAATCACTTGACCAGATTCCATCTCATGGAATAGCTTCCAACCAGCATCAATTCTACCAGCACAAAATAATCCATGTAACATGGTGTTACAGGTAACCGGTGTGTGCTCCAACCCCTTACAAGGAGGTTCAAGAAAGAGTCTCCAAGCTTCGTCCACGTCACCTTTCTTGCAATACCCATCAATCAGACTGTTATAGGTGATAATATTAGGCTTAAGGCCTGACTCCACAATCGAATGAAATATTTTTTTTGCTTTGTCCATTTCCCCTCGCATACAATATCCATCTATCAGTGTATTGTATGTGACTATATTAGGATTAATATTTCTTTGCTTCATAATTTCCAACAGATATTCTGCCTCTTTCACCATTCCGTCTTTGCAAAATGAATCCATCAATATACTAAAAGTAAACACATCAAGAGAGATATTGTGAGCCGCCATGTCAGTTAGTAAGTCTTTTACTTCACCATATCTACCGAAATCGCATAATCCCTGAATAATCGAACTATACGTGACGACATTAGGCGAAATTCCTTTATCAATAATTTTGGATAAGAGCTCCAGAGCATCATCAACCATTCTATTTTTGCATAGACTATCAATTACTGCACTATAGGCTTTGACACTTGGTTTATATTTTCCTTTTTCCAATAGTCCAAGCAAATGAAATGCTGAAAAAGTGTTCCCTGCTTTGCACAACCCGTCGATCACAGTGAGGAACGTAACTTCATTAGGCTCACAGAGTTTCTGCCTCAACAATTTCTTGAACAATTGTTCTGCCACGGCCACCTTCTTCTCTAAGAATAGCCCTTTAAGGAGAGTGTTGAAGGTGGTTGTATCTGGTTCGTACCCACGTTTGTAGAAGCTTCCTAATATTGCAAACCCGAAATCTACTCTATTGACAAGACAATAGCAATTAATTGCAATGTTCATGGTGTAGTCATTGACAGGGGCACCCAGTTTACGCATTTCATCGAACATATTGAGGGCAGCAGAGTATTGTTTCATCTTGACCACCAAATTCAATAGTTTGGTGTATTCTATAACAGAAGGCTGAGGTCGCATTTTTAGCATATCACGAAACATGTAATTAGCATCTTCCACCTCTTTGATACGACTGAAATCAAATCTAGGTTTATTGGTTTTGTGGCTGTCAATGTGAAAGTGAGAAAGATATCGAAACTTACTCTCAATTCTTCTTCGAATCAGCGTAGTAGCATCTCCCCTCATCTTCTTCACTGGTATCGTTTGATTAATTAACACCATCGTATACACTGAAGGAAATTCAAAGTTCAAGAATAATTATCGTATAGTTGTTAATTAATCTAATTAATAAGAATTTATGTTGCTAATATCGATTTTTATTGAATTTAATTTTTTTAATTATAGCGATTTTAATTAAAATGTACATTTAGGAAAATAATTTTTAGTTTAAGTCATTTTGAAAATATTACATAATAGACTATATTGAAAAAAAAAACTTGCTTTATCCACTATTATAAAATGAATAAAAGAAAACGAGATATTGCTCATAGTTGGAGGCTTGGAGCCTGGGGGGTAATTACATATTTGTAAATCATAATTGAAGAAATCTTTTCAAATTAATCAGTAATTTTGAATTTTTGTTATAAGCTATATAAGATATAACTTAGTTAAATTTATCTCGTAATTTAAATTTTTTTGAAAATAGTTGCTTATGTGCCAAGACGTGACAAATTTTAACATAAAAAATTATACAAGATTGCAGAATTCGTAAAAAAATTGATTTTTCGTCTCAAACTATATTAATTCACCAAATTTCGTCTAACAATTTGTCAATTTACATAAATTTAGTCCATAATTAAATTTCTAATTTAATGGAAGTATGATTCATCTTTCACTCTTTTAAGAAACTAATGGCACTTTATTTCATATAATATTCATAATGTTCGATTTACCCCCTATAATTTGAAAATGAGCAATTTACCCCTATAAAAATTTTAAAAAGTTTTCAATCCCTTGAACCGGATAGTGTAACTCAATTGCATAAATTGAGAATGGGCATGCAAAATGTTTTATAACATGGGGGTAAATTGTTACATTTATTATAATACAAGAGGCAAATTATCATATTTATCACAACACGGGGGGTAAACAGCCGTATTATCATAACACAGAGAGGTAACTGGACATTATAAATATCACATGGAAGTAAATTGCCATTAACTTTTTTAAAGAGAAATTAGTATGGATTTCTTAAATTCTCATACCTATGAGAGAAAAAAATCATATCTCAGTTTATTATAAAAAAATTGTGCATTTTTTTAATTAATAAATAATTAATATTTATAATTAGTTTGGAACGAATTCTTTTTTCCCATTTCATTTAAATTACGGGCGGAAATTGGCATGTTGTTATACTTTGAGACGAAAAATCAAAATTTCTAATTAGTTTGAGATGAATTCTGCAATCTTATATAATTATTAATACTAAAATTTACCACTTAAGCCTCCATGTGACAAGTGGAACGACATTCCCAAAGAATATAAAATTACGGGACAAATTTGACTAAGTGATATAGCTTGGAACGAAAATTCAAAATCACTAATTAGTTTAATTTTTTGCAATTTTGCCTTTAGATGAAAAAGGATTAAGTGCAATAAGTCATATAGTATCTTTCTCATAAGTGGGGGAAAAAAAGTCATTGTAAAATTTAAATTAATTTTGGACGAATTATGTAAAAAAAAGTCATTGAATTAGTTTTTGATGAATTCTGTAATCTTATATAATTATTAATGCTAAAATTTACCACTTAAGCCTTCATGTGACAAGTGGAACGATAATCCCAACGAATATAAAATTACGGGATAAATTTGACTAAGTGATATAGCTTGAAACGAAAATTCAAAATCACTAATTAGTTTGAGAACTTTTTGCAATTTTGCCTTTACATGAAAAAGGATTTAGTGCAATAATTCATGGAGTAACTTTCTCATAAGTGGGAAAAAAAGTCATTGTAAAATTTAAATTAGTTTTGGATGAATTATGCAAAAAAAGTCATTGTAAAAATAATTCATGAATTAGTTTTGGATGAATTTTACAATTTTATATAATTATTAATGCTAAAATTTACCACTTAAGCCTCCATATGACAAGTGGAACGATATTCCCAAAGAATATAAAATTACAGAAAAAATTTGACTAAGTGATATAACTTGGAACGAAAAAATCACTAATTAATTTGAGAATTTTTTGCAATTTTGCCTATTTTTAATGAAAAAGGACTTAGTGCAATAATTCATGGAGTAACTTTCTCATAAGTCGGGAAAAAAAGTCATTGTAAAATTTAAAAATGTGTATGAAATCACATTCCAATGCTAATAAGAAATACATACTCCATAAACTTCAATGAACTCAATTGTTTATGTTGATTGGTGCTATTATATTTTTATTTCTTTTTAAAATTTATTTTCAACATTTTGTTGATAAAAACATCTGAAATATGGCAATAGATTTTTTGTACCACAATTTGTGTACCACAAATGAATAATTGACACATGTATATATAACAATTATTATAATTTTCATATATACATGTGTCAATTCCTCATTTGCGGTACACACTTGTGGTACACAAATTGTGATACAGAGGATCTTGACCCCTGAAATATATGTATAATGAACAAAATGAACTTTCGACTTGAGTGGTAGTGGGGATTTGCATGATTACTAAAGCAAAATTTCTAGCTCTCGGAGAAGATTTCAAATGTGATTTGATCCGATAGTGAACTATATATACTAAATATATTACCATATACTTACTCCTATAAAATAAAATTATCGACCATTAATTAGTTGAATACAGAACATAACATAAGATGAGCTGCATTTTGCCGTTATGCATGAAGTTCAAATTTTTGAGAAAGAAACATACAAACTGTAACTCATGCAACTTTCCATATCCATCTCTCTTTCTAATTAATGAGAAAGAGTAAAATTGTCAAAAGCCCGTGTTGAAGTTTATTTCCTCTTTCTACCACGAGAAGGCTTACTCGTTGAACCACCCTTAGAAGAAGTACCGGAAATATTCCTTTCTACCTCTTCATCGCTTCCTTCATCAAAGCTTTCTGTTTTATCCGTGGATTCTCCTTCTTCTTCCTTTTCTTGCAGCTGCTGAATTGTTTCTTTTTTTGAGAGACGATCACGAAGCTCTCTGAGCTTTGCTTTCTTAGAGTTCAAGACGCTAACAAACTGAACCAAACAAGAGATAATACAATAATATTTGAGGTAGTCTAAGAAAATAAAAGGAAAGAATCACCTAACCAATCGCAAGGTCATTTTGAAACATACCTTTCCATATATTTCAGATTCAAATTCTGTCTTCTCACTGCTGAGTTTCTCACTTTGTGCTAAACATTTTTCTGCCTCTATTTTGAGTTTGTCAAACGACTCCGTTTTCCAAACAACTTCCTCCTATTCATGTCAAACAAACCAATTCATAAAGAACAGAACCAACTACAACAAATAGAAAAATACTAAAAGCAGCAAAGGGATCGATCAAAATCAAGGTATACATTTCAAGAATCCTAGCTACATGCACTACAAAACTTAAATCTAAGTTTATCACAGGGAAGCATATTCATTTTATCAAAATATCGCTAAGTATCCACGTCTGTAATATAATAAAAGGGTATAACTCGACTTTAAGATGCACATTGAAAGATTAAATGTTATGATGTTTAGTCGTGTTTCTTACGCTCAGTCTGATATTGGCATCCATGAGAAAGTCCAAGACTTCTACCGTAGTTATCTTACTATTGGGAGAAGGTTGGCATTTCCACCGCCATTCCAGTTTCGTACCTTCCTTCTCAAATGTCCAAGATAACTGCATAAGGTCAAAATAAAAACAGAATTCAGTATCACATTTAATAACATCTATGGCTTATTTCCTGGGAAAATTACACTCGTTTATCTTTACATAATGAGATAATGCCTGCTTTTAGATTATATACTACACTTATACAGGAAGAAAACAATTTTCAACTGAAGCATGTATCAAAATTTCATTTCTTTGTCAATGTTAAGGATTAGCCAATAACCATTTTGGAAATTTTCGGGAAACATTTGCAAAAATTTCACTTCGTTGGTGTGTTTTGGTCTATTAAATATGAGAAACTTTTCTGATAATTTTAGTAAAAATATTGTAAAAATTTGCAAATCAAAGAAAAATATTTAATAGAAACTAATTGATTGACCCGAAAACAAAAACTTTTTGGTGTTTTCAGTGAAAACATATTTTAAATTTTGATGTCGAGTAGAAACTATTCTACCTTCGAAAATATTTTAGTCTCGAGTACCCCCAAAAACAAAAATGTTTCCCTCCATCTTTTCGATGGAAAAGCACTTAATTTTTAATCTATATACTTAACATATGTCAACAAAATCAAATCTAAGCACACATACTTCAATACATCAGTTATCATTCTTCAATATTCCAAAAAAGCTGCAATCTTTCACTATTTCAACACTTCCTACACATAAAAAAAGAAAGAAAAAAATTTTAAATCACAAACCCTTTTGCAGCCGTTTCCAGCATCCGAGAACCCGTAAACCGACCCGGGTTGCTGAAACCCGAGATACCTCTCAGCCAAGTCAATGTAATCCGACACCGTTTGGTCCCAATACCCAGCCCTCTCTTTAACCTCCTCCTCCGTAGCTTTTCCCCCAAAAATAAGAACGAAAAAGTTTAACTAAAATTTTAATTAAATAATCAATTAGAGTACGTAGTACCGTTGCAAGTCCAGGCGTGGAGGCCGTCGGTAACTGAAAGGTCGAATCGGGTCGGGTGCCACGTGCCTTTAACGAAAACGGGTTCGGGTTTACTGCCGTCTATTGGGATTTCCAGTTTCAAGCACGTGTATTTTGGAGTGTCCATTTCTTTGTTGATTTGATTTGCCCCTGGCACTCTCACTGTGTGTAGTGTGTGAAGGAAGCTTTGGAGAAGGCTCGTATTATTCCCGCGTTGTTTTTCCAGATCCTGTAGTACATGGGCTTTATTTTTATCATATTTAAATTGCTTTAAAATTTATCTAAAAATAATATTGCATTAAAATTCACTTTTAGATTAGGTAGAGGCGTAGAGCTATCAACAAATTGGAATTTGAGTTGGATCTTATTCATGTCCGATTCTGATCTGTTTGATCGAATTTGGTTATTGCTCATATTTAAAAAAATTTAATCCAACTAATTTTGTATGGTATTTTTTGGAGTTAATATAATATTTACTTCTGAAGTTTACATCAATATTTTTTATAAGACATGTTTATTAGCATTATAATTTCATTTAATATATTTCGTATATTTAAATTTTCTTAACTAATAGTCATACTTTTAAAATTTTATGATATGATAAAATAATGGATTATTATTGTTAATTGTCTTGATAAAACATTATGTATAAATATTCAAATTACTTATCTATTGTCGAAATACGAGTCCTTAACTTGTCCAAATACTTGCAATGATATTTAAATAGTGGGTACTTAGGTAATTTGATTGGCGGATATTTTGATCAAAAATTGTAATTCAGATTTTATGTTGACTTTTTTAGATGATTAAGATAGGGTATCTTATGTACATCTCTGCCCGGCAAAATCTCATTTTAGAAAGACCATATATGGTAGCTATAATAAAACTTATACAAGTCCCTGAGATATTTCCCCAACTAGCTGACCAACAATTCATAAGGCTTACTTCGGCGGTAAGGTAGGGGTTCGAATCCCATTTAGAACTTGGATGGAAGCATTTTCATGAGTCTGTCTAAGGGTCATTTGTGGTCAATACCCCTTTGTGCGCAGAGTGTACAACAGTATGGTGTGATCCCGAGATTTGGTGAAGACACATCTCACGATTTACTTCCTTCAGATTTTAGGCAAGAGTTCTGAGTATCCATGTTTAGTCTAGTATAAGCTTGGACACTTGGATTATAAATAAAAAAGAAGAAGTTATTATACAATATAAAGTATGTAAACAATAAAAATATATCTACACCCCTCAATATGCTTCATCTAGATATTTGTAATAAATATATTTAAGTATTTTAAGAAATGGCGTTTTATTTGGGTTAAACCTAATTAATATTTAAGATCACATACTCGGTCCAAATAAGATCAAGTTGATCCATTGAATGTCGGCCCAAGTGCTAGACAACTTAGGCTGGCATCTAGGACCCTAAAATTTATATTTTGGCCTTTAGGAAAATTAAAATATTTATAATTTTATTAATTTTATGTAGATAACATGTATCTTGGCTCATTTGGTAAGACATTCTCATGATGAATGATGAGTGGAAGGTTAGGGTTCAAATCCTAATATCAATGTTTTTCTCTTATATTTCGATTGTTTTATGTTATTTTTTTTTGTAATAATGTTCGTCCTTTTTATTTCCCTTTCGAAGTAATTATTTTTTTAATCCTTTTACGAGCTTGCATTTAACCACTTTAGCTATTTAAAACATCCCACATAACTACCTTTGAACGTTTGTCGGCACGCAAAATCTACAAGAACGTTTTCAGACTTTGCCACCCAACATTTGAATAACAGAAGTGATTAAGTACGAACTCGCAAATGTTAGGTGATAAAGTGCGAAAATATTTAAAGTTTGGGTGGTAAAGTGAAATTTTCCCTAAATATAATATGTGAAAATCACATTTGTCTGTAGCGAAAAATGGCCTGAAAGGATTAAATGTGGCCAATAAAGTAAGTTATTGGATTAAATCTGGTAGCATAATACTTATATGACTGAATGTGGAAAAGTGGTACAGGTGAAGGATGAAAATGGAATTTTACCTTAGTTTTGGGTCGTTTAGGTAATGTAGAAAGATTTAGTGCACGGCTGGGGTAACTTTCTAAAAAACTAGAAAGAATATAAAAAATATCATGGAGTAACTTTCTTTCAAGTGTAAATAGATAATGAAGTTAACACACGAGTGCTTATAAAAAGCATATATATTCCATGTGTTAATGCCAATTTTACACACTATGAAATGATAAAATTCTATTCTCCCGTGATTTAAAAAAAAACACTTTTATCCCCTTACAAATTTTAAAGAAATAATTTACCTATTTCAGTCGAAGAGTGTAATTCACTTGCCAAAATTGGAAATGGGCATGAAAAATATTTTGTAACATAGAAAGATATATTGCCATATTTATCATAACACATGAGGTAAATTGTCACATTCCTCATAACATAGGGAGTAAATTGTCACATTTATCATAACACATGAAGATAAACTTCCACTCATAAAATTGACAGGGAGAAGGTGTAAAACTTTTATAAATTTATAGGATAATAAAATGCTTATTTTCAAATCACATGAAAATAACTTAATTACACTATGAGGGGGTAAATTGCCACTAACTCTATATTCCATTAGCGTCAAACTTCAATAAATCCAATTATTTATAGGGTTAATTTCAAGGACCTCCCATGAGGTTTGGTCAAACTCGCGTTCATTCCCCTCTAAGAATGCTAATTACTCGGACATCTCTCGAGGTTTGAAAAACATTACAAAACCCTAACGGAAGTCGACGGACTTGGACGGCACGTGTGTTTTTACCCTCAATATTTTTAATTAAAAAAAAACAACTTCTTCTCCACCCCACCCCACCCCACCCCCGACCCACCTCACCAAACACCTCCCCCACCTTCCCAGGCCGTCCCGACGGCCTGGGAGGGCCGGCGACGACCTGGGGAGAAGTTCCCAGGCCATCGCCGGCCTGGAAGTACATCTTGAGGCCTGCAACGGCCTCAAGTCGGAGGCCATCGCAGGCCTCGAAAATTGCACTCCAGGCCGGCGACGGCGTGGGATATTCTCCCCAGGTCGTCGCCAGCCTGGATCCGGTGATCCCAGGCCGTCCCGACGACCTGGGAAGGTGGTGGCGGCGTGGTTGGGGGTTGGGGGTGGGGAGGGGTTATTTTAGGGTATTTTTTTTAAAAAAAAAATTATATTTATATTTTTATTATAAAAATTAAAATATTAATGAGTATATATTTTTTTCTTTAAAAATTGTTATGTTATATTTATGAATAATTAAAAAAAATTCCCAACAAAAAATATTAATGAATATATATTTTTTCTTTAAAAATTGTTATGTTATATTTATGAATAATTAAAAAAAAATTTCCCAACAAATAAGTTTTTTAATTATTTCATATCAATAAAACTTGAGTTGATATATGTGTAATATTTTTTCTAAAACATTATTGGCTAATATAAAATTTTATAAACATGTGTACTATTTTTTTCTAAAACATTATTGACTATTATAAAATTTTATATTTATAGACATACAAATTAAAGTTGAGTATTTCAAATATTTTTCTATCAAGTAAAATATAAAAACACTAAAAATAATAATAAAAACAAAACAAATTTGAATGTTTATATTTATATGAATTTATATACACACATAAGAGGGAGTGAGGGACAATGTGGAAATCTATACACATATTAAAATAATAATGGATGGAAATTATTTTTTTGTAAGAGTTAGTAGTGTATTTCTCTTTGCATATATTTTACAATAAGTAAGAAAATACTTTAGAAATATTTAAAATGTTATTTTAAATATGAATATACATTATCATTACACATTTTATATAAATTTAACAACATTTTAATCCGCAAATGTAATTTGACATTACTATTAGATCCATTCTCATGCAACAACTTAACCTTTACTGAGAGGGATAATATAGTCCATACAAATTTGCTACAGTAAGTTGGGGGCAAAATTGGCAATCGATCGAAAATTTTATGATGACGTAGGCAAAAATTAATGGAACCCTAACGGTTGTAATGTTTTTCAAACCTTGAGGGAGGTCCGAGTAATTAGCATTCTTAGAGAGGAACGGACGCGAGTTTAACCAAACCACAAAGGAAACTATCACAAAAGGAGAAGGGTAAAGTAACAAGACCATAGCAGCACAAGAAAATTGTAAAAACACATGAAAATTAAAACAAAAATCGAAATTGACTAATCAAATAATACTTATCACCAATGCACTTCATAATATTGGTTAAAGTATTTTTCCGAAATGTTGCTTTTGCAATCGTAGAGAATAACAAATTACTAACATAAGAAAGTAGCAAAATTAATACTCCAATTTAGTTCACCTGCCAAAAAAACTGACTTAATTATCTTTTTGCCTTAAACTTCCGTATCACATCAAGAAGAACAGCATCTTGATCTTCACCTTTGAGATGATCAAGTAACATGGACATAGTAGCCGAATCTAGTGAGAATTCCCTTCTTGTCATTTCTTCCAAGAGTGGGATTGCCTCGACAATCTTTGTTGTTCTAAGAAAACCCCGCACGAAAATATTATATGTGTCATTATTAGGCAAGCAACCATTTTCTTCCATTTCAATAAACAAATTTTTAGCCTCTCCCGTCATCCCTTCTTTACAAAGCGCACTGATGATGATGTTATGTGTTATAACATTAGGTTGCAAACCTTTGGAAGGAAGTTCACTGAAAAGATTTCTTGCAGATTCAAGCTCTCCATTCTTGCACAATCCATCAATGAGGGAATTGTATGTTACTATATTCGGATTAACCCCATTTTTTCCCATAGTGTGTAGAACTGAAAATGCCTCAACAACTTTCCGAGTTTTGCACAAGCCACATATCAAGATATTATAAGTTTGTAAATCAGGAATCACTTGACAAACTTCCATCTCATGGAATAGCTTCCAACCAGCATCAATTCTACCGGCACAAAATAATCCATGTAACATGGAGTTATAGGTAATAGTATCGTGCTCCAACCCCTTACAAGGAGCTTCAAGAAAGAGTCTCCAAGCTTCGTCCACGTTACTATTCTTGCAAAACCCATCAATCAAACTACTGTAGGTGATAATACTAGGCTTAAGGCCCGACTCCACAATCGAATGAAATATATTTTTTGCTTTGTCCATTTCCCCTCGCATACAATATCCATCTACCAGTGTAGTGTATGTGACTATATTTGGATTAATATTTCTTTGCTTCATAATTTCCAATAGATCTTCTGCCTCTTTCACCATTCCGTCTTTGCAAAATGAATCCATCAATATATTAAAAGTAAACACGTCAAGAGAGATCTTGTGAGCCGCCATGTCATTTAATAAGTCTTTTACTTCACAATATCTACCGAAATCGCATAATCCCTGAATAATCGAACTATACGTGATGACATCAGGCGAAATTCCCTTATCAATCATTCTGGATAAGAGTTGAAGAGCATCATCAACCATTCTATTTTTGCATAGACTATCAATTACTGCACTATAGGCTTTGACATTTGGTTTGTAATTTCTATTTTCCAATAGACCAAGAAAATGAAATGCTGAAAGAGTGTGCCCTGCATTGCACAACCCGTCGACCACAGTGAGGAACGTAACTTCATTAGGCTCACAGAGTTTCTGCCTCAACAATTTCTAGAAAAATTGTTCTGCCTCGGTCACTTTCTTCTCTAAGAATAGCCCTTTAAGGAGAGTGGTGAAGGTTGTTGTATTTGGTTCGTACCCACGTTTGTAGAAGCTTCCTAAGATTGCAAACCCAAAATCTACCCGATTAACAAGGCAATAGCAATTAATCGCAATGGTCATGGTGTATTCATTAAAAGGGGCACCCAGTTTACGCATTTCATCGAACATATTGAGGGCAGCAGAGTATTGTTTCATCTTGACCACCAAATTCAATAGTTTGGTGTATTCGATGACAGAAGGCTGAGGTCGCATTTTTAACATATCATGAAACATGTAATCAGCATCTTCCACCTCTTTTATACGACTGAAATCCAATCTAGGTTTGCTGGTTTGGGGGTTTTCAATGTGAAATTTTGAGCAGTGAGAAAGATATCGAAACTTACTCTCAAATCCTCTTCGAATCAGCGTAGTAGCATCTCCCCTCATCTTCTTCAGTTGGCAATTAATTAACACTGTTGTAAATATCTGAAGGAAAGAAGAAAAAATTCAAAGTTCAAATGCCATTCGTAAAGCGTATTCTTTCCCAGTATTATAATTGATAAAATAAACAAAAGAAAACGAGATATTGCTTATTACTATTTGGGGCCTGGGGGTAATCAAAGAAAAAGGATTGAGTAATTCATGGAGTAACTTTCTCAAAATTGAAAAAAAAAAATATACTTCATATAAAAAAAGTCATAGTAAAATTTAAATAAATATATGAAAGTACACTCCAATGCAAATTGCTAATAAAAAGTACGTTCTCCAAAGGCGTCAAAATTTTCTCCGACGTTAACAAACTTAATTATTTATATTTGCTTGGTACTATTATATGTTTATTTCTTTGTTTCGATTTTAAAATTTATTTTCAACTTATTCTTGATAAAAACTCATCAAGAATATATATATATATATATATATATATATATATATATATATATATATATTTCTTATTTCTACAATAGTCCTTAGTTATGTTTAATATCATGACAAAGAAGTGATTATTAATTTTAATAATTTGAAAAATTATCATGAACCGTTTATTGGAAAATCGAGCATATAGAATTTGATCAAACAATGCATTTAATTTTTTTTTATTGGATAAGTGCTTAAAATACTAAATTGGGTTTTAAAATCACAAATAAT
This sequence comes from Penstemon barbatus, assembly GCA_003313485.2. Lineage (NCBI taxonomy): Eukaryota > Viridiplantae > Streptophyta > Magnoliopsida > Lamiales > Plantaginaceae > Penstemon > Penstemon barbatus. The sequence goes on from CM064884.1 coordinate 5,606,438, forward strand.
TGAAATAGTTAGGTTAATTGGTACAAAATCATTTCTTTAACCAATCTATGCACTCGACCACATAGTTGCTTGATGTTATGCTTCATTTTTCAATAATTAATTTTAACCCTTTTTCTTTTAAGAATAATAATTAATTTAACTCAAAAGATCTGAAGAAAGGTATAAAATGCAATAAATAAATAATGACATACTTTCATTGGAGATATATACATAAAGAGAGTAAAAAACGTAAAAACATGATAATTACACAAAAGGGATAAAAACAGAATTCAGCATCACATCTAATAACATCTATGGCTTATTTCCTTGGGAAGATGCATAATGAGATCATGCCTGCTTCTAGATTATTACACGTAGACAGATGTAAGCAATTGTCAATTGAACCATGGTCAAAATTTCATTTCAATCAGTGTAAATCAAAAACATATGTTGAATGTAGATTGAAATTTCATATCGTTGGTGTGTTTCGGTCCGTTAAACTTTTAGACAACTTTTATGATAATTTTGTTGGTGGCGTTTAACAATACGTGTAATAAAAATATATTTAACTATATTTCTTATAACTATAGTAATTGTTAACTATAGTTTAATTAAATGAAAAAAATAAAATATAGTAAAAATTATATGTAATTTTAAATACTCAAAGTAGTGGAGAGATGTAAATAAATAAAAGCCTTGAAATAAATAATTACAACAATAATTTTTATTTTGAAAAATTGAAATTGTCAGAAACTTTTACTTCACAAAATTAAGTTGCAAAGGCATTTAAAAACTTGTATGTTTAATTAATATATTGTTAAATAGACAATGACTTTACTAATAAATAATTCAGTAAATTTATAAAAAGAAATGGCAGGGAACATGAAATATAGTTACTTGATTTTAAGGTATACTGCCAGACGTACTTTCAATGTGATGTAGATTTTAAAATATGCAATTGATATTTGAACAGAGAGTAAGTTTGTACCGAAAATAAAGTTAATAATGGAAAATTAGGATTGAGACTGTGAATGCAATTTTCTTTAAGACAATATTTATGAGGCTGCCTACGGTGCAATCAGTACTTCTTGGTATTCTCCCAAGATACAACAATTTCCTTTGTTGTTTTGCACTAACAAAAAGGTCATGGGTGAGTAGGAACAAACAGAACTTATACTATTAATCTGAAAAGTAGAAAAGAGATAATTATTTATACTTTATTTGCTGAAAAAATAGTGTGAAGAATTGACCAGATCTCTCTCCTATTTTTAGCAATTGAAAAAGTGTTGTTGGAGGGTCATAACAATTCGGATTTAACTTAAGCAATGGCTCGGTCCTAACGGGTGCCACCCGTTCGGTTCAAAATCCAACCAAACACACATTTTCATTCAAAATTGGGCAGACAACACGAATCTTTCTCGGACCTTCTAGAAACGAGTCTGGTGGATCCTATTCGGATCACACGCAGATCCTAGTATTGAGCCCTGAGATAATTTTAGGTTTATTTCTACAAAAACTTTTTCCCTTTGAAAGTTAGGTAACTTCTTTATAACAATTTTGTAGCTGAATTTTTTCCTTTTTTTCCATATGAGATGAAGACACACAATCTTCTCTTGTCATTTCATTCATGTCTAATTAGTAATATTATTATGACATGTTGGCAACTTGTTAACAAATTACTAATTAGACATCTCTTCATCTCATAATAATTAGAAATAAGACATGTCTAATTACTAATTAAATGTCTTCATCTCACTTCATCCGCCAGAAGTAAGACATGACTAATTAGTAATTTGTTAACAAGTTACCAACATGTCATAATAATATTACCACAATAAGTGGTACTATACCACAACAAATGATACTATATTATATATTTAGTAACATCAAATAGTATATTTTTAAATTTGTTGAATGATTTTAATGTATATTGAGGGCAGCAGAGTATTGTTGATGTTAACAAATGATTTGTTAACATCAAATGATACGCATTTCATCGAACATATTGAGGGCAGCAGAGTATTGTTTCATCTTGACCACCAAATTCAATAGTTTGGTGTATTCTATAACAGAAGGCTGAGGTCGCATTTTTAACATATCACGAAACATGTAATTAGCATCTTCCACCTCTTTTATACGACTGAAATCAAATCTAGGTTTGTTGGTTTTGTGGCTGTCAATGTGAAAGTGAGAAAGATATCGAAACTTACTCTCAATTCCTCTTCGAATCAGCGTAATAGCATCTCCCCTCATCTTCTTCACTGACATCGTTTGATTAATTAACACTGTTGTAAATATTTGAAGGAAAGAAGAAAAAATTTGAAAGTTGAAATGCCATTTATAAAGCGTGTACCTTCCCAGTATTATATTTGATAAAATAAACAAAAGAAAACGAGATATTGCTTATTATTTATTGGATAAGTGCGTAAGAGCATCTCCCATGGTACACCAAATCCTATTTTTTTCACCTAATTTAGATGTTTTAAGCCTCCCACCCTAAATCACTAAATCACCATAACACCAAAAAATATAGAGATTTTGTTTTAGCCTCCCATGGTGGTCAACCACCATTTCACCATTTCACCAAATCCTATTTCTACACCAAATTTTTTGGTGAAGGAATTTGCATCTCCCACCATTCCACCATTTCACCATTTTTTACACCAAATCCTATATTTATCACCAAATATAGGGAAATAAATAGGATTTGGTGTAATTGTCCCTATTTGATTAATTAGCATCTAATTGCATGATTATCAATGTATTGACATGTTTATTCTAATTTATATGTATTTAACTATATTTTAAATAATTTATTGGCTTTTATTAAATAAATACACTAATTAATATTAATAAAAAATTATTGTTAATAATTAATAACAATAAATATTCTTTACATTATTGTTAATTAATTCTTTAATAATCAATTAATTTATTGATTTTTATCAAATAAATATACTAATTATCATTAATAATTAAAATGCAATACACGACAACAAATCATTTAATGAAATACATTGTTAATAAAATGACAATAAGCTACATTTCTATTATTAAACCTAAATAATACATGAAATAAAATACATGACGACAAACTCCTTAGCGAAACACACGATTAATTAAACAACATAAAAAGATACTAAACGAAACTAGAAATAATACGAAATTGAAATACTAATAGAAAACGAAAATGAAAATTTCGTTTTAATAACTTACCCACTCGTTCAAGTCTTGGCGCTACTACTTAAAGAAAGTTTTGGCTGTCATAGTTCAAATCAGGAAAATGTCCATCTACTGGATTCCCGTCAGTATATTCACCAGAGTTGTACTCCTTGTTGTTAGGAGATTCCGGGACATACACATCTTCGTAGCTTCCTCCACTTCCTCCTGCACTAAAATCCAAGTTCCTAGCTGCTCTTGGCATGTTTCCTCTATTAATGAGGGCTTGTTTCTTATTAGTCCAGAATTGTTTGCTAAATGGTGTGAGATTACTCAAATCCTTGTTCATAATCTCCATTTCTTGTTCATGAGCCTTAATCTCGAGCGCTTTTTGCTTCATGGCTAGTTTTTCTTGCTTAAGAGTCACCAGTAAATCCGCACGTGCTTCTCTTCTTTCTTGGATAACTACATACTCTGCATGTTGCTTTTCCATTAGCTCTTGACTCTTTGCGGCACTATTCATCATTTCCTTCCACATTGGATCCTTTTCCTTGGTCATTTTTCTTTTTGCCTTTGCTGCTTTCATTCCAGTTGGCCTTCCCTGTGAACCGACCCCATCAGAGTCTTGGGATAAGATCGCACTATCTCCAAGGGGAGAGGGTGTATTATTCGTCTGGATAGGTTCAACCCATTTCACGTGGAACTTTAGTATGTTCCAAGCATGGTCGAACTTAAATGGTTGATTTTTGGGTTCTTTAATGATATATAATTCTTTGGCCTCTGCAAGCTGAATATGTGAACATTAAAAATACTTAATGAGAATAGATAACAATAAATCTCAATTAATTATTCATAAGTTTCATTAAAGCATATACTTACCATGCTCTCAGCATTGCCACCACTCTGGTATCGGGATTGAACTTGAGTCAACACCGCCCGAAATAATGTGCACGATGTAGCTAATTTGTCAAAACGAGAACATAAGGATCTCGTGTTCCTGCGCTCTAATTTGTTTACATCAACAGCTTCATGGTTGCAGTAACTTTCTATTTTAGCCCACAAATCTTCTTTACTCTGATATGTCCCAATCTCACTATTAGTTGAATGATGCACGTATGCATTGCAAAGAATCTCATCCTCAAGTTGTTTGAACCCTGCACCCCTTTGACTCATTTTGCTAAATGGCTAAAAAAATTAACTGGATTAGAATGGGATGAGAAGAAATATAGTAGTATGATTTTGAGTGGAGTAGAATGTTGTAATGGAATCATATATATAATAGATAAGATAATTGATGATGTAAGCGCTTGCATCATCCGCAATCTTAGATGAGTGGATAAGACGTACGTGTCGCCTTGCAATTGGTTGTCCAAATCCATCTGCAGATAAGATAAGTGATGATGTAAGCGCTTGCATCATCCGCAATCCTAGATGAATGGATAAGACGTACGTGTCGCCTTGCAATTGGTTGTCTAAATCCGCTTGCAGATAAGAGATAGGGTGGTTTACAAAAAAACACCCTGCAAGGGGTGTCCTTGTAATTTTTGAAACTACAGGGGGTTTTCTGTAATTTGATTTGTAATTGTCAATAGCACTTTGTAATTGATAATATTGTGTTGAAAGTTTAATGAAATAAAATTATGATAAACATCAAATTTATTATTTGGTGACACATTTGGTGAAAGAACATGGGAGATCAAACCAAATCCTATTTTCTAAAAATGGTGAAATGGTGAAATATTATTATTTTATAATTTGGTGTAAATTTTGATGAAAACTATGGGAGGCCAAAAACACCATTCTTTCACCAAAAATGGTGAAATTGTGAAATGGTGTGCTAACCATGGGAGATCAACTCATCTCCATTACACCAAATATAGGATTTGGTGAAAAAAATGGTGATGACCATGGGAGATGCTCTAAAATACTAAATTTGGTTTTAAAATCACCAAGGATTGAAATATTCCACTCAATAAGTTTGGTTAATTGGTACAAAATCACTTCTTTAACCGGTCTATGCACTCCCGAGAGATTATTTAGTACAATCGTTGCACCACATCATTAAGTACAAGTGGTGCAGCCCACCAATACACTTGGGACATGTGGATTGATATTGAGACTAATTGTCCCACATTGGTTGAAAACAATAGTTAAGTCCACCTTATAAGGTCTTGGGTAATCCTCACCTTACAAGCTAGCTTTTGAGGTTGAGTTAGGCCCAAGCCAAGTAAGTGGACTTAGCCCAATCCAACAAAGCCCGGGAGTGTCATTATTCGTGTGTTGAATCTTCACCCACATGTCGCAAATTCACAAGGTTGGGCTTTCACATGTCACGTGTTGGGCTTGTTTCACCCACACGTGAAGGGGGAGTATTGAGACTAATTGTCCCACATTGGTTGAAAACAATAGTTAAGTCCAACTTATAAGGCATTGGACAATCCTCACCTTACAAGCTAGCTTTTGAGGTTGAGTTAGGCCCAAGCCAAGTAAGTGGACTTAGCCCAATCCATGTGGTGAATTCTAATATGGTATCAGAGCCCCAGGTTAAAGTGGGCCGCCTCCTTCCGTGATGGGCTCCTCCTTGTTCGCATGATGGGCTTCATTATCTACCAACACACTTCACCCAGATAACAAAGGCCTGGGTTGTCATTATTCCTCCAGTTATTCAAGGCTTGGAGTGTCATTATTCCTCCGGTTAACAAAGCCCGGGAGTGTCATTATTCGTGTGTTGGATCTTCACCCACATGTCGCAAATTCACAAGGTTGGGCTTTCATATGTCACGTGTTGGGCTTGTTTCACCCACACATTCTGCCCGCCCACACGTGAAGGGGGAGTATTGAGACTAATTGTCCCACATTGGTTGAAAACAATAGTTAAGTCCACCTTATAAGGACTTGGGCAATCCTCACCTTACAAGCTAGCTTTTGAGGTTGAGTTAGGCCTAAGCCAAGTAAGTGGACTTAGCCCAATCCATGTGGTGAATTCTAATATGGTATCAGAGCCCCAGGTTGAAGTGGGCCACCTCCTTCCGTGATGGGCTCTTCCTTGCGCGCATGATGGGATTTATTCTTCACCCACACATTTCCCCCAGATAACAAAGGCCTGGGTTGTCATTCTTCGTCCAGTTAACAAAGTCCTGGACGAAGGCCTGGGTTGTCATTCTTCGTCCAGTTAACAAAGTCCTGGACGGTTATTATTCGTGTGTTGGGGCCCACATGTCGCAATCCGCAAGGTTGGGCGTTAATATGTCACGTGTTGGGCTTGTTTCACCCACACATTCAGCCCGCCCACACGTGAAGGGGGAGTATTGAGACTAATTGTCCCATATTGGTTGAAAACAATAGTTAAGTCCACCTTATAAGGTCTTGGGTAATCCTCACCTTACAAGCTAGCTTTTGAGGTTGAGTTAGGCCCAAGCCAAGTAAGTGGACTTAGCCCAATCCATGTGGTGAATTCTAATATGGTATCAGAATTCACCACATGGATTGGGCTAAGTCCACTTACTTGGCTTGGGCCTAACTCAACCTCAAAAGCTAGCTTGTAAGGTGAGGATTGCCCAAGTCCTTATAAGGTGGACTTAACTATTGTTTTCAACCAATGTGGGACAATTAGTCTCAATAATTGATAATCCACATCACCCCATATTCTATCCATGTTCCAAAAAAATAGGGATTCAAAAAATTGTGTTCGCATTGCCAGAACATGGGTGATGTGGATTATTAATCCACATGTCTCAAATGTATTGGTGGGCAGCACCACGTGTACTTAATGACGTGGTGCAGCGGTTGTACTAAATAATTTCTCCTCGACTACATAGTTGCTTTATGTTATGCTTCATTTTTCAATAATTAATTTTAACACTTTCTCTTTTAAGAATAATAATTAATTTAACTCAAAAGATCTGAAGAAAGGTATAAAATGCAATAGATAAATAATGACATACTTTCATTAGAGATACATAAAGAGTAAAAAACGTAAAAACATTATAATCCATCTATATTCTATATATATACATATAAAAATACGATTCAGAAAATAAAATTTCTTGATTTTTTGTGAAGACTAATATACTCTTTAATCAGAGAGTGTAACTCAATTACATTAATTGAGAGTGGACATGCAAAATGTTTTATAACATAGGGGGTAAATTGCTACATTTATTATAATATAAGAGCAAATTATCATATTTGTTACAACACGAGAGGGAGGGGGGGGGGGGAGGGAAACTGTCATATTATTATAACACAGGAAGGGAGGTAATTTGAATATTATCAATATCAAATGAAAGTAAATTGCCATTAACTTTTTTTAAAAGAAAAATAGTATGGATTTTTTAAATTCTCGTGCGCCTATGAGAAAAAAAAATCCTATCTCAGCTTATTAGGAAAAATTTGTGCAACTTTTTTTATTAAAAAATAATAAATATTTATAATTAGTTTGGAACGAATTCTTTCTTTCAATATTATTTCAATTGCGGACGGAAGTTGGCGTGTTGATATACTTTCGGACGAAAAATCAAAATTTCTATTAGTATGGGACGTATTCTGCAATATTATATAATTATTTATGCTAAAATTTACCCCATAAGCCTCCATGTGGCAAGTGGAACGATATTCCAAAAGAATATAAAATTACGGGATGAATTTGACTAAGTGATATAACTTGAGGGGGGGGGGGTTGCCATATTATCATAACACAGGGAGGAGATTTGAACATATGAATATAAAAAATGGAAGTAAATTGCCATTAACTTTTTTTAAGAGAAAAATAGTATGGATTTTTTAAATTCTCGTGCGCCTATGAGAAATAAAAACCTATCTCAGCTCATTAGGAAAAACTTGTGCAACCATTTTTATTAATAAATAATAAATATTTTTAATTAGTTTGGAACTAATTCTTTCTTCCCATATCATTTCAACTACGGACGGAAGTTGGTGTGTTGATATACTTTCAGACGAAAAATCAAAATTTCTAATTAGTTTGGGACGAATTATGCAATATTATATAATTATTTATGCTAAAAATTTACCACCTAAGCCTCCATGTGGCAAGTGGGACGATATTCCAAACGAATATAAAATTACGGGATAAATTTAGCTAAGTGATAAAGTTTGGGAGAAAAATTCAAAATCACTAATTAATTTAAGACTTTTTTGCAATTATGCAAATAGCATTTCCTCTTCCTATTTTTTATTAGTAAGGTATACATTTGGTAGATTCTGTTTAGATGTTTTGTCCGTTTAGATTGATTACTATTTTAAATTAACCAATATAGGTTTTACAATGGGACAATTTCGTAAACTCATAACAAACATAATTTAATATAGAGAGAATTTTACTTTTGATACCACAATTATACCTATTTTAGGGATTTGATACCACAATTATTTATGTCGACACATTTGATTCCATAACTCAAATCAACTTTTCACATTTAATACTTCCGTCAAATTAATGACGGAATTGTCGGCGTGGCCGTTAAATCTGAATTCGGGGGAGACTCAATCCAAGTGGCATCATTTTTGGAGGAGAAAATTGCAATTTTGGTACAGAGGTTTATGTGTCCAACACATATGGTAGAAAGCTTTAACAAATTGCGACACATTTGGTACAACCGTTAAAAATTGCCGTTGCAGTTAAGTCTAATTGAAAGTTGATGTTATTACTTATGTTGACTGATAGTTTTATCACATAACATTTCAGGTTACCCAGAAACCCCACATCTCCAAATTTAGTGACGATTTTAGTCCACATTGTTGCCAAATTTCCAAATTGACTCGAATAAGACCACATGCTGACCAATTTAGAAAATTTTACTTATTTTATTTAAATAACTAATTTAATTTATAAACAATATTAATAAATTAAATAATATTGTTGGTCCCAAGTGTTCAGATGAGGTCTAGAGGGGTAGGTGAATAGACCTCTGAAACTTTTTAATCAAATTTCAACTTTAAAACTTTTACTTAACTGTAAACATACTAAGTTGATACAGAGTAGTAAGCTATCAAGGCTGATCGCTAACAAATCTTTGAACAGCTTTGTTGACCACTAATCTGATGGTTATGTTAAAATCAGTTTTAGTACTAGAGTACTTGCAGCGGATTTTCAAAGTGTTTTTCACAAGTAAACTTAGTAGTCAGAAAATTTTGTCCCTAGTTTTTTAAACTCCTTTAAATTAATTTTCAAACAGTTTTATAATGTGTTTTATGCAGATCTGAAAATATGCAGGTAAAAATGCAATGTAAAAACACAAGAATTTTTATAGTGGTTATATGAATTTAAATATTCTTTAATCCACTCTTCCAAGTCACACAGATCTTGGGTTATACTAAGATTACAAAGTAATTAGTACACTCTGCTTGTGCTTCACAACAAATGATCAGCCACAAGTTCGCAATAGGAAATCACAAAGAAACTCCTATTCTCCGAAGTAATATCACTCACTAAGATGGATATCTACTTCTCACAACTCTCTCTTTTTACAGATTCACTCAAAAAATGTTTTCTTGAATTTCAACGACTTCTGTCAACAAATGACTATCAGCAGACGAGTGAGTTGTTCTTGAGCTTTGAAACTTAGAAAATATTTAGCTTCGAATTCAATCTCTCCGAAGTTGTGTATTTCTTCTTCTTCGTCTCTTCAGCTATTTATAGTCACTCTTTGAATTATGTCCGTTGAAGAGAGACACAATTCAAATTTCATGATTTCTGGTCCTTAATTTCCGCGAACGGCTCTCTGCACAGTGACAGTACTGCGAACTGTACTTTCTGTCAGGCAACATTAAATGCACCAAGCTGATACGAGTCTTTTCTTCAATCATTTGTCATTAATAACCTTAGACTTCAACATTTATTACTCCAGTGACATTTATTACCGTTGGGACGACTTCTTGATCTTTCCACTTAGCTGATGAGAGAACACGTTTGATGATGAACAAAGCTGACTCAAACTTGAACAAATTTGATTTCAGTTGGCTGATTTACACCAGTCTGATCTCTTCTCTCAAGCAGATCACCAGTCTTTTGGACCTTGAATAATTGACCCGTCTGATATGTCTTCTTACTTGGTCAAAATTCTTATAAGGGATTTCAACCAAGTTGTCTTTACTTAGCTGATTTGAAGTTTTGGAAATCATCAAAACCTCCCTTAACTAAATACACTTCAGTGTACTTCATCTTCATCTTTATCAAACAATTTCCCCATTTTTGATGATGACAAAACTTCAGCTTGATACCTGTTTTACCTATACTAAAGTTTTGATCCTCAAAATTTTCTGAGTTAGAAAAGATATGTTGGAAACAGAACTGAACTTTTTATTGATAATGTGAAAATTTATTACAAGTACAATTTCTGTTCAGATGAGATGTCTGTCAGAAAATAAAGAAAGACTGATTAGAAGGATTTATCTAATCTAATCGTCAGCTTCTTCACTTCCTTCAACTTCTTCATAGTATTCATATGAAGACTCTTCATCATCATCTTCTTCTTTAGCTTCATCAACATCATCATCCAAGAGTAGATTAGACTTAGCAGCTTCCATCTTCTCTTTGATGTCTTGCTCTTTGGCTAACTCGTCTATCTTCCTCTTAATTCTCTCTTCATTTTTGTACTTGGTATAGGGCTCTGATTTTTCTCCATCAGAATCCTTGGATGTAGCCTTTCCCTCATCAGTCTTGGCTTTGTCCTTGGGTTCTTCAGCAGCTTCTTCTTTGCCTTCAACTTTTCCAGTTTCTTCAGCAGCATCAGTCTTCTTGGTTTCAGTAGCAACATCTTCCTCAGCTTTTTCTTCAACTACTTGACTGTTTTCAGCAGTAGCAGTTTGAAGAGTTGGCTCCTCCATTTTCTCTTCCCCCTTTTTGTCATCATCAGAATTGGTGACATTAAAAGGTTTGATAGAAGGGTTGAGTGCAACAGACTGAATCTTCATTGCTGCACATAATGCCTTCAAGTTATGATTTACTACATCATGACTGGCAGTTAGATGATTGAGAGTGGTGTTGATGGTATCATTCTGATCATTTAGACGGTCAATGTTGATCTGCATTGTGGCAAGTTCTTCTTGAATAGCAACTTCAGCTTTACCAACTTCTTGCAACAGTGCAACATTTACTGCCTTCTCTTGTTCACTGACACTGATGAAAGATGTAGTGAGATCAGCAATGTTGTTTTCAGCACTTTTCAGAGCAGTGTGAAGATGGTTTACATCTGCCTTAATGTCTTCAACGTTTCTGTTCAATTCAAGCACATTTCTCTTCAATGCGCTGTCATCAGGCAGTGGGAAGTTTTCATCAGCATCTTGGACAATTTTTGCAGTGGCTTTATGCATTTGCTCTAATTGTAGTCTGTTGGCTTCCCCAAGGCTTGCTGCATCTTTTCCAGCTGTTGTCTGTTCCTTTCTTCCATTTCCTTTAAGTTGTTTTCTAATAGCATCTGGAAGGCTTCCATCAGTGATGAGTGCATATCAGTTGATGAAGTAGAAGGATCAGCAGCCTGGTCATCTTCATTCTCATGGTGGACAGGGGCATCCTTTAATTCAGTCTCTTGATCAGCATTGAACTCCTTAGCTTTCCACTCAATTGCTAAGGGTTCTTTAACAGTGCGGGGCTGATCAGTGACGTCCTCAAAAATCTTATCAATGATTTTGCCATCATCAGTAAAGACTGCTGTTTGACGAATCTGTCTCACAACAGACCACAGCTTTGGAGCTGGATTCTTTACTTTAGGTATTTCATGATATTCATTCACTTCTTTGCCAAAAGTGATCTGTTGAATGCTTGGCAACGAGGGCAGCTCACTTGAAGAACCTTTCTGATATCTTGACTTGGAAGCCCAGTTCTCCATGCCAGTTATCACAGCAATTTGAATAGCCCTTTCAACAGGATCATCAGATTTCCTTCTCTTGCTTGGCAAAGTGTTAGAAATTATCTTGACCTCTTCTGATGCAAAGTCTTTGGCATACTGATGCATAGCATCTCTGACAAAATCATCATCCAATGCTCGTGTGATGGAGTCAGTTTTCAGCCATTGAAGAACCCACTTTTCTTCAGCAGCAAAGTCCTTCCAGATCTGAAGCTCTTAAACAGACTTATTCACTCTGTATTCTCTCCACTTCATATATCTTTGTTTTTCATGGGTGAATAAAGTCTTGAGCATCAACTTTTGATCAAAATATGTCAGAGCCTTCTCAAACCTGTTGAAGACAGATTTATCAGCGTTGATGATATCAAAGGATCTCCTGACTTCAAACTTTGCCTTAGGCTTGACCATGCCAGCAGGCATCTGGCTCGTAAAGATTCACCAATCTTTACACCTCCAGCATGTTCAGGTCCATGAGCATCTTTCTTGCTCAGCTCAAGGACCATAGCAAGTTCAGCATCTTCAGCAGCCTTACGCTCTGCTTCAGACATTTTCCTTCTCTGTTCATCTTTTTCTGCCTGAATCTTGCTAAGTTCCAGGACCCTTTTCTCCTCCAGTTCATCTCTCTTTCGCTGCTCAGCATCCTCTCTCTCTTCTTTTTGTCAGCAATAGAGATTTTCTTCTTCTTGATAAGGATTTTTCTTTTTCCTTTATCAGCTTGAGCAGGTCTAGGAGCAGGACCAGCAAATGCAAGGGGTGCAGCTGCTATAGGGTTGATGATCATCACATCTGGATCATCTTGAGGTTGAGCAACCTCAGTTGTTGGTTCTTTTGGAGCAGTCTGTTGAGCATCAATCTTTTCAACAACATACGTTTCCTCTGCACCAGCAGGCCTCTCTGCTGATTGAGGGCTTTGTCTCACTAAGTCTGATAACTCAGTGGGTGAATCAATAAAAGTCATCTTCTTTCTTATTGTTTTCTTCGTTCTTCCCTGAACAGGTTTGGAAGCACCTGTATCACGAAGTTGACTTCTGGTCATGTGAGCAACAGTCTCATCAGGATGTTCAGCAGATGGTGTTCTTGAAGATGAGGCAGGAGACATATTCCTGATCTCCGCAGTTGTCTGATCTATGATTTGATCAGCAACCTTCTTCGCACCAGACTCTTCTGTTCTGGCTTCAACAGCTGGCTGGGCTGTTTGAACAGAAGTCTTGGTTTTCTTCTTTTGACCCACTTCATTTGGCTCATCAGCCTTCTTTTTCTTAATCTGAACAGCATGTTGAACTGCTTTCTTTTGCTTCTTGGCAGGAACCTCTTCCTTGGGTTCCTCCACATCTTCATCAGCTTCAACTTCATCAGCTTTCCTTTTCATAACAGGCAGGTACATGGCCATTGCCTTAGCGTTATGAATCTCCTTCCCATTCGTCATTTCACAACCCATGTTGTGAAGCAGATAGCTCAGAGTGATTCTGTAATTATTCTGTTGAGTAGACATTTTGCCTTTCTTCTCATGAAAGTTTGCCAGAATATACCAAACAACTACTGACCAATTAACCTCCAAGGCATAGTAGATAGCCAGCATAATATTGTATCTCTTCATGGTCACTGCATCAAGAGAGAAGGTGCAGTTTTCTATCAGCTTAGCAACCATATCAACCATGCGCTGATACTCGTCCTTCAGTTGCTTCTTCTTGATGTTGCCAGTCAACATCTCACCCTCATTGGCACAGATTGCCAAGAAATCTTGAAGCTTTTCCTCAGCAAGTGTGGTGACATCATGTCGTCCACTGTTTGGCAGACCAAACGTTTCATGAAGCAGAACATGGGTGATTTACCCCCAACAGTAGCCTTAGCTCCCTTTTTGTGAAGTCCACTTCAGCCGTCTTGTAATATTCCAAAACTTGGTCCTTCCAGACCAATCCTTCGTGCAGTTCCATGAAATTTACCAGAGAAGCAGCTTTGAACTTGTCTAACAGTTGCTTCATCAATTCGGTACCAGACTGATAGTACGCATCATAAACCAGATACATACCCTCCGCCTTAGCTTCTTGACTAGAACTCATGTTGAATCTGTGGGAAGTTAGTGAAAAAAAAAGTTTTGCAGAAGATAGAGTGCAAAAAGATTTTCTCACAAATGCTCTAAGTATATTTGGGTGCGTAAAGAACGACAAGTCTGATCAGATCTGGATTTATAGAGTTAGGGTATTTCGGTTTCCGTGATACCCGCCAACCGTTAGATCCGTTTCTTGTCAGTTCTGATCGTGCGGCGTCAGTTACACCTTTTCAAATTCAAAAAGCATTTAATGACAGGCGGGAATGCGAACCGCCTTATTATATTTATAAAAGCGTGTTTTAAATAAAAACGTTTTTAATACACACAGCTTTTACTCATCTGATCAGACGAGTAAACTAAAGTACTTATCTGATGAGATTAACGTCCTGATGACAGATTGCTATCAGTGAAAGCCAATAACTGATATCCTTCCTCGGCTGTTTGTCAATCCAGCTAGATAATTAATCTTCAATTCTTCAAGACTTTAATCTTCTGTTGAAAACATAACTTCAACTAACTTTCATCAACAAATTTCATCTTTTAATCAGAAGTACCGCTAGTCTTACACGTTCCCCCTGACTTTAAGAATTCATAAGTTAACTAGTATGTTGAGAGTTAATCCTTGAAGATGATATGATGTGTAAGCTGATGAACTTCAGTCTTCTGATGAGTTCCCCCGCATCTTATGCATCCAATTTTAGTAGACCTAGTTCAGCTCTTAGAGTTGAAAACCTTGTTTCACTTAGAGGTTTTGTGAAGATGTCAGCAATCTGATTTTCAGTATTCTATCATGACATTTCCTTTCTCCACATGATCTCTGATGAAATGATGTTTGATCTCAATATGCTTAGTCCTTGAATGACTTGTAGTATTGTGATTAAGGCTGATTGCACTTGTATTATCACAGTAGATAGGTATTCCACTGATTTTTATGTTGTAATCTTCTAGTTGATGCTTCAACCATAATATATGTGCACAACAAGCTCCAGCAGCTATATTTTCAGCTTTAGCAGTTGATATGGATACTGAAGTCTGTTTCTTACTCATCCAAGCGATCAGACGACTACCTAAGAACTGACAGGCACCTGTTGTGCTTTTCCTGTCAATCTTGCAGCCAGCAAGGTCAAAATCTGAATATCTAATAAGTTCAAATCCAGATTCCCTAGGATACCACAATCCCAAATCTTCAGTACCTTTAAAATATTTGAGTATCCTTTTGGCAGCTAAAAGATGAGATTCCTTAGGATTTGATTGATACCTCGCACAAACCCCAACAGAGTACATGATATAAGGTCTGCTAGCTGTTAAGTATAACAGTGACCCAATAATTCCTCTGTACTTGGTTATGTCTACTGATTTGCCATCCTCATCTTTATCCAAACGAAGAATAGTAGACATTGGAATATTAACAATAAAGCTAGTTTTCATACCAAATTTCTTGAACAGATCTTTGTGTATTTTGCTTGGCTGATGAATATTCCATCAGGCAACTGTCTTACTTGCAAGCCAAGAAAATAGTTAAGTTCTCCCATCATGCTCATTTCAAACTTGTTATGCATCAACTTTGAGAACTTATCACACATCTGTTGATTTGTTGAACCAAAAATAATGTCGTCCACATATATTTGCACAAGCAATATATGATTTTCCCATTCAATAGTGAACAGGGTCTTGTCAACCTTACATGTGCGAAATCCTTTAATTAAAAGAAAATCAGATAGGGTATCATACCATGCTCTTGGAGCCTGTTTCAGTCCATAGAGGGCTTTCTTCAGACGATACACCTTGTCTTCTTCTTGATAGGCTTCAAATTCAGGTGGTTGTTCAACATAAACTTCTTCTTGCAATTCTCCATTGAGAAAAACTGATTTCACATCCATCTGATAGACTGTGAAATTCTTATGAGCAGCATAGGCAAGAAAGAGTCTGATTGCCTCTAATCTTGCTATTGGTGCAAAAATTTCATCAAAGTCAATACCTTCTTCTTGACAATAGCCTTTGGCAACTAATCTTGCTTTATTTCTGGTGACAACACCATCTTCATTCATTTTATTCCTGAATACCCATTTTGTGCCAATAACTCTTTGATGACTTGGTCTAAGAACTAAGTACCAGACTTCATTCATTTCAAATTGATTTAGCTCTTCTTGCATAGCTTCAATCCAGTTTGAATCACTAAGAGCTTCTTCAATCTGTTTGGGCTCAATTTGAGATAGGAAGATGACAAACATTGCTTCACTTGCAGCAGCTCTCCTTGTCTTTACTCTATCCAAAGGATCACCAATCACCAGCTCTGGTGGGTGATTCTTGAGCCATCTAAAATCATGTTGCAAATCATAATGTTGTCCTCTGTTTTGATCTTGCAACACTACTGTTGGAGTTTCAGTAGTAGTCTGTTGAACAGCAGTTGTCTGTTGAACAGTCTCTGGTCTGTCAGCAGTTTGCAATATTTATGTTATACAATCAGCGTTGTGATTTTGAACAACACTTGAGTTAGCAGCTGAGTTGAGATCAGGTAGTATGATGGGAATGTATTCTTCATTCTTTTCAACACTCAATTTCTGAAAATCAGTAGACAGATTCTGATCAGTATTTTGATTCTTTTCAGAAGATTGATTAGGTTCATCAAATACTACATGAATGGATTCTTCTACAAGTAAAGTTCTTTTGTTAAAGACTCTATAAGCTTTACTAACAGTAGAGTATCCTGCAAATACTGCTTCATCAGCCTTTTCTGCAAAAGCAGTAAGATGATTTTTCCCATTATTTAAAACAAAGCATTTACAACAAAAAATTCTAAAGTAATGAATGTTTGGCTTCCTGTTGTTCCAAACTTCATATGGAGTCTTGTTTTGGTGCTTGTTGATCATGCATCTGTTTTGGGTAAAGCATGTTGTATTTGTTGCTTCTGCCCAAAATCTTTGAGGCAGCTTAGCTTCAGCTATCATGGTTCTGGTAGCTTCTTTCAGAGTTCTGTTTTTCCTTTCAGCAACTCCGTTCTGTTGAGGGGTTCTGGCAGCAGAGTACTCATGGATGATTCCTCTGGCATTACAATACTCTTTAACAGTAGAGTTTGTAAATTCAGTCCCTCTATCTGATCTGATCTTTAGTATTTTCATACTCTTTTTGTTTTGAATATGCTCCATCAGATTTGTAAGATGCTCATTGGTCTCACTTTTCTTGTTCATGAAAATCACCCAAGTGTATCTTGAATAATCATCCACAACAGCTAGGCAGTATTTCTTTCCACCATTGCTGATTGGATCAATGGGTCCAAATAAGTTCCTGTGTAGCAGCTCCAAGATCCTTCCAGATGATTGGTGCTTCTTGCTTTTGAATGATGACTTGATTTGTTTACCCTTCTGAAATGCGTCATAAAGCTTATCTTTGCTCATGACTGTCTTTGGAATTCCTTCTAGCAAATCATTCTTGATAAGTCTGTTGATGGTCTTGAAATTCACATGATTCATTCTTTTGTGCCACAGCCAACTGACTTCACTTGGTGTTGATGCTACCAAACAAACACTTGAATTCTTGTCAACAGAATTCCAGTCCACTGTGTAGACATTCCCTTGTCGTCTTCCAGATAAAATAACCTTCTTTGTACCAATCTGTTCAACGTAGCACTTATCTGTTGAGAATAAGACTGAATATCCTTTGTCACAAAATTGACTTATGCTCAGCAAATTGTATTTGAGGCCTTTAACATAAGATACGTCAGATATCTCAATGTTGCCTTTGATCAGCTTTCCACTTGCTACAATCTTGTCTTCCTTGATGTCTCCAAACGTCACATTTGGACCATCCATATCAACAACATCAGTCAGCTCATGTATGTTTCCACACATGTGTCTTGAACAGCCACTGTCCAAGTATCAAATCTTCTCTACTTTACTCCTACTCCTAATCCTAACCTACAAAACAAAATAAAATTGTTTTAGGTACCCTTATTGAGAGGGTCCTGAAGGATTAGTTCCACCTTTGACAACCCAAGATGTTGATGTCTTAGGCTTCTTAGGCTTTTGAGTTTCAACAGGAGCATGAACAGTTTTGCCTTTATCACGTTCATCAGATTTGCCATGTTGTTGATAATCAGCATGATAAGGATAATGTTCATAAGCAGAATAAGATGCATGATAAGCAGGATATGCATGCATTGGATGAGCATGATATGGTGCATAGTAAGTTGGAAATTGAGGTGCATGATACATAGGAGGATATGCAGCAGGTTGCACATAATAAGACTCATTTCCATACCAAGCATTTTGATTTTTTTTGTTCTTATGCTTCTTTGGTTTACTAGATGCTTGCTCATTAACAGACGACTTAGTTTTATCACTAGTCTGATTGGTTTTAGTCTTATCAGAAGACTTCCTAGGACTCTTCTGTTTGGACTTACCAGTCTGTTTTCCTACACTAGACTCTTTGCTCTTTTTAGCCTTAGGAGTTTTCGTCTCCTTTAACACTTTCTCAGGTGAAGCAGGTTTAGTAGTCTGAACATACAAAATGACCTTACTGATGTCAGCTAATATAAATTTTTCAGTATGTTTCAGTTCTAACTTATCCTGATCTAAATGTGTATTCTGTTTACTAGACATATGAGTGGATGCAACAGATGACTTTTCATGAGACTCAATTGTTTTCTCAAGTTCCATGATTTTTCCTTTAAGAACTTCACATTCAGCTTTCAAAGATTCATTTTCTTGCTCAAGCTGTTTATATTCATCTGATTCTTTTGGCTTTTCAGCCTTAAGTTTCAGTGAACTGTTTTGCTCTCTTAGCAATATCATCTCTTCCTTAAGCTTTGTAAATGCTTCAGCAATACTGGTATTTTAAGCATCATTTGTTCAAATAAATTAAAGAATTCATTATCTAGAGGAGTTACCTCATCATCCTCAGAGCCATCAGATTCCTTAGCCATCAGGCAGAGAAGAGCAGGTCTCTCTTCATCAGAAGTGTCTGAATCCGAATCTGATGAGTAGATAGCAGCTAGCTTTTCCGCTTCTGCCACCAGCACCTTGCCTTTCTGATGCTTTCTTTCCTTTCTGATTCTCTTTTCTTCTTCATTGTACTTTTCAGCTTTAGGATATGGAAAGTCTCTGTTGAAATGACCCAATTTCCTGCAGTTATAGCACATCATTTTAGATTTATAAGAATCTTTATCTTGAGAAGAAGAAGTAGGGTTAGAAGTAGAAGCATTGTTGTATTTGTTCTTCATTTTTCGTTTGTAGAACTTCTTAAAATTATTCATCAGCAATGCAACGTCTCCAGCAGTATACTCCTTTTTATTGAGTATTATGGCTTCATCAGATGAGTCCACGTCTTTGCTTTTATAGGCTGGCCTTCTAGGATTTTCAGCAGCAACCAGCGCAGCTGTGGGACTTGAAGTAGAGGTTTCTTCAACACCCATTCTTGGCAGTTTATACTCGTACGCCTTGAGTACTGAGAACAGCTCGGTGAGTGAGATCTTTCCCAAATCTCTTGACTCTTCCATGGCTGTCACATTCATGTTGAACTTCGGAGGTAGAGCCTTCAGCACTCTGACGGTTATCTCCTTATCAGTGAAGGTTTTTCCAAGCTTCAAAACTTCATTCAGCGTCCTTGTAAACCTTGTATCCATCTGATCAATGGTTTCCGCAGACTTCATCTTGAAGTTGTCCAGCTTTTCCAGAGCAACACTCAGCAGATGCTCTTTGATAGCGTCGTTTCCTTCGCTCATATCACGGACCTTATCCCACATTTCTTTGGCAGTCTTGCAATGCTTGACTTTGTCAAATCTGTCATTGTCAAGGGCCTTGGTAATGATAAATCGCCCAACTTTGTCCAGGTTGAACAGCTTTATTTCTTCGGCTGTCATCTCATGTAAATCTTTTTCCACCGTTATATCGACTTCATCAACTTTGATGGTCTTGGTGAATTTGAATGGACCTTTGATGATACATGTGTACATGTTATCATTGTATGCAGCTAAGAAGATCTACATTCTGATCTTCCAGTCTTCGAAGCTCATACCAGCTATGTGGGGAACATGACTGATACAATCCATTTTTCAAAAAGATGCTCTTTTGAAAACCTTTGAAAAACACTCGGATCAAGCTCGTTGATCAGGCAGCTGATTCTAATGAACCACCTGCTCTGATACACTTGTTGGTCTCAAGTGGTCAGATGAGGTCTAAAGGGGAGGGGGGGTGAATAGACCTCTGAAACTTTTAATCAAATTTCAACTTTAAAACTTTTACTTAACTGTAAACAAACTAAGTTGATACATAGTAGTAAGCTTTCAAGGCTGATTACGAACAAATCTTTGAACAGCTTTGTTGACCACTAATCTGATGGTTACTTAGTAGAATTTTGTTAAAATCAGTTTTAATACTAGAGTACTTGCAGCGGATTTTCAAAGTGTTTTTCACAAGTAAACTTAGTAGTCTGAAAATTTTGTCCCCACTTTTGTAAACTCCTTTAAATTAATTTTCAAACAGTTTTATAATGTGTTTTATGCAAATATGAAAATATGCAGGTAAAAATGCAATATAAAAACACAAGAATTTTTATAGTGGTTATATGGATTTAAATATCCTTTAATCCACTATTCCAAGTCACACAGACCTTGGGTTATACTAAAAACACAAAGTAATTAGTACACTCTGCTTGTGCTTCACAACAAATGATCAGCCACAAGTTCGCAATAGGAAATCACAAAGAAACTCCTATTCTCCGAAGTAATATCACTCACTAAGATGGATATCTACTTCTCACAACTCTCTCTTTTTACAGATTCACTCAAAAAATGTTTTCTTGAATTTCAACGACTTCTGTCAACAAATGACTTTCAGAAGACGAGTGAGTTGTTCTTGAGCTTTGAGACTTAGAAAATATTTAGCTTCGAATTCAATCTCTCAGAAGTTGTGTATTTCTTCTTCTTCGTCTCTTCAGCTATTTATAGTCACTCTTTGAATTATGTCCATCTGATATGTCTTCTTACTTGGTCAAAATTCTTCTAAGGGATTTCAACTAAGTTGTCTTTACTTAGCTGATTTGAAGTTTTGGAAATCATCAAAACCTCCCTTAACTAAATACACTTCAGTGTACTTTATCTTCATCTTTATCCAACAAATACATTAACATAAATATCACCAAAATTAAGAAAACATATTATTTTTAAATATAAAATTTATATAATAGAATTAATCTATTTAATATTTATTAAATTATATAATTAAAAACTATTTAATATTTAAAATATTAAATAGTTTTTAATTATATAATTTAATAAATATTAAATAGATTAATTCTATTATATAAATTTTATATTTAAAAAGAATATGTTTTCTTAATTTTGGTGATATTTATGTTAATGTATTATTTAATTTATTAATATTATTTATAAATTAAATTAGTTATTTAAATAAAATAAATAATTTTCTAAATTGGTCAGCACGTAGTCTTATTCGAGTCAATTTGAAAATTTGGCAACAATGTGGACTAAAATCGTCACTAAATTTGGAGATGTGGGGCTTTTTTGGTAACCTGAAATGTTAACGGGTAAAATTATCAGTCAACATAAGTAATGGCATCAACTTTCAATTAGAATTAACTGCAAAGGCAATTTTTAATGGTTGTACCAAATGTGTTACAATTTGTTAAAGCTTTGTACCATATATGTTGGACACATAAACCTCTGTACCAAAATTGCAATTTTCTCCTCTAAAAACGATGCCACCTGGATTGAGTCTCCCCCCTAATTCAGATTTAACGGTCACGTCGACAATTCCGTCAATAATTTGAAGGAAGTATTAAATGTGAAAAGTTGATTTGAGTTATGGTATCAAATGTGTCGACATAAATAATTGTGGTATCAAATCCCTAAAGTAGATATAATTATGGTATCAAAAGTGAAATTTTCTCATTTAATATACACTCGCTTTCATTTAAAAGAACCTTAAAAACATGATTCTCCAACACAATATACATTCTTCATGTAAAGCCAACTAACTCCACTTAGTAATAATTCAAATTACGATTATGAGAACCCCAACTACACCTTTTATTTCTAATTTTTCAAGAACATTCAGAATTCAGGTTTAATTTAATTTATTTTTAGATGCGTCACACGCATTATGTGGTAACAGCTATACAAAAATAAAGCTAATGCCAATTAACCATCTTGTGAAATGCATAATTTTAATTTGTCCCCATGTGATTTGAAAATAACGCATTATATCCTCCGTGAAAATTTTAAAGAAGCATTTATCTCCTTTACTCGGATAGTGTAACTCACTTACCGACACTGAGAGTGATCGTAAAACGTGTTTTGTAACATATGAGATAAATTTACCATATTTATCATAACATAAAAGATAAATTGGAACATTTATCAGAATACAGGAAGATAAAATGTCACAATATTATAACACATAGGAGGTAAAATGTCACGTAAAAAAATGTTATGGAGACGATGTAAAGTTTTATAATATTATCCCCACGTGCGTGCCACATGACATGAAAATTGGCCCGTACAAGCGGGATTTCATACCAATTTTGGAATTTGGCCTCAATTGGCACCAAAATTGCCACTAATGTTGAAGTTGTGTTACCAAATGTGCTAGTTCAAAAATATACGGGGTAGAAATACTAATGACTTATAGTTATTGCACCAAAAATGCAATAATTAGTCACTCAACTTTAACTCCAATCATACAGTGGTCACTCTCGTTTCTTTGAATAACATATTTAGTCACCCTATTTATTTAAATAAATAGTAACACAATCCGTTAAATAAGCGGTAGTTGATGAAGAGATAACATAAAATGATTCTTATTTGTATTTAAGTTGCAACTTGCAAGTATACAACACCACCTCCAGAAAATGAAATTGAAAATGAGGAAAAATATAAGAATGCGGAAAGTGGGAGTTGACTAAAACTAAAGAGCAGCTTACATATTCTATTGATACAATCAATATACACAAACAAAATAATGTAGTAAAATAATAAAATAACGGGAAAATTGCTTTTTTGGGACCATAGGATAGGCTGACTTGCACTTTTGGTACCATTGGATATAAAAATGCAAATTTGGTACCATAGGATAGGTTTTCATTGCAATTTTGGTACCAAACCCAATTTTTTTACAAAGTTAATGGCAATTTACCCCCTACTAAATGCATAATGTTCAATTTAACCCCTCATGGTTTAAAAAAGAGCATTTTACCCCTTGAAATTTTGTAAAAATTTCACATCGCCTTCCTGATATTTTTATAGGCGGCACTTAATCCACTTTTATTATGATAATGTGATTTTTTACCCATTGTGTTATGATAAATGTGGCAATTTATCCCCCTATGTTAAATAAAATAGTTTGCATGCATACTCTCAATTTCGGCAAGTGAGTTACAATCTCCGGCTGAAGGGGGTAAATTGTTTGATTAAAATTTTACAGGGTGTAAATTGATTTTTTTCAAATTATAGAGGGATAAATTGAACATTATACATTTCATATGGGGTAAATTGCCATTAACTTTATAGAAAATTTGGGTTTGGTACCAAAATTGCAATGAAAACATATTCTATGGTACTAAATTTGCATTTTCGTATCCAATGGTACCAAAAGTGCAAGTCAGCCTATACTATGGTACCAAAAAAGCAAATTTCCCATAAAATAACATAATTTTGAAGCACTAATCAATGGTCTCACAAACTGAATATTGTAAGAATCAATCGGAAAATAGCTCATACTTTTACTTTTACTTCACCTTGCCTAAATTTTCTGAATCCGCCCCTTTTGACCATTATCATTAATTTTTTGATATTTACCTTATTAATGTACTTCATCCTAAAAAAATAAAACAATTCAAACATAAATCGAGTCCGAACATCTTGTATAAACAAACAAAAATTGGGTTAAATTATACTAATAGTCTCCCAAATAAAAACTTTTTTACTTTTTTATTCCTCATGTCAAAAAATTTGCTCTTATACTAAATTTTGGGCTAAAATGACCCTACGAGTCATTCATACGATTTTTTAGAGAGGTAAATTTGGTATTTCATCTCCTGACTCAGCATTTGGTTATGAGCTTTCAATTTTGGTAAGTGTAATTTGGGGTTTGGAGGGGGGGGGGGGGAGGGGAACATGATAGTAGTGATGATCCTATCCTGTGAAATAGAAAATCTGCACAAAACTACCTTGTGAATTTACCTAACCCCCTTGTGCTTTTAAAAATTCTGCAAAAAACACCCAATCTCCTTTCGTTACTAACATCATTACTTTTTAATTGAATTTTCTAAATTACCCCTGGATATATTTCAAAGTCAAGAGAGTTTTGTTCAAACGTTCAAAAGTACAAAGGAGTTTTACGCAAACATTCAAAAATACAAGGGAGTTTTACGCAAGCGTTCAAATGTAAAGGGAAGTTTTGTGCAAATATTCAAAAGTACAAGGGAGTTTTACGCAAACAGAATTATGCAAAATTAACGATATTAGTACATAACAGAAATTGGGTGTTTTATGCATAGTTTTTGAAAGTACAATTGAATTTTTATTAACCTAGTGCACCCTATCAATGCTTTTGCACTTTTACAATCAAATAAGTAATTGCTCTTGCAGTGGTCTTAAGGTTTTGGATAATGAAAAAATGAAAAATGAGATCCTTTATTGGTTGATGGAGGGAGAGTTTTGGGGATTTATTTGATGAAGGGAGACTTTCGTAATCTCTCTATCAATTGCCTCTAATTGGTGAGGAATCATGCCACTATTTATAGTTTGGGCGACTACATGTGCCATTCACGAAATATGCTTATCCCCTATAAAGTAATAGTCTTCACTTTAATTATTGTTATCAATCTTTTTTTTCTTTTTCTTTTTTTTTTTAAGTTTTTCGGATTTAATCCCTTTCGAGACGCGTCTTACATATTACATGAGAACCTCTCCTAATAGGGTTCAAACTTGAGTTTGACGCTTTGAGGGGTCTAGTCACTTGTTGGTATCAATCTAAAATTATGAAATCCTTAAAATATATAGCTCATATACAAATTTACTCGGAACCAACCACAAAATCATTTCTCACGAAGCCAATGAACTGTTCTCCATCACTTGTGATAAGATTGTATGCCAAAAATTGGTTTATTTCTCCCAAGACTTGACTTCTGATTTTCGCCCTTGTGTGAATTTTGTGAAGGTATGAAAATAAGAGTATTTTATAGAAATGGAAGAACTATACCATTTCTTTTTGTTACAAGGAATAATTGTCGTTTAAACATATCATATGGATTAATTTTGATACTTACACAGAGGAATATGTGGTACAAATATCTAAACAGCTTGAACTTTTTTACTATTCAATCAAATTTACCCATTGATTCATCCACTAAGCACTCAAACAATCAGCTCACCTGTTTTTCACAATCACACAAAATTAGCATAATTATAATGCTATTTATCAATGTGAACATTCAATCAAATTTATCAAACTGAATTCAAACTTGACTAACAGCCACTCATTAGCAATGGCTACCTAAATAGGTTACAGTAAAATTGATCACTCAATCAATAACCTTTTCCTCCATAAAGTTTCCATCACAAAAAATGTATCAGGCTTTTTAG
Organism: Penstemon barbatus; assembly: GCA_003313485.2. Classification (NCBI taxonomy): domain Eukaryota; kingdom Viridiplantae; phylum Streptophyta; class Magnoliopsida; order Lamiales; family Plantaginaceae; genus Penstemon; species Penstemon barbatus. Next base: position 5,632,089 of record CM064884.1, read on the forward strand.
CACCTGTTTCTACGTATCAACAATTTTTTGCAATCAACAATTCTGAAACACCACTTCAACAAAACCAGCAGTATTATTTCAAATAATATTGCTAAAACAACTTCCAAATTGATTTCAAGTGGACGGACAATAAATAGAAGTCACATCACAATTTCAGACATGTAATATAAACAATTGTATGACAGCTATCACAGAAAACGTGTTATAATACCCCTAGAATTCAGTAACTTCCAAAAACATATTGCTACAAGAAATTAGGATACTGAACAAATGGTAAACCCAAATCGTATTTGCATGTGATGTGTAATGACTCCTTCACATTTTACTGCAATGGAATAGACCATATGAAATATGAGGAATTGCCTACTTATCACCAGTGTACAAACTCAAAATACTGGTGAAAGTATTTTTCGAAATGTTGCTTTTGCAATCCCAGAGAATAACAAATGACTGACATAAGAAAGTAGCAAAATTAATACTCCTATTTAGTTTACCTGCCAGAAACGACTTAATTATCTTTTTGATTTAAACTTCCGTATCACATCAAGAAGAACACCATCTTGTTCATCACCTTTGAAATGATTAAGTAACATGGACATAGTATCTGAATCTAGTGAGAATTCCCTTCTTGTCATGTCTTCCAAGAGTGGGATTGCCTCGTCAATCTTTGTAGTTCTAAGAAAACCCCGCACGAAAATATTATATGTGTCATTATTAGGCAAGCAACCGTTTTCTTCCATTTTCATAATCAAATTTTTTGCCTTTCCCGTCATCCCTTCTTTGCAAAGCGCACCGATTATGATGCTATGTGTTATAACATCAGGTTGCAAACCTTTGGAAGGAAGTTCACTGAAAAGATTTCTTGCAGATTCAAGCTCTCCATTCTTGCACAATCCATCAATGAGGGAATTGTATGTTACTATATCCGGATTAACCCCATTTTTTCCCATAGTGCGGAGAACTGAAAATGCCTCAACAACTTTCCGAGTTTTGCACAAACCACATATCAAGCTATTATAAGTTGGTAAATCAGGAATCACTTGACGAGCTTCCATCTCATGGAATAGCTTCCAACCAGCATCAATTCTACCAGCACAAAATAATCCATGTAACATGGAGGTATAGGTAATAGTATCGTGCTCCAACCCCTTACAAGGAGCTTCAAGAAAGAGTCTCCAAGCTTCGTCCACGTCACCTTTCTTGCAAAACCCATCAATTAAACTACAGTAGGTGATAATAGTAGGCTTAAGGCCTGACTCCATAACCGAATAAAATATATTTTTTGCTTTGTCCATTTCCCCTCGCATACAATATCCATCTATCAGTGTAGTGTATGTGACTATATTTGGATTAATATTTCTTTGCTTCATAATTTCCAACAGATCTTCTGCCTCTTTCATCATTCCGTCTTTGCAAAATGAATCCATCAATATACTAAAAGTAAACACGTCAAGAGATATCTTGTGAGCCGTCATGTCATTTAGTAAGTCTGTTACTTCACCATATCTACCAAAATCGCATAATATCTGAATAATAGAACTATACGTGATGACATCAGGCAAAATTCCTTTGTCAGCCATTCTGGATAAGAGTTGGAGAGCATCATCAACCATTCTATTTTTGCATAGGCTATCAATTACGGTGCTATAAGCATAGACATTTGGTTTGCAGCTTCCTTTTGCCAATAGCCCAAGCAAATGAAATGCTGAAAGAGTGTTCCCTGCTTTGCACAACCCATTGATCACAGTGAGGAACGTAACTTCATCAGGTGCACATAGTTTCTGTCTCAACAATTTCTTGAACAATTGTTCTGCCTCGGTCACTTTCTTCTCTAAGAATAGCCCTTTAAGGAGAGTGGTGAATGTTGTTGTATCTGGTTCGTACCCACATTTGTAGAAGCTTCCTAAGATTGCAAACCCAAAATCTACCCGATTAACAAGGCAATAGCAATTAATCGCAATGGTCATGGTGTATTCATTAAAAGGGGCACCCAGTTTACGCATTTCATCTGTTAAATCTGGTAAACTGCTTTAATGGAGGACGATTAAGCTTTGTATGATTTGTTTGGAAAGGAAAAATGCAGAGTAATTTTATTGATAGATAAAATGTTGTGTACAAAAATAATATAGGTGCCTCTGTATATATAGATACAATTTGATAACTAACTTAACTAAAAAAACAGAGGCGGTGGCTGAATATTTAATTTAAATATTAGCCTGATTTAAAACTGAAATTACAGAAATACCCTTAATGTAAATTAGGGTAATTCAAATCAAATTAGGTCTTCTTCAATTCTTCTTCCTGCGTCTTCATTTCTCTTCTTATTTTTGACATCTTCTGAAATAGGATCTAATAGTCCCCCGCAAATTGGAGAGTGGATGTTTTTCACTCCCAATTTGGACAGAATAAGCAGAAACGGAGCCTTTGGTAGAGGCTTTGTAAAAATGTCGGCCAGTTGGGAAGCGGAGGAAATTGGCAGGAGTTTGAGGTTTTTACGCGAAATGTGTTCACGCACGAAGTGACAATCGATCTCGATGTGCTTCGTGCGTTCATGGAAGATTGGATTTAAAGCCAGATGAACAGCTGAAGCATTATCGCAAAAGAGAGTAGGATGAGCAGGGAGCTGTATGCCGAAGTCTTTGAGCAATTGGGTAAGCCATAATATCTCTCCTGTTACATTTGAAATTGCTCTATACTCTGCTTCCGCGGAGGATTTTGAAACTGTTTGTTGTCTTTTAGATTTCCAGCTAAGTAATGCATCACCTAGAAACGTACAGAATCCAGTAGTAGAACGTCTGGTAACTAGACAGCTGCCCCAATCTGAATCACAGAAGGCAGATAAGGCTATGTTAGATGACCTAGGATAGAAGATACCCTGCCCTGGATTACCTTTTAAGTATTTGAGTAGGTGATGTGCAGCAGATAAATGGGTGGTGGAGGGTTTTGACAAGAACTGACTAAGCTTGTGAACTGCAAAGCATAAGTCTGGTCTAGTGATAGTGAGGTAAATCAATCTACCTATAAGTCTTCTGTAGGCAGAAGGATTAGGCAACAAATCAGTGTCAGTTTGATATAGTTTGATATTAGGATCCATGGGTAAGGGCATGGGTTTGCTGGCTAAAAACCCAGTATCTTGTAGTAATTGTAAGGCATAATTCCTTTGTGAAATAACCAGGCCATTTGTAGAATAGGCAAATTCAATACCAAGAAAGTATCTAAGGAGTCCCAAGTCCTTAAGTCTAAATTTATGACTAAGTAGAGCCTTAGTTTCTGAAATAAGTTCTAAATTAGGACTAGCAAGGATAATGTCATCAACATAAACAAGTAAGGCAATAAAAGTATTAGAAGTACCTTTGGTGAAGAGAGAATAATCAGAGAGTGATCTTGTGAACTGCATGCTAGTAAGTACCTCAGTTAATTTTTGGTTCCATTGTCTGCTTGCTTGCTTTAGACCATATATTGATTTATTTAGTTTACATACCTGTCTAGATGAGGTAGAATCTGTAGAATTTGAGGGAGAATAACCTTTGGGGAGTTCCATGTAGACAACCTCATGTAAATCCCCATTTAAGAAAGCATTGTTTATGTCTAATTGATGTAGATTCCAATTAAAAGCCATGGATAAAGCAAGAAGAGCCCTAACTGTTACTAATTTAGCCACAGGTGAAAAAGTGTCAATATAGTCCACCCCTTCTTGTTGATTGAATCCTTTTGCAACTAACCTGGCCTTGTATCTCTCTATAGTGCCATCAGGATTATGTTTAGTTTTAAACACCCACTTATAACCAATTGCTTGTTTGTTTGGTGGAAGTGAGGTGACTGTCCATGTAGAATTAGATTCCATGGCCCTAAGTTCTTCTTGAATAGCCTCAACCCATTCAGGGAACTTAATGGCCTGTTTATAAGAGTGAGGTTCAGAAACCTGTGAAATATTAGAAATGAAAGCAGTGTATGATGTAGATAAGTTGGAATAGTCAAGGACAGAGGAAAGGGGAAAGGAGGGTAAAGAGAGGGTTGTGGTAGAAGAATTATTACAGTGATAATCCTGTAAATAGGCTGGAGGCTTGATTGATCTAGATGATTTTCTGACAGAAGGTTGAAGAGGGGGTAGGGGGAATTGTGTATGCTTTGTGTTATAGTGGAATCCTGTGGTGGAGGGGGATGGGTGGGGGTAGGGGAAGTAAGGTTGGTGTAAGGGGTGAGATATTGATAAGAAGGTTCAGTGGAAGGAAATGTGGGAGTATGTTCAGATGATGTGGTTGGTGGAGGTGAATCTTTAAAAGGGAAGATAGACTCATGGAATGTGATGTCCCTGGATAGAAAAAATTCATTAGTAGAAATGTCAAAGCATTTGTAGCCTTTGACACCAGGAGAATAACCCATGAAAATGCATTTCCTAGCTCTAGGTTGGAATTTAGTTCTATGATCATGAAGAGTTGATGCATAGGCAAGGCATCCAAAGGTTCTTAGGAAGGTATAATTGACTGGTTTGTCATATAAAAGCACATAGGGGCTGTTATTCTGGAGGATAGGAGAGGGTGTTCTATTCATTAGATAAACAGAAGTTAGAATACTCTCAGACCAAAATTCAATTGGTAAATGGGATTGAAACATCAATGATCTTGCTATATTAAGCAAGTGTTGATGTTTCCTCTCAACTACTGAATTTTGCTGAGGTGTTTGTACACAGGAATATTGATGTACAATGCCTAAATCTGAAAACAGCTTAGTGAAGGCAAATTCAGGTGCATTGTCAGATCTAAATTGTTTGATTGTTTTGTTAAATTGAGTTTGTATCATTTTTATGAATTGAGGGATAAGGTAGGAAGCATCTGACTTTCTATGCATAAGATAAACCCAAGTAAAACGGGTATGATCATCAACAAGTGTTAAAAAATACCTATGTCCAGAATGAGAGGGAATATGGTGAGGACCCCAAGTATCACAATGTAAAAGATCAAATGCAGAATCAGTAAAATTGTTATTAGAAGGAAAGGGTAGTCTTTTCTGTTTAGCAAAATGACATATATCACAATGTTCCATAATTTGTTTGTTTACATCAGTAATAGGAAGTGAACTTGTAATAGCAGATAACCTCTTAGAAGAGGGGTGCCCTAATCTATTGTGCCATAAACTAATAGAGACTGAATTGCAGGTAGTAGGTACTGAAGGAGCAAGGGATGAGTCTGAATGCAGAATGTAAAGGCCATCATGTAAGTCACCCTGCCCAATCTTCTGGTTGTTGCTTAGGTCATGTATGTACATGTTAGATTTCTGAAATATAAATGTGCAGTGCATGTGTTGTAATAATGAGCTGATTGACAGTAGATTAAACTTGAATGTTGGAATGTATAGAACATTTGTTAAGGATATGTGAGTGTTAAGTGTGATATTGCCAGTGAAATATACATTAATAATTGTGTTGTTGGGGAGTGAAACAGTGGTGTTCAAAGTAGGTGTAATGCTAGTAAATAGTTTGATATTAGTGCATATATGATTAGATGCGCCAGAATCAATAATCCAACTATTTGGACTGAGATTCTGGTAGTGTAATATGTTTGAGAGAAAGGTACCTGATATAGTAGTAACATTGAAGGTGTTAGACTGAGTATCACCTGTCTGAGAAACCTGTTGTGATTGTTGTTGGGTAGAAAACAGGCTGGATAGATAATTGTATTGGTCTGGTTGTAGGTTTCTGATGAAATCTTGTATGCCCGTCTGTTGGGGGGATTCAGGGGGAAGAGCCTGGAAGGTGTTTGCAGTTGTGTTGGGCTGTCTTGGGGGTGGAATCCTGTATACAGGGGGGTAACCATGGATTTTGAAGCATGTATCAACAGTGTGTCCAACCATGTTGCAGTGAGTGCAAAATGGTCTGTCTTTTCTTTTGAATTGATTATTAAATGGTGGTCTGTAATTGTTGGTTTGATTGGGAGGGGGAGGTCTAGGTGACTGAGAGAATGTTGGTCTGGGAGTGTTTGAAAATGGTGGTTTTGGGTTTTGGTAGGGAGTGGGATTCTTGACAGAGAATGCTAGGGTATTAGATGACATATTGTCTTGACTGGAGTTTTTGAGGATCAATTTTTGTTTCTCTTGAATGACCCAAGAAAGGGCTTTGTTCAGGGGTGGGAGGGGTTCCATAAGGAGAATTTGGGAGCTCAAGTTAGAGTAGGAATCTTGTAGTCCCATTAAGAATGTCATGAGTTGTTCATGTTGAAAATATGTATCTAATCTGTGACATATGCATTCAGGCCTACAGTTTTGAATTTCATCCCATAGGGCCTTCAATTTTGTAAAATAAGTGTTAACAGTGTCTGTTCCTTGAGTCAAATGAACCACTTCTCTTCTGATTGACATAAGTCTAGGTCCTGTTCCCTGCATAAATCTTTCCTCTAGATCTTTCCAGAGATCAAAGGCAATGGAGTGGTACTTGATGCTGGATTTGATTTGTTTAGAAATAGCATTAAAAAGCCATGCTACTACTATGGTGTTGTTTCTTTCCCATGTGTTTATCAAGATAGGATCATCTAGTGGTTTGGGAAGGGAACCATCTATGAAACCAACTTTATTTTTGACTTTTAAACCAAGAAGCATGGAATGGCTCCAATCTTGATAATTTGTTTCTGTTAGGGGTTCAGAAACTAATTCCAAGCCTGGGCCGTCCGCAGGGTGTAGAAAAAAAGGGCTTGTAGGATCTTCAAGATTGTGTCTATGTGTGATGATGGGAGTGGCAGATGTGTGTTCTTGTGTGGAAGTGGTGTCTTCTGGCGGATTTGACATAATGAATAAGAGGGATTGTGATGAAGATGAATATTATGTATATGATAGTTCTGGATAAAAAAAAAGGAGGAAATAACCTGTATTGCTCCTGATAAGATGTAGATCTGTAAACTTACTTGAATCTTGATTTTGTGATGAACAGGAAGAGATCGTGGATTTGTGAAGAAGAGAAAGAAGAAAGAATGGAACGTGCAGGACAGAAGTTGATCTTGTGAATTAGAATTGCAGCGGATTTAAGAGCTTGATTTTCAATTTTCTACTGATACCATGTTAAATCTGGTAAACTGCTTTAATGGAGGACGATTAAGCTTTGTATGATTTGTTTGGAAAGGAAAAATGCAGAGTAATTTTATTGATAGATAAAATGTTGTGTACAAAAATAATATAGGTGCCTCTGTATATATAGATACAATTTGATAACTAACTTAACTAAAAAAACAGAGGCGGTGGCTGAATATTTAATTTAAATATTAGCCTGATTTAAAACTGAAATTACAGAAATACCCTTAATGTAAATTAGGGTAATTCAAATCAAATTAGGTCTTCTTCTTCAATTCTTCTTCCTGCGTCTTCATTTCTCTTCTTATTTTTGACATCTTCTGAAATAGGATCTAATATCATCGAACATATTGAGGGCAGCAGAGTATTGTTTCATCTTGACCACCATCAATAGTTTGGTGTATTCGATGACAGAAGGCTGAGGTCTCATTTTTAACATATCATGAAACATGTAATCAGCATCTTCCACCTCTTTTATACGACTGAAATCCAATTTAGGTTTGCTGGTTTGGGGGTTTTCAATGTGAAATTTTGAGCAGTGAGAAAGATATCGAAACTTACTCTCAAATCCTCTTCGAATCAGCGTAGTAGCATCTCCCCTCATCTTCTTCAGTTGTCTAAAAATATACTTCATATAAAAAAAGTCATAGTAAAATTTAAATAAATATATGAAAGTACACTCCAATGCAAATTGCTAATAAAAAGTACGTTCTCCAAAGGCGTCAAAATTTTCTCCGACTTTAACAAACTTAATTATTTATATTTGCTTGGTACTATTATATGTTTATTTCTTTGTTTCGATTTTAAAATTTATTTTCAACTTATTCTTGATAAAAACTCATCAAGAATATTTATATATATATATATATATATATTGTTCTTATTTCTACAATAGTCCTTAGTTATGTTAAATATCGTGACAAAGAAGTGATTATTAATTTTAATAATTTGAAAAATTATCATGAACCGTTTATTGGAAAATCGAGCATATAGAATTTGATCAAACAATGCATTTAATTTTTTTTTATTGGATAAGTGCTTAAAATACTAAATTGGGTTTTAAAATCACAAATAATTGAAATAGTTAGGCTAATTGGTACAAAATCATTTCTTTAACCAATCTATGCACTCGACCACATAGTTGCTTGATGTTATGCTTCATTTTTCAATAATTAATTTTAACCCTTTTTCTTTTAAGAATAATAATTAATTTAACTCAAAAGTCAAAAGATCTGAAGAAAGGTATAAAATGCAATAAATAAATAATGACATACTTTCATTAGAGATACATAAAGAGAGTAAAAAACGTAAAAACATTATAATTACACAAAAGGGATAAAAACAGAATTCAGTATCACATCTAATAACATCTATGTCTTATTTCCTGGGGAAGATGCATAATGAGATCATGCCTGCTTCTAGATTATTACACGTAGACAGATGTAAGCAATTGTCAACTGAACCATGATCAAAATTTCATTTCAATCAGTGTAAATCAAAAACATATGTTGAATGTAGATTGAAATTTCATATCGTTGGTGTGTTTCGGTCGGTTAAACTTTTAGACAACTTTTATGATAATTTTGTTGGTGGCGTTTAACAATACGTGTAATAAAAATATATTTAACTATATTTCTTATAACTATAGTAATTGTTAACTATAGTTTAATTAAATGAAAAAAATAAAATATAGTAAAAATTATATGTAATTTTAAATACTCAAAGTAGTGGAGAGATGTAAATAAATAAAAGCCTTGAAATAAATAATTACAACAATAATTTTTATTTTGAAAAATTGAAATTGTCAGAAACTTTTACTTCACAAAATTAAGTTGCAAAGGCATTTAAAAACTTGTATGTTTAATTAATATATTGTTAAATAGACAATGACTTTACTAATAAATGTTGGATAAAATCAGTTTTAAGATTATCAAAATTTGAATACAAATCGAAACTGAAACAAACAAACCATTATGAACAGTAAAAGAAAACATAATCAGTTATAAAAACCGAACAGATAAATTAAAATAACTTATCTCACAATTCCGTATAGTAACAAAATTGATCCAACCAAAGCGCAGAAATGATTCTGCTTGCCTTGAAGAAATTATCGACCCACTTCCGGTGCAATTGGGAATAACGAACACTTCTTCCAGGATAATTTGGCTACATAAATTTCTCCACTGCACAGTAGCAGAAATTCCACCTCGAAGAACACTCAAAAGCAAAATAACCGAAAGATATTTTTTTTCAGAAATGCCTCGAAGAACACTCGAAGGACAGAGAGAATAGTTGTGTTGGTGTGTTTTTCAGAAATGAAAAACCACTCATATATATAGGTGCTAGTGGAGCCTTTGGCAATTAAAGCTGGCCATTAAATCTGAATAAAAACGGCCCATTTAATATGAAACGAATTCAATTTTCGTAACTGAAAACGTTACACAATTAAATATGCAGCTCATTTATTCAAATTTAAAACTTTAAATTAATTCAAAATTCCTCCAAAAAGATAAGTCCGAGACGAGACAATTCGCGCGTGTGTGGTGTATTCATATGACCCCTTTGTAAAGACTTCTACCAAGTCTAAACACTTAAGTTCATATATACTAGTACACACAAATATAAAAAGTCAATGTGGGACAAATTAAGAGTTTGAAACTCTTCAACTTCCTCACAAGGCTTTTTATAATTTGTCAATTAGTCTTAGACCAATGAGGGACAAGCCCACATACAAATTATCTTATTTGAATATTAATTTCCCCACTTTATATATATAACATTTATCTATGGATTACAACCTTTTAATAATGTATACATCCATATAATTACAACAATCCCCCACAAATTCATAGAAAAATAATCTATTGGGGTTACCGTAATGTGCTTTCATCAATGGTACCTTCCGGTTTGAACCACTGCCTAAGTTATCCAACTTATGCTACCACAGGGACAAATGGATCTAAGCCTTGAATTTGGACCTTGAAGTGGTAGCGTCCATTGGTAACAACATATTACTTGCTATGTGTTAATCTCTAGGTTTGACACCATAGGCCATGTGTCCCGATCCTGTATCACGAATGTTATTTGAGGAATAACCATATTTCCTCTAGTTGCGGCCAAACAACTACATTCACTTAGTTGAGCGACTCAGGATGTACTGCTAGCATCCCGTCTTACAGACTTGACCTCATTCAGTGTTAATTCACTTACTAGATTAGCAGTAGTCAGCTCCTATCAGGTATATCAGGGGATAGACTCAGATACTTAGTATCAGTCTTAGTTAGGATCAACTTTTATATACCCAGCAGTTTGTTTATACCACATTGAACCTTCTTTGTGGGATCTCCACTTGGTAGGTTGGGTTGCCACTGCTCGTATATCAATTTAGGGTTTTCAATCCCATCCCCAGCCTGGATTTCTGTACTAAGGACAAATCAAGTCCTTTAGTTAAAGGGTCAGCCATATTGTCTTTTGTACCAACAAAGTCAACGATTATGACCCTATCAGACACAAGTTCCCTTATAGACTTTAGTCTAACTTGGATGTGTCTCTTGGTCTTTTGATTATATTCTTGGCTTTTAATCTTTGCAATTGTGGTTTGAGAATCACAGTGCACCACGACTGCTGGAAGAGGCAAGCTAACCATGGGTAATTGGATCAATAACCCATGTAGTCATTCAGCTTCAGTCCCTGTCGTGTCTAAAGCACATAATTCGGCCTCAAATGTAGACCGAGTCACCAAGGTTTGCTTGGTTGACTTCTAGGAGACAGCGCCCCCACCTAGGGTAAAAACGTACCCTGTACACCCATTGCTTCCGGAGTTCTTGGCTATCCAGCTAGCGTCACTATACCCTTCAAGTACTGCAGAGAACCTGTCATATTGAAGATATAGTGATACTGTGCCCTTCAGATACCTAAGTACCCGGCCAAGAGCTTCCCAATGGGTTCGATTTTGACAACTTGTATATATTGCTAACTTCGAGACTGCAAACGAAATGTCTGGTCTCGTGCCATTTGCCAGATATTGCAAGCTTCCTATAATTTGTGAATATCTTAATTGAGAGACAGGAACACCACTTTCATTTTTAAAGAGAGCCACTGAAGGATCATATGGTGTTTTGGCAATTTTACATTCTTTATAGCCAAATTTCTCAATTATCTTCTCAACATGGTGAGATTGAGAAACTGTTATACCCTCAGTTGACCGAGTCAACTTGAGTCCAAGAATTACATTTGCCACACCCATATCCTTCATTTCAAACTTACTCTTTAAGAATGACTTGGATTCATTTATTATCTCAATATTAGATCCAATCAATAGAATATCATCAACATACAGACATAAGACAATACATTTATCACATTTAACTTTACAGTAGATGCACTTATCATTATCGTTTACAACGAAGCCAAAAGATAAAATAGTTTTATCGAATTTTTCATGCCATTGTTTAGGAGCTTGTTTCAAACCATATAGTGATTTAACAAGCTTACAAACTTTTCGCTCATTTCCAGAAGCTACAAATCTCTCTGACTGATCCATATAGATTTCCTCCTCGAGATCACCATATAGGAATGCTGTTTTAACATCCATCTGGTGAATCGGGAAATCATATATAGAGGCCAGTGCTATTAGCACCCGGATTGTAGTCAAACGAGCAACAGGGAAATATGTATCGGAAAAATCGATTCCCTTTTTTTTGCTTAAACCCTTTGGCAACTAACATGGCCTTAAACTTATCTATGGTTCCATCAGATTTAAATTTCTTTTTAAAGATCCATTTACACCCAATCGTATTACACCCCGGAGGGAGATCGCCTAGTTCACATGTCCCATTAGAGACAATGGAGTCCATCTCACTTTTGACAGCTACTTTCCAATGCTTTGCTTCTTTCGAAGTCATTGCATCTTTGAAGGTTACAGGATCACCCTCGATGTTGTAAGTGACAAAATCACTTCCAAAATCCTTGGCAATTCTAGCTCTCTTACTCCGTCTAGGTTCATCTAATTCAATCAGTACTGAATCAGAACTACTTGGATTAACCCCCACATTTGTCATCTTTTCCACATGTTCAGGAATTGATGAAGATGTAAGGGCTGAATCTAAAGAATTTTACTAGGCATTCCCGTTTTCATGAGAACGATGTCCTCAAAGAATGTAGCATCACGATATTCAACTATTGTGTTAACCTCTATGCCAGACATTTCTGATTTTATAGCCAGAAACCTGAGAGCATAGCTTGTTTCCACATAGCCTAAAAAGATTGAATCAACGGTCTTTGGACCCAGTTTCTTTCTTTTGTATTTTGGAACTAGAACTTTTGCAAGACAGCCCCACACACGAAAATATTTTAAACTAGGTTTTCTGTCTTCCAGAATTCAAACGGAGTGCTTTCATTATGGTTTAGAGGAACTCTATTCAGAATATGGCAAGCCGTATTCAAAGCTTCTCCCCACATATATTTAGGCAATCCAGAATTCAAAAGCAAACTATTAATCATATCTTCAAAAGTTCTATTCTTTCGTTCTGCTATCCCATTCGACGAAAGGGAATATGGAGGAGTCTTTTCGTGAATAATGCCAAAATTTCGGCAATATTCTTTGAACAAATTAGACTCATATTCTCCACCTCTATCTGATCTTAACAATTTAAGTTTCTTACCAGTTTGAGTTTCAGCTTCATTCTTGAACGTTATGAATTTTTCAAGTGCTTCAGATTTATTTTCTAACAAATAAACATAACAATATCCACTGCAATCATCTATAAAAGTAATAAAGTATTTCTTATTATCTTTAGTTAAAATTCCATTGAATTTACAAATGTCCTTATGAACCAAATCAAGTATTTCAGAATGTCTTTCAACCGATTGGTATGGCTTTCTTACTTGTTTTGCTTCAACACAAGACAAATGGTTTATTTCATGTTTGGGGATTAGATTTAAATTCATCATCCGTTTAACAGAACCAAAATTTAAATGTCCTAATCTATCATGCCAAACATTAGAAGATTCAATTGCATTCACAACAGGAAATTCAGAAAATTTATTAGAACCAACATTTTCAACTATTAATTTAAATAAACCATCATCTAAATAACCTTTACCAATAAAAGTCCCATAATACAGAATTACGACTTTACTGGATTTAAAGTTCATTTCGGTTTATTTATGGATTTCGAGTTGGGGTTTACATGGTTCACTTTTTTCTTTCCAGTTATCATATTTGCCTTAGGCTGATACTCAACAGGAACACCATGAGTTTGGTTTTTGTGTTCCTCTTCGATTCTTATGGCAATCATAAGATCATCAAGAGTCAGCTTTCCCTTTTGATGTTTTAATGTCATGCCAAAGTTTTTCCAAGATTTGGGAAACTTATCAATAATTGACATAACCAGAAATTTATCTGAAAGTTTCATTTCAGCATCATAAAGAGCGTGCTCAAGATTTATCAGTTCATGCGTTTGTTCAGTTACAGACTTTCCTTCAACCATCTGAAATTTCAGGAACTTGGAAACAGAATACTTATCGAGCCCTTGCTCTTCAGTATTATATTTCCTGTCTAATTCGTCCCATAGAGACTTAGCTGTATATGAATCAGAACAGTACACGTCAAAGAGTACATTCGATAAGGCAGAAAGAATGACTCCTCGACCAATTTGGTCCCCTTCTGACCATTCAGCTATTTGAGCAGTCTTTGGATTGGTTTCAGTTGGTTCAGGTCTAGTCACCTGAATAACCGACAAATGTCCCTTTATCATAAATCAAATTTTCATACGTTGTTGCCAACGCTTAAAAAATGGCCCGAAAACTTTTCCGGTAAACTGGATAAGTCGACTTTTGTGGCTGGCATGGACACAGTACCGGAGCCTCCTGGAGATGACATGATAATTTTAAAACACGAATATAATTTCTTCAAGATTGTTGGATAAAATCAGTTTTAAGATTGTTGGTAAAATCAGTTTTAAGATTATCAAAACTTGAATACAAATCGAAACTGAAACAAACAAACCATTATGAACAGTAAAAGAAAACATAATCAGTTATAAAAACCGAACAGATAAATTAAAATAACTTATCTCACAATTCTGTATAGTAACAGAATTGATCCAACCAAATCGCAGAAATGATTCTGCTTGCCTTGAAGAAATTATCGACCCACTTCCAGTGCAATTGGGAATCACGAACACTTCTTCCAGGATAATTTGGCTACAGAAATTTCTCCACTGCACAGTAGCAGAAATTCCACCTCGAAGAACACTAAAAAGCAAAATAACCAAAAGATATTTTTTTTCAGAAATGCCTCGAAGAACACTCGAAGGACAGAGAGAATAGTTGTGTTGGTGTGTTTTTCATAAATGAAAAACCACTCATATATATAGGTGTTAGGGGAGCCTTTGGCAATTAAAGCTGGCCATTAAATCTGAATAAAAATGGCCCATTTAATATAAAACGAATTCAATTTCTGTAACTGAAAAGTTACGCAATTAAATATGAAACGAATTCAATTTTCGTAACTGAAAACGTTACACAATTAAATATGCAGCTCATTTTTTCAAATTTAAAACTTTAAATTAATTAAAAATTCCTCCAAAAAGATAAGTCTGAGACGAGACAATTCACACGTGTGTGGTGTATTCATATGACCCCTTTGTAAAGACTTCTATCAAGTCTAAACACTTAAGTTCATATATACTAGTACACACAAATATAAAAAGTCAATGTGGGACAAATTAAGAGTTTGAAACTCTTCAACTTCCTCACAAGCCTTTTTATAATTTGTCAATTAGTCTTAGACCAATAAGGGACAAGCCCACATACAAATTATCTTATTTGAATATTAATTTCCCCACTTTATATATATAACATTTATCTATGGATTCCAACCTTTTAATTATGTATCCATCAATATAATTACAACAATAAATAATTCAGTAAATTTACAAAAAAAAATGGCAGGGAACATGAAATATAGTTACTTGATTTTAAGGTATACTGCCAGACTTATGTTAAATGTGATGTAGATTTTAAAATATGCAATTGATATTTGAACAAAGAGTAAGTTTGTACCGAAAATAAAGTTAATAATGGAAAATTAGGATTGAGGCTGCGAATGCAATTTTCTTAAGATAATATTTCTGAGGCTGCCTACGGTGCAATCAGTACTCCTCGGTAGTCTCCTAATATACAACAGTTTTGATCCTTCGTTGTTTGCACTAACAAAAAGGTCAAGGGTGAGTAGGAACAAACAGAACTTATACTATTAATTTGAAAAGTAGAAAAGAGATAATTATTTACTTTATTTGCTGAAAAATAGTGTGAAGTATTGACCAGATTTCTCTCCTATTTATAGCAATTGAAAAAGTGTTGTTGGAGGGTCATAACGATTAGGATTTAACTTAAGCAATGGCTCGGTCCTAACGGATGCCACCTGTTCGGTTCAAAATCCAACCAAACACACATTTTCATTCAAAATTGGGCAGACAACACGGATCCTTCTCGGACCTTCTAGAAACGAGTATGATGGATCCTATTCGGATCACACGCAGATCCTAGTATTGAGCCCTGAGATAATTTTAGGTCCATTTCTACAAAAGTTTTTTCCCTTTGAAAGTTAGGTACCTTCTTTATAACAATTTTGTAGCTGAACTTTTTCCTTATTTTTCCATGTGAGATGAAGATTCACAATCTTCTCTTCTCATTTCATTCATGGAAAATTCTAGGGTGCCGCTAAAAATAAGACATGTCTAATTAGTAATTTGTTAACAAGTTACCAACATGTCATAATATTACCACAATAAGTGGTACTATACCACAACAAATGATACTATATTATATATTTAGTAACATCAAATAGTAAATTATTTTCTAATAAATTATTATGAAAATAAATAAATGAATGTTATAATAATATTTTAAAATAAATAGTATGTAATATTTTTTGAATAATTAATACTAACTTTGAAAAAATTGCATAAATCACCTAATATAGAATAAATATTACATGATGTGGGGTTATATTAAATATATGGGCCTATGTAATGTGTGCTCGTACTATTACATGTGAATTATACCATAGAATGTGATATACATTTCGTGGTAATACCACATAATATGGAATAAATACTGCATAATGAAGACCATACTAAATATATGGATTAATATTATATAATGTGAACATGTACTGTCACGTGTGAGTTATAATATAGAATGTGGTACAAATTGCATGATACCACTTAATGTGGAATACATACTACATGATGTGTGGTCATACTGAATATATGATGTTATACTATGTAATATGAGCTCGTACTGTCATATATGATTTATACCATAGAATATGATATACATTGCATGGTAATACTACCTAATTTGGAATATATATTAAATGATGTGGAGTCATATTAAATATATGGGGTTAATACTATGTAATGTGAGCATGTACCGTCACATATGAGTTATACCATACAATGTGATACACATTGCTTGGTAATACCACCTAATGTGGTAAAGTAACGACACCTAACGCAACGAAAACTTCATTCATTAATATGTACCCTTGGCTAATTTCACTCAATCCAATTATTTATAATTAAAACCGAATTACACCAACAAATTTTGCGGAAATATTCGCAAAAATTTCGACTGCCGGTGAAATCGTATCCATGATATTGAAGCAGAATTTGGTATCTTCGATGAAAACATATGAAAATTGTAATCTATGATGTTGAAGTAGAAAATACTTTTTATATAATGCTCTTCCTTTTTTCCCCGCGTTTCTTTTCTTTCATGGGCTGATATTGATAATATTTATGAACTGGTCTCGAGATTATTTTTTGGTTTGAGTAGGCCCTTTTTTTTTTTGGTTGATGGGTTGAATTTGGATAAAATGTACCAAGGAACAATTCAACAAAAAAAGTGTATTAATGAAAATATTATAATAATAATACCACCGGGCTGGAGAAATTCAATTCGGCCCGATTTATTAAGACTATTATAAGATTAGAGATTTGATGACTTTATTCGATTAATGAAATCATACATTCGAAATACATGGATCGAATACAGATTCAGTGATACGATCCTATCTAAAAATTAAAAAAAAAAATGAATGCTAATTCTTTTTTAAATTCTTAAAGCGCCCTTCAAGATTAGAATGTTAATTATAAGATGAGCCTTCTCTTCTATAATTTCCTTAATTTCACTCTTCTAGGAAAGAAAACGACCTAATCAATCTCTACTTGATTTTAGCAATGTTTAATCTACCGCGAATCGAATTAAGATTGTTGAATTTCTCTTCAAATCGGGAAATATTTTTTTTTTTATATTGGGAAATAATTTAGTTTAGAGAGAAATAAAAGTATATAGGACGAAATAAATAATAGCACTTGAAATTTTATATGATGTTCTTTCCGATTATTTTTAATTTTTGAGGTGTTAATGGGGTATGGGAATTTTCGAATCATAAATTATTATCTTTAATTGAAAAGTGGTTAAAGATTAAAAAAGATAAAAGAGGTGAAATTGAAATTTTGAGATTATGTATGCCAATGATATTTACTTAGAATTAATTTTATCAGTTTATTTTTATCTGATACAACCAGGTTTGGAGGTCTTAATTAGAACTTAGAAGTGGAGAAAAAGGTAGAAAATGGAGATCTATGTAACCATTGCAGCAACATTACTCTACTTCGATCTATCTACAACAAAGTCAAGATTATTAGATGAACTATTTATAACTCATCTAACATTTTCGGATGCTACAAATAATACTCTATTAGAATATTATATTTAGTGAAAATAATTTTATATTTAGTGAAAATCTGAAATATCAAACAACCATTACAACATGAAAACCTCAGTTACATATATTTTTTCTGTTTTCTTCACACTTCATCCAATCGTAAGCACCTAAGGTACAATGCCATTGTCAATTGTCATGTACCCAATGCGAAAATAAGTACCTTCTTCAACTAAAGTTCCCGTATGTACGCAATAGTTCTGAACATGACTTCTTAACTGCAAGTTGACGCATAAAATATGAAATAGGAAGGAACGAGAAAGGGCGAGATAAATTTAACACTAAAAACAAACAAGTTATCTCATAAAATCACATGACAAGTATATTATAACAAGCTCATATATTGAAGAAGCAACTGAGCCAAGTACTTATTTAAAGACACATTGTTACATAATGTATTGTACATTGTTAGTAAATCTGATTCATTTCTAATTTGTAAAGTATACTTGATTATATCAACTGAAGTTGCTTTTAGGCACATTTGGATAAAGCATTCCAACTTTTATTCAACTTCAAGAGAAAACTAATTAGGCTAAATATTGAAAGGTGAAATAAAAACTCATTTAGTGATATATTTTCCTTCACTCCCCAACAAACTTAGAAGTGTGTTCACTCTTCATAACTAACAAGTAGATCTAACGATTATCAACAGTAGTTCTCATTCTTCCTATACTATATCAAAACTTTCCCTTTCTTACCAAAACACGTCAAACTAATGTATTCAACCACTTTAGCTTCAAGAAAGACTTGACATCAATTATGTAAAATGAGCACTACAATGGCAACGAGTGAGTTTAGCAATTCTTTGGGCAAATAAGCTTATAAAAGTAACAAATGAAGATGACATAATGTAAACATTCTCTTATATATATTCTAGACTCCAGAAAACATATTTCAAAGATATAAAATCAAACATTCATGCAGTTAAAGTACAAACGATACCACTTCCATTTCAACCATACCTCATCAATACAGTTCCAGGAATATCATATTATAGTTGATTACTAATGCTTTTGCTTTACATTTCAACAAGTCAGTAAATTGAGGCATACCTACTCTATCCAATATCAAAGTTACAAAAGGTATAACCATCAGATTCCTCCATTTCAGACGTGTATTTTAAACAATTATATGACAGCTATTCTGGAGAATATGTTATACCCCTGGAATTCAGTAACTTCTGAAAACATATTGCTACGAGAAATTAGGATGTTGAACAAATGACTTGTAATGACTTCCTCACACTTAATTGTAACGTATTATTCCAAAGTAAAGTTTCAACATTTTCATACTATTTAAGGAGTAGAACATACAAAATATGATGAAGCACCTACTTATCACCAAAACACAAACTCAAAATATTGATGAAAGTATTCATTCGCAACTTTTCTTTTGCAATCCCATACTAACATAAGCAATAAAAAAACCAATAATCAATTTACCTGCCAGAAAGGACTTGATTATCTTTTTTCCTTAAACTTCCGTATCACATCAAGAAGAACACCGTCTTGATCTTCACCTTTGAGATTATCAAGTAACATGGACATAGTATCCGAATCTAGTGAGAATTCCCTTCTTGTCATTTCTTCCAAGAGTGGGACTGCCTCGTCAATCTGTGTTGTTCTAAGAAAACCCCGCACGAAAATATTATATGTGTCATTATCAGGCAAGCAACCATTTTCTTCCATTTCAGTAAGCAGATTTTTAGCCTCTCCCGTCATCCCTTCTTTACAAAGCGCATTAATGATGATTTTATGTGTTATCACATTAGGTTGCAAACCTTTGGAAGGAAGTTCACCGAAAAGATTTCTTGCAGATTCAAGCTCTCCATTCTTGCACAATCCATCAATGAGGGTATTGTATGTTACTATATTTGGATTAACCCCATTTTTTCCCATAGTGCGTAGAACTGAAAATGCCTCTACAACTTTCCGAGTTTTGCACAAGCCACTTACCAAGACATTATAAGTCATTAAATCAGGAATCACTTGACAAACTTCCATCTCATGGAATAGCTTCCAACCAGCATCAATTCTACCAGCACAAAATAATCCATGTAACATGGAGGTATAGGTAATAGTATCGTGCTCCAACCCCTTACAAGGAGCTTCAAGAAAGAGTCTACAAGCTTCGTCCACGTCACCTTTCTTGCAAAACCCATCAATTAAACTACAGTAGGTGATAATAGTAGGCTTAAGGCCTGACTCCATAACCGAATGAAATATATTTTTTGCTTTGTCCATTTCCCCTCGCATACAATATCCATCTATCAGTGTAGTGTATGTAACTATATTTGGATTAATATTTCTTTGCTTCATAATTTCCAACAGATCTTCTGCCTCTTTCATCATTCCGTCTTTGCAAAATGAATCCATCAATATACTAAAAGTAAACACGTCAAGAGATATCTTGTGAGCCGTCATGTCATTTAGTAAGTCAGTTACTTCACCATATCTACCAAAATCGCATAATCCCTGAATAATAGAACTATACGTGATGACATCAGGCAAAATTCCTCTGTCAGTCATTCTGGATAAGAGCTCAAGAGCATCATCAACCAATCTATTTTTGCATAGACTATCAATTACTGCACTATAGGCTTTGACACTTGGTTTATAATTTCCTTTTTCCAATAGCCCAAGAAAATGAAATGCTGAAAGAGAGTTCCCTGCTTTGCACAACCCGTTGATCACAGTGAGGAACGTAACTTCATCAGGTGCACATAGTTTCTGTCTCAACAATTTCTTGAACAATTGTTCTGCCTCGGTCACTTTCTTCTCTAAGAATAGCCCTCTAAGGAGAGTGGTGAATGTTGTTGTATCTGGTTCGTACCCACATTTGTAGAAGCTTCCTAAGATTGCAAACCCAAAATCTACCCGATTAACAAGGCAATAGCAATTAATCGCAATGGTCATGGTGTATTCATTAAAAGGGGCACCCAGTTTACGCATTTCATCGAACATATTGAGGGCAGCAGAGTATTGTTTCATCTTGACCACCAAATTCAATAGTTTGGTGTATTCGATGACAGATGGCTGAGGTCTCATTTTTAACATATCATGAAACATGTAATCAGCATCTTCCACCTCTTTTATAAGACTGAAATCCAATCTAGGTTTGCTGGTTTGGGGGTTTTCAATGTGAAATTTTGAGCAGTGAGAAAGATATCGAAACTTACTCTCAAATCCTCTTCGAATCAGCGTAGTAGCATCTCCCCTCATCTTCTTCACTGGTATCGTTTGATTAATTAAAGGGAAATTGGGCTAAATGCCATCCCCAAATAGTGAAATTAGAAAAATGCCACCGTCTTTTTTTCTTTTTTTTTTTTCTTTTTCTTAATCAATAATTTAGCTTAAAAAGTCGATTACAACTTATACAAATTGCAAAATACACCCTCTATTCTTTTATTATTATTGATTTTTACACTACTTAACATATTTCAAAAAAAAAAAAAAAAAAATCATTCTTCTCTCTCTCACAACACAGATCGCGAACTCAACTCTCCCCCAACTTCAATTTTTTCATAAATTCTCACTAAAAATGGCACGTAACAATGACAATGAAGGGGATCAAATGAGCCTAGAAGTTGAAGCACCACACCCATACACGGTAAGTTTTAATTTTTTTTCAATTATAAGATAAAATTTAATTTTTCGCAAGGTTAGGGCTGAAACCCAGTCTTCATGGTACACCGCGGTGAGCCAATCTCACCGCGGTGAGTTTTAAAGCTCACCGCGGTGAGTTTTAAAGCTCACCGCGGTGATCACCAAACTCACCGCGGTGAGCATCAAACTCACCGCGGTGAGCTTTACTACGTCTCCAGTATCTGGAGACTGGAGACTGACTACAGTCTCCAGTCTCCAGTTATGGAGACTGAACTGGAGACTGAATTCAGTCTCCAGTCTCCAGTTAACTGCTGGAGACTGGAGACTGAATCCAGTCTCCAGTTATGGAGATTGAACTGGAGACTGAATTCAGTCTCCAATCTCCAAATGCACATGAATATCTAGTGACTGGACACTGTCTTCATTATCCGCGGTCTCCAAAATTCAAGAAATATATGAAATCCAGAATTCATGAAATATGTGATCGAATTTAAAAATGAAATTGATTCAAAATTTATGTTTTAATGACATATTTGTTTTGTAGGGATATGGCATAATACCGACGCACACCCTTCCACCATTACCTCCATTTCACTATAATAAAGTGGTAGTACAAGGAAAAATCACGCAACATACTATGTGGTCGGAAATTAATTCAATTCGAAAATTGATGCGACCTCATCATATCGAGATGTTGGAAAACTACCCCCAAATTGGGAATTTTTTGTTGCTTAGTGGGGAAGGGAAATTTAAGGGGGCCGTGTTACATAACTTGATGATTAGACTTTGTAAACGGAGAGAAAGATCAAAAAAAAGTAAATATGAGTATTGGTTTTTGATCAATGGAAAGCCAATACGGTTTGGGGCGGAGGAGTTTAGTCTTGTGTCGGGGTTGCGCTTTTGTGAACAGAATTGTGAGGATGCGCAACATATTGCGGAAGGTGCAACCCTGAAAGACAGAAGGTTTGGAAGATGGGGGACGGATAAGGTAACTGTCGAGGAAGTTGTAGATGAAATAAGGAGATTATTGATTGTGAATGACCGCGACGATGATATTCTGAAATTGTTATTTGTATGGGTTATATCAGCGGTGTTGATGCCTACACGTGATAAAGATGTTGATGATTTAATTTTCAGTGTAAGTAAATTCAAATGTTATTTTTTATATTGATTTTGCTTCAACTTTTAGAACTAATTATCCATATAAATTTGTCTTATATTACAGGTATGTGATGACCTGGACATATGCGAAAGGTATGGATGGGGTAATGAAATTTGGGAAGCTACGGTAGGTAATATACTGGGGAAATTTGGCTCTGCTCCTCAGATGAAACAAGAGACTGAACGTAGATGGCATGCGTATGGATGCCCTTTTCTTATACTGGTATTTTGTCAACTCAATTTTCGATTTGAATATGTTTTTATTTATTTTATTTTTTTCTTAAATTTAGGCCATTTTTGTGTAGTTTTGGATGTTGGAAAGCATTGAAGGCTTGCCCGAAGTGGCCAATTGTTCAAGTCAAATGGCTCAAAATACTCAATCGTATCCGTATCCGAGAATGTTACGTTGGACGGTTGGGAGCACCAATTTTCCAAATTGTGATAATATTGACAAATTCCTTGGTAAAGTTAAGGTATGTTAATATTTATTATTACTCATTTTTTTTATAATGTCATGAACATATTTGTATATATTTTAAATAAATAATTTGTGTGTTGTTAATTATTTTAGATTGTGATCCCGCGACTAATGCCGGATGAAGTGGAGTCTCAGGTTGATTATTATACGGTTACAAGACTGTGGGTTGATGATATTAGTTCCGATAGGCGATTTTCAACATATTGTCGCCTAACCCTCTCTTTAGGCGATAATTACTGTATTATTCGGGACGAAGAGGAACATCCCGACGGCGTTAACCGGCCACCCCACTATGAAGACGCACATGTACGCCGAGTTGTCGGCTCGAAACGCCAACGTCTACCAAGAAGAGACCATGATGCCTCCACTTCCCAATCTCAACCGCGTCAAAGTAATCAAGAAATAACTGGAGACTGGTTGACAGAGTTACACCAGATGGAGCAGAGGCTTCGACATGATCAAGTCCAGATGGAGCATAGGCTTCGACAGGAACGCGTGGAGATGGAGCGGAGGTTCCTTGGACAAATCTCGGAGACGAAGCAGCAACTTAGTGTAACCATGGCTCGCCTTGAAAGTTTGATGTTGAAGGGCCTCCAAAACAGAGGGATTAATATGGAGGAGAACGAGGAGGGGAATGGGCAAGAGATTGATATGGAGGAGAACGAGGAGGAGGGGAATGGGCAAGGGGAAAGTGAGGAAGAGGAAGATGAAGAGGAAGAGGAAGAGGAAGAGGAAGAGGAAGAAGAAGGGGAAAACGAAGAACCCGTTAATGAGGTAGATTGTTTTAATTCTTTTTAAATAAATGATTGAATAAGTTAATATGTGATGTTTGATATGAATTCTTAATATACGCGTTTTTCAGGTTAATACTGCGGAAGAGAATTTCGATCATGATCAAACGCATGATCAAGTGGGCCCGAGTGTAAGGAGAAGGTCGACAAAATTGCATGATGTGAATGTAACAGAAAGAGAAAAAAGGACTATCCGGCCTAGTAAACATCTAAGAACTCCCTTTGCCCCTAATGATAGGAAGACGAGGTCTTCAAAATAATTTTTGTAATATTTAATGTATTCATATAATATTTGATTATTATTGTATGGTTTATTTTTATTAGTGTGATTTTTTTAAAAATACGGGGTCAAAATGCAATATCATCAACACAATTCATCAAAACAATTCATCAAAACAATTCATCAACACAATTCATCAAAACAATTCATCAAAACAATTCATCAACACCATTCATTTGGCCTGGAATTCATCAACGCAAGTCATCAACACAATTCAATTAACACAATTCATCACGCAATTCATCAACACAATTTACCAACACAATTTACCAAAATGAAAATAATATTGTCCAATGCAAAAAAAGTAAAAATAACAATTACTGGTTCCTATCCTCATCCTGCTCCTCATCAATATGCATTTCATCGACATTGTGCGTGGGCAGGTGAAAGATGGGACGCGGAGGAAGGGTGGGAGGATTTGTGCCTACATTCCGAAAGAAATAGTCCTGCCGATCAGCGAGGGTACCCAATGCGTTTGACATGTACTCCGCCAAGGTATTGAAGTTGTCATTCATTGTTCTTTGAAGGGTTGCCACCTCGTTGAATATCAACTGTTGTCCACGGGGAACCCTTCCCCGTTGTGGGACTTGAACTTGCTCGGCTTGAGGGTTCTCCGAATAAGTATAAGTATGGCCGGTTCTTTCACTCACATAATTCAAATTCAAAGTCATGCAAATTGAATTAGTGTTGATCGGGTTGGCCAACTTGATTGAATCGCGAGCATCCGTGATTTCGACTCCGGCATTCAAACACAACCCTAATTCTAGAAAATTGACAAATCTAACCAAAAATTGTCCAAATATCAAAAATAACATATTTTTGGGGTTAAGTTGCAATTTCTATAAATATTGGGTCAATTTAACTATTTTTTGAAAATATGGGGGTCAAATTGCAATTTCTAGAAAATTGACAAATCTAACCAAAAATTGTCCAAATATCAAAAATAACATATTTTTGGGGTTAAGTTGCAATTTCTATAAATATTGGGTCAATTTAACTATTTTTTGAAAATATGGGGGTCAAATTGCAAAATCTAGAAAATTGACAAATCTAACCAAAAATTGTACAAATATCAAAAATAACATATTTTTGGGGTTAAGTTGCAATTTCTATAAATATTGGGTCAATTTAACTATTTTTTGAAAATATGGGGGTCAAATTGCAATTTCTAGAAAATTGACAAATCTAACCAAAAATTGTCCAAATATAAAAAATAACATATTTTTGGGGTTAAGTTGCAATTTCTATAAATATTGGGTCAATTTAACTATTTTTTGAAAATATGGGGGTCAAATTGCAATTTCTAGAAAATTGACAAATCTAACCAAAAATTGTCCAAATATCAAAAATAACATATTTTTGGGGTTAAGTTGCAATTTCTATAAATATTGGGTCAATTTAACTATTTTTTGAAAATATGGGGGTCAAATTGCAATTTCTAGAAAATTGACAAATCTAACCAAAAATTGTCCAAATATCAAAAATAACATATTTTTGGGGTTAAGTTGCAATTTCTATAAATATTGGGTCAATTTAACTATTTTTTGAAAATATGGGGGTCAAATTGCAATTTCTAGAAAATTGACAAA
This sequence comes from Penstemon barbatus, assembly GCA_003313485.2. NCBI lineage: Eukaryota > Viridiplantae > Streptophyta > Magnoliopsida > Lamiales > Plantaginaceae > Penstemon > Penstemon barbatus. Next base: position 5,657,847 of record CM064884.1, read on the forward strand.
TCTAACCAAAAATTGTCCAAATATCAAAAATAACATATTTTTGGGGTTAAGTTGCAATTTCTATAAATATTGGGTCAATTTAACTATTTTTTGAAAATATGGGGGTCAAATTGCAATTTCTAGAAAATTGACAAATCTAACCAAAAATTGTACAAATATCAAAAAATCGATCAATATGTACGAAATTGTGATTTACGTAAGATTAGGGTTAGTTTAGGATTAGGGTTAGGGTTAGATTAGGGTTAGTTTAGGGTTAGGGTTAAATTAGGGTTAATTTAGGGTTAGGGTAAATTTGTGATCAAAATGTACTAAGTTGTTATATTACGTAAGTGTTACTTCTCCTTTCGGTTCAAATCTTATAAAATCGATCAATATGTACTAAGTTGTGCTTTACGTAAGATATAATGTTATCGTAAGTGTTACTTCTCCTTTCGGTTCATAAATTGTCGAAATCTTATAAAATCGATCAATCTGTACTAAGTTGTTATATAATGTAAGATATAATGTTACCGTAAGTGTTACTTCTCCTTTCGGTTCATAAATTGTCGAAATCTTATAAAATCGATCAATCTGTACTAAGTTGTTATATAATGTAAGATATAATGTTACCGTAAGTGTTACTTCTCCTTTCGGTTCATAAATTGTCGAAATCTTATAAAATCGATCAATCTTTACTAAGTTGTTATATAATGTAAGATATAATGTTACCGTAAGTGTTACTTCTCCTTTCGGTTCAAATCTTATAAAATCGATCAATATGTACTAAGTTATACTTTACGTAAGATATAATGTTACCGTAAGTGTTACTTCTCCTTTCGGTTCATAAATTGTCGAAATTTTAAAAAATCGATCAATATGTACTAAGTTGGAGTCTGGAGATTGGAGACTGAAGTTTGGAGACTGGATCAAACTCCAGTCTCCATGCTTGGAGATTACACTTGGAGACTGGAGACTGGAGTTTGGGGACTAGAGTTTGGAGACTGGAGTTTGGAGACTGGATCAAACTCCAGTCTCCATGCTTGGAGATTACACTTGGAGACTGGAGACTGGAGTTTGGGGACTAGAGTTTGGATACTAAGTTTGGAGACTGGAGTTTGGAGACTGGATCAAACTCCAGTCTCCAAGCGTGGAGACTGGAGACTGGATCAAACTCCAGTCTCCAGTCTGGATTACTCACCGCGGTGAGCATTAAACTCACCGCGGTGAGTTTAAATTTCACCGCGGTGTATTAAACTCACCGCGGTGAGTTTTAGGCAGGAGTTAAGTTCAATTGAACTCTTGAAAATTTTGTGTATATATTTTTAAAAATACATATTATTATACAATAAATAAATACATATTATTATACAATAAATAAATATAGGAGAACAAATATATGTTAATAACTGTTGTTCACTAAAATTCAATTATTACAATAAATACGTGATCGGTAGCATGACAAATCGAGCACTAAGATTGACTTTCATTATTACTCGAATTTTGAAAACGTTGAGAACATTTAGCAGAGTTGTGACCGGTAGCATGACAAAACGAGCACTTGTATTTTTTCCTCAAATTTTCAAGCCGAGAAACATAACGTGACGATCTTGGCCTTCCACGAGTTCGTTTCTTCTCTGGAGGTAACACTACTCTCGCCTTGACATCCTCAGGAATGGTCCATTGGTCCTCAGATGGAACGGGTTGTATGAGTTCAAGATAAGCTTGACGCATGGAGTTGGTTTTGAAGTAATCGGAAGTAAGATCGTACACATACGAGCCAGCATCTCTTGGCCTCTCGCCCATTGCAGCTGCAACTGCATGCACGCACGGTACTTGATCAATTTGAAAGACGCCGCAAGAACACTTTCTTTGATCTAAATCCACAATTCCAGACCATTCAGTAGATTCCACTTTCCAAATTGAACACCCCAATGGACATTTACTCCACCTGCCTGCCATATCAAATCGCTTGCGTAGCTCTTCCTCCTTCGAATGGATAAATAAATCACCACAGTCGAAAGCCTCCTTACGGCGCACTTGAAACCACCTTCCCATCATATCAATAATAAAATTGAGCAGAGAACATATAGGATGACTTTTTGGCTCTTTGATTACATTATTAAGGACCTCGACGTTGTTAGACGTTATGACCTCATATATGTTGACCCGAAAGTGGGCCCTTGCCCATTTAAAAAACTTCACCGTTTTCTCTAGCCAATCTGCAATTTCTGGCTTCTTAGCTTTCAAGTAACCAAAGTATTTTTCGAACTCAAACTTATTGTAAGCGGTAGCAGCTCTATAAAAATATCCGGTTACACCCGCATTAGGATAATTTCTTTCCAAGTTTTCCTTGAGGTGCCAATAACAAGAGCCATGGTCCGCTAAAGGGTAAACAGTCTCAACCGCGGGTATAATCGCTGTGCCCCTGTCCGAAACAATAACCAGATCTTCACTGTCTGGTATGATATTTCTCAACTGCTCAAGGAACCAAATCCAACTCGCTTTGTCCTCGGCATCAGCTACCCCCCATGCAATCGGGTAACAACGACGGTCACCGTCCGGCGCACTTGCAATTAGAACGGTTCCTTTATATTTATTTTCCATAAATGTTGCATCAATTACAATGATATCTCTTACGTGATGGAATCCTCTAATCACCGCTCCTAAAGCCATGAAGAAATATTTAAATTTATTTTCTGAGTCTGTATGGATGCGAGTTACCGTGCCAGGATTCATTTGCTCAATCATGTAAGCATAGGAGGGAAGCTTGGAAAAATTTTCTTCGAAAGTACCCCTAACAAAATCTTGAGCAAATTTTTTCCCCCTATAAGCTTTATCGTAGTTAATGCAAAGACCTTCTTCCTCACGCATGAAGTTTATCAGTGCTTCCGGTTTTGGAGGATTCGTGGAATTCAAGAATAGTCCCTTCGTCCGGTTACCAATGTATCTAGCCGATACTTGTCTATGATTGGCACCTCTGTCCATCAGTCCACAAGTGTGAATATTATAATATGACGCAATAATAAATTCAACACCATACTTATCCTTCTTCGACAATTATCTGTCAAACACCGGACTCTCTTCCTTTTCGGGTCAGACTTTTCCACCTTTAAATGAAAATGGTTATCTCTAGCAAGTTTGCCAATTTTTTCATCAAAATCTTCTTTGTTCTTAAACCGCTGGCCAATTGTCCAACCCGATCCATCATTCCTCCCCTCATTGGAATTTGATCCATACCAAGATGGTTCGTAAAATTCTGGCGCTTGACCATAAACACTAGGTGGCTCGTCATAATTTGGATGATGATCATAACCATGTACATCACCACCTACATCAGGACCTCTATCTCCACATTCATCACCACCTACATCAGGACCTCTATCACCACATTCATCACCACCTACATCAGGACCTCTATCTCCACATTCATCACCACCTACATCAGGACCTATATCACCACATTCATCACCACCTATATCATAACCTGCATCACCACTTGCATCACCACCTTCATCACCACCTATATCATAACCTGCATCACCACTTGCATCACCACCTTCATTGTCATTGTATTCTATGGCACAAGGAATAAGTTCAGGAGTGCGACGATTAGGATCGAGCGTCCAGGGGCTATGTTCATCTTCCTGAACTGGAGATAATGTTGGATTTGAGCCAATGATCGTTTCAATTGCATTATTAGTATCATCACATGGACTTGATCCTTCCATCACACATCCATCAAAGTTACGATTGAAACTAGCTCGGTCATATATATTTCTTCTTTTAGCCCGAACTATAAGTTTCCTCACAGTCGTCTCTGTCCTCGGAGTTTCTTCTATCCTTGGAGCTTCTATCATTAGAGTTTCTTCTATTCTCGGATCCCAAATCACGTACAAATTATATTCATCCAAATTTCGGACATGGTACTTTGTTATCTCCCAGTGAGATTCATCTGATATAATCACTACCTTGTACCCAGCTGCCGCACCACATTGGCGATATATCTCAACATTATTCACATGCCGATCTAAATCAAACTTTTTGCATATTTTGTCAACTAGTTCCCCAAACGAAATTGTCCTATCCACCAAGAATGTTTCCACAAATTTACTATGGCCAAATTTACTATAATCACTATATTCCAATTTTCCATGCGCATCGGGTTTAAATTCACCACCATACCAAATATAAAGTATAATTTTGTCCATTCCTACAAGTAAATAACTAAAATTAACTCACAAATTATCTTAATACAAAAAGCATTTAAAATTCAACCAAATATATTATTTTGATTTTTGACGTTTGTCATACCAAACTCCAGTCTCCAGTATGAATGGACACATTCAAGACCAAACTCTAGTCTCCGGAGACTCCAATTGAAGACTGGAGACTGGAGACTGGAGTTTCCAGTATCCGGAGACTGGAGACTGGAGTTTGGCCAGTCTCCAGTCTCCGGAGACTGGAGACTGGATTATGGTCCAGTCTCCAGTCTCCGGAGACTGGAGTGTATAAGGGCTATAAGTTTCACCGCGGTGAGTTTATACACTCACCGCGGTGAGACATACACTCACCGCGGTGAGTTTATAAACTCACCGCGGTGAGGGTATGTCTCACCGCGGTGAGTGTATAAACTCACCGCGGTGAAACTTATACGCGACTGGGTACCAGTATTTCTTTTTTCGCTTTTTGCCCCTAAAACACCCAAAAAATCACTTCAAAATTAAATTAACTTGTAAATACTAACCTTATATGTTCTTGTTCTTCCTTTCTCTCTTTGATTTGAGGGAATGTGTGTGAAAATTTAAAATTTTGGGAGAGAAATTTGATAGGGTTTTGTGGACGGGAAGAAAAATCTGTTCTGAAGGTTTGATTTGGGTTTGATTTTAATTTTTGAAAGTATTGGGGTATTTGTTTAGATTGTTGTTTAATTAGGGAGATTTAATTAAGTTAATTATGTATCCTAATTAAACCGATGGCATTCTTACAATTTTAATTTTTTTAATGGCATTTATCCTATTTAACAAAGCTGTAAGGGCATTTTAACAATTCCCTCAAAAAATTATTTTTCGTCCCAAACTATGTTAATTAGCCAAATTTCATCTCACAATTTGTCATTTTGCATAAATTTATTCCATAATTAAATTTCTAATTTAATGAAAATAATGATTCATCTTTTATAGCTTGTTTGATTGTCAAGAAAGTGAGGGAAAAATGTAGGGAAAGGTAAAAGGAAAGGAAAGGAAAAGGAAAAGAAAGTCATTTTCCTCTACATGTTTGGTTGTCAGGAAAATTATTTTCTTGCAGATGTTTGATTGTCAAGAAAATTTCGAAATTTAATATTTTTGATAAATATTTTTGTTTGATTATGAATACTTTCAAAATTATAAAATATATTAAAAGTGATTGCAAAATAAAAGTTATCAAATTAATCCCTAGAAAATAAAAAGTACAAATCGAGTAATTGAATCAAATAAAAGCTAACAATAATGAAATAAATAAACTAAAATAACTTAAAATAAAACATAAAAATCATTGCTATGGTCATCAGTGGTTTTGTTGATCGCGATATTAAACTCCCTATTCAAGTATTTGATGCTATTGTATATTTTTTAGTCACCGAATTTAAATCAATTTTCAAAATTAACAAGGGGTTATCGTCAATTTTCAAAGTTAATAGGGGGTTACTGATAATATTTTTGGTAAAAGGGGTGCTTTTGCATCATTTTGTGGGGGTATAATTATTATAATGACTTGAGAGGGTACTTTTTTTGCTATTAATAAATAAGCACAAAGGGGCTTCTGATAGGAAAAAATCACAAATGGAGAATTATAATAGTTAGACAAAGTATAAGGAGAGTTTTGCAATTTTCTAAAAAAATTTCCCAGGATTTCCCCATCAAATTGGTGAGGAAATTTTTTCTTCACAAAATTTTTCTGCAGGAAAGTTGAAGGAAAATAAAAACCTCCTTTCCTGCTATCCAAACAACAATGAGAGAAAAAAAAACTTATTTTCCCTCACTTGCCCGACAACCAAACAATACATTAGGGACTAATGGCACTTTATTCAATATAATATTCATAATTTTCAATTTACCCCCTATAATTTGAAAATGAGCAATTTACCCCTATAAAAAATTTAAAAAAGGATGTAATCCCTTGAACCAGAGAGTGTAATTCAATTGCATAGTTGAGAGCGGGCATGCAAAATATTTTATAAAAGAAATAAAGTAATTATAGAAATCTCTCTCAAGGGTTTATTATCTGTTGGCGGGTCTCTTTGTATGTGTTGTCCGGAAAGAGGAGGACTCAATGATTATTCATTCGCCGGAACCAGAAGTCAAAATTGGAACGAATTTCTTTTTTCCATGTCATTTCAATTACAGACGGAAGTTGGTGTGTTGATACACTTTGAGACGAAAAATCAAAATTTCAAATTAGTTTGGGACGAATTTTCAATCTTATATAATTATTAATGCTAAAATTTATCACTTAAGTCTCCACGTGACAAGTGGAACGATATTCCCAAAGAATATAAAATTACGGGATAAATTTGACTAAGTGATATAGCTTGGAACGAAAATTCAAAATCACTAATTAATTTGAAATTTTTTTTACAATTTTGCCTATTTTTAATGAAAAAGGATTTAGTGCAATAATTCATGGAGTAACTTTCTCATAAGTGGGGAAAAAAAAGTCATTGTAAAATTTAAAAATGTGTATGAAATTACATTCCGATGCTAATAAGAATTACATACTCCATAAACCTCAATAAACTCAAGTGTTTATGTGGATTGGTGCTATTATATTTTTATTTCTTTTTAAAATTTATTTTCAACATTTTCTTGATAAAAACATCTGAAATATATATATAATGAACAAAATGAACTTTCGACTTATGTGGTAGTGGGGATTTGCATGATTATCCGATAGTGATATACTATATAAGTCACCAAATATATTAGCATATACTTACTCCTATAAAAAAAAAAATTTATGGACCATTAATTAATTGAATACAGAACATAAGATAAGATAAGATGAGCCGCATTTTGCATGAAGTTCAAATTTTTGAGAAAGAAACATATAAACTGTAACTCTTGCAACTTCCATATCCATCTCTCTCGTTCTAATTAATGAGAAAGAGTAAAATTGTCGAAAACCCGTGTTGAAGTTTATTTCCTCTTTCTACCACGAGAAGGCTTACTCGTCGAAACACCCTTAGAAGAAGTACCAGAAGTATTCTTTTCTACCTCTTCATCGCTTCCTTCATCAAAGCTCTCTGTTTTATCCGTGGATTCTCCTTCTTCTTCCTTTTCTCGCAACTGCTGAATTGTTTCTTTTTTTGAGAGACGATCACGAAGCTCTCTGAGCTTTGCTTTCTTAGAGTTCAAGACGCTAACAAACTGAACCAAACAAGAGATAATACAATAATATTTGAAGTAGTCGAATTAAATTAGTAAATAAAAGGAAAGAATCACCTAACCAATCGCAAGGTCATGTTGTAACATACCTTTCCATATATTTCAGACTCCAATTCTGTCTTCTCACTGCTGAGTTTCTCGCTTTGTGCTAAACATTTTTCTGCCTCTATTTTGAGTTTGTCAAACGATTCCGTTTTCCAAACAACTTCCTCCTATTCATATCAAACAAACCAATTCATAAAGAACAGAACCAACTACGACAAACAAATAGAAAAATACTAAAAGCAGCAAAGGGATCGATCAAAATCAAGGTATACATTTCAAGAATCCTAGCTACATGCACCTCAAAACTTAAATCTAAGTTTATCACATGGAAGCATATTCATTCTATCAAAATATCGCTAAGCATCCACGTCTGTAATATAAGGAAAAGGGTAGAACTCGATTTTAAGATGCACTTTGAAAGAATTTATGTTATGATGTTTAGTCATGTTTCTTACGCTCAGTCTGATATTGGCATCCATGAGAAAGTCCAAGACTTCTACCGTAGTTATCTTACTATTGGGAGAAGGTTGGCATTTCCACCGCCATTCCAGTTTCGTACCTTCCTTCTCAAATGTCCAAGATAACTGCATAAGGTCAAAATAAAAACAGAATTCAGTATCACATTTCATAACATCTATGGCTTATTTCCTGGGAAAAATACACTCGTTTATCTTTACATAATGAGATAATGCCTGCTTTTAGATTATATACTACACTTATACAGGAGTAAAGCAATTTTCAACTGAAGCATGTATCAAAATTTCATTTCTTTGTCAATTTAAGGATTAGAAAATTTCCAATAACCATTTTGGAAATTTTTGGTAAACATTTGCAAAAATTTCACTTCGTTGGTGTGTTTTGGTCTATTAAATATGAGAAAGTTTTCTGATAATTTTAGTAAAAATATTGTAAAAATTTGCAAATCAAAGAAAAATATTTAATAGAAACTAATTGATTGACCCGAAAACAAAAACTTTTTGGTGTTTTCAGTGAAATCATATTTTAAATTTTGATGTTGAGTAGAAACTATTCTACCTTCGAAAATATTTTTGTCTCGAGTACCCCCAAAAACAAAACTATTTCGTTGGAAAAGCACTTAATTTAATCTATAAACTAAACATATGTCAACAAAATCAAATCCAAGCATACATACTTCAATACATCAGTTTTCATTCTTCAATATTCCAAAAAAGCTGCAGAAAAAAAAAAAAAAAGAAAGAAAGAAAAAAATTTAAAATCACAAACCCTTTTGCAGCCGTTTCCAGCATCCGAGAACCCGTAAACCGACCCGGGTTGCTGAAACCCGAGATACCTCTCAGCCAAGTCAATGTAATCCGACACCGTTTGGTCCCAATACCCAGCCCTCTCTTTAACCTCCTCCTCCGTAGCTTTTCCCCCAAATAAGAACGAAAAAGTTTAACTAAAATTTTAATTAAATAATCAATTAGAGTACGTAGTACCGTTGCAAGTCCAGGCGTGGAGGCCGTCGGTAACTGAAAGGTCGAATCGGGTCGGGTGCCACGTGCCCTTCACGAAAACGGGTTCGGGTTTGCTGCCGTCTATTGGGATTTCCAGTTTCAAGCACGTGTATTTAGGAGTGTCCATTTCTTTGTTGATTTGATTTGACCCTGGCACTCTCAACTGTGTGTAGTGTGTGAAGGAAGCTTTGGAGAAGGCTCTTATTCCCGCCTTGTTTTTCCAGAGCCTGGAGTACATAGGCTTTATTTTTATCATATTTAAATTGTTTTAAAATTTATCTAAAAATAATATTGCTTTAAAATTCACTTTTAGATTAGGTAGAGGCGTAGAACTATCAACAAATTGGAATTTGAGTTGGATCTTATTCATGTCCGATTCTGATCTGTCTCTATTTATATTCGATTAGAATTGATCGAATTTGGTTATTGCTCATAATTAATTTTTTTTAATCTAACTAATTTTGTATGGTATTTTTTGGAGTTAATATAATATTTACTTCTGAAGTTTAAATCAATATTTTTTATAAGGCATGTTTATTAGCATTATAATTTCATTTAATATATTTCGTATATTTAAACTTTCTTAACTAATAGTCATACTTTTTAAAATTTATGAAATGATAAAATAATGGAGTATTATAGTTACTTGTCTTGATAAAACATTATGTATAAATATTCAATATCTATTTATTGTCAAAATACGAGTCCTTAACTTGTCCAAATACTTGCAATGATATTTAAGTAGTGGGTACTTAGGTAATTTGATCGTCGGATATTTTGACGAAAATTTGTGATTCAAATTTTATGTTGACTTTTTTAGGTGATTAAAATGGGTATCTTATATACACATTTACCCTACAAAATCTCATTTTAGTAAGATCGTATATGGTAGCTACAATAAAACTTATACAAGCCCCCGAGGCATTTCTCCGAGTGGCTGATCAATAATTCATAAGGCTTGCTCCAGCGGCAAGGATGGGGGTTCGAATCCCGTTTAGAACTTGGATGGAAGCATTTTCATGAGTCTGTCTAAGGATCATTTATGGTCAAGACTCCTTTGTCCCAGAGTTTACAGCAGTATGATGAGATCCCGATACTTGATGGAGGCACATCTCGCGATTTACATCATTCAGGATTCTAGGGCAAGGGTTCTGACGATCCAGGATTAGTATATTGTAACTTGGACACGTGGATTGGATTATATATATATATATATATATATATATATATATATATACTAGCTTAAGATCCGTGCTATGCACGGAACTATTTTAAATTCAATTTTGTGAAAGTATATATATGATATAATATAGAATCATCAAATATATTTCAAATATGAAAACAAAAACTTAAAAATCTTTTACAGATTTAATTATATATACTACTAAATAAATAATTACTTGTTGTAAAAAGACTACTTAATATAAGATCATATTTTAGAACAACATTTATTATAATACAAATATTTATAATAGTTTGCAGTCATTTGTCGTATCCACATAAGAAAAAACTAAAAAGAATTTTAATGAAAAATAAATATGTAAAACAAAAGATTGACCTTCATGAAATCGATGACAAACATAATTAATTAAAGAGAAAAACAGAAAATGATAATTAAAATTATAATTATAATTTATAATAAATAATGACAAATTATTTTAATAGTAAAGCACAAAAAGTTAAACGTAGAGTGCCAGTAAATAAGATTATTATATTTGAACAAAGTACACCAAAAATCTCTATGTAACGTGAATTATACCAATAAAAAGTTAAAGATCAATGGAAAATAAGATTTTATGAGTGGATTTTTCCATTGCTTTTCTTTTATGGTACACATATGTCTACTTAAAAGATTTATACTTTTTACATGATAAAAATAATTAAAATAAGATTTCCTTCCATTTAAGTACTGACTTGTGAGGCTAAAATAATTAAACTTACAACATAAAATTCAAGAAAACTTGAGATTATTATATATAAAAAGAGTAAAATTTAATATATTGTTAAATTGGTACGATATATGACATATATCTAAAACTGATCACTTCAAATAACTCGGAATGGATAAGTTAAACAAATAACAAACTTTATATTATACATCTATATAGTATTAGGCAAACTTTTTTAAATAATTCAATCAATAAAGAATCTCTATCTGCTAAAAATATCAAAATTTAATTCAACTCAATATTTAATTAATAAAAAAATATTAATTGGAGTCAACATTATTATTCAAATGTGTGTTTGTATAGATGCAAAATAGTGGGGAAAAAAGAAAGAAAGAAGAACTTGCGAAAATAAAAAAAATGAAATAATCTAAAATCAAAACAAATCAATTTATAATCATATTATTTCAAAAGATGAAACCTAAAAGAAAGAAAATTAAATTAAATCTATAACAATATTAATGACAACTGCAAATATTAATGAAACTTGTGAAAATAAAAATGAAATTATTTAGAATCAAAATAAATCAGTCTATAAGCTCAATAAATCGAAAGATGAAACCCGAAATAAAATCTATAAGAAAAACAATGAAAAGTTCAAAATAATAAAACAAAATTTATGAATATTCAATTTAAAATAATGTATCTAAAATTAAAAGAAATTAATCTATCATCAAATTAAATCAAAAGGCTAACATAAAAATGAAATTATCTAAAATAAAATTAAATCAATCTATAATCTCATTAAATCGAAGGATGAAACCGAAATAAAATCTAAAAGAAAAATTATGAAAAATGCAAAATAATAAACAAAAATTATGTATATTCAAATTAATAAAAAGCAAAACAAAAGGAGATATGATAAAATTAAAACGAAAACATCAATGACAAATGCACATATTACAAAAAAAAATATGAAATTTCAAATGGAAAGGGAATATATAAGATCAAACAAAATATCTATCATCAAATTAGGTCAAAATACACACACACACAAAAAAAAAAAAGGGAAATGTTGAAACTAATTCCACAAAAAAATAGCGAAATATGAATCAAACAAAAACTAAAATATGGCTATGTATAAAATTCATCTACAACAAAGTATGATAACCAACAATTGATGCAAGAGATTTAGAAAAAAATAAATATTTGAAGCTTTCAATGATATGAAGAAAAAAAGTATGACATATCATACAATTCAACAAAATCGTAAAAGAAAACACCACTCAAAAAATTCAAAATAAAATCAAAAATTGTGAATTAGCTATGAGAGAGATCTAGAAAAGAAAATGATGTAGCCAATATATATATATATATATATATATGAAATCATATATATGAACCGCAATAAGTAATATAAGAGAAAAATTACAAATAAATATAAATTAAATAATATAAATTACAAACATGAAATTAATGAAAAAATTGTATATTAGAAAGTAGAAACTAAAAATCATATATATGAACCGAAATAAGTAATATAAGAGAAAAGTTACAAATAAATATAAATTAAATAATATAAAAGCTATTGATAAAACAATGGAATAGGGCGCCAAAATCTCCATGGGCGCCACTGTATGAAATATGAAAAAGAATGAAGAGAATATATGTATATATAGATATCATTAAAGTGCAGTCAAATTCAATATTTTGAAATATCCTAAATTATGGGAGGTTCTTAATTGATATAATTGCTTCTTTTGTGCAAATCAATCAATTTCAATTAATATATTCCTTATTTAATGAGTAGGTTATATTTTTCAAATGAAGAAAGTCTCAAAATTAAATTTTAAAGGAATAAAAGAAATTCAAAATTATGAAAAAAATAGTATTTGGTCAAATTTGAGCAATTGGGGTCAAAAGACACCCTTCAAATATATATATGTATTAGATTAGATTAGATGTGTGATATTTCAAGCTTGTAAGTGTTTCTTTATACACTTTTAGGAGATGCTGCCAGACATGACCTTCAAATTTATGAGTAATAATAAAGCGAATTGATTAGCATGAGTAAAGTAATTTAAGAGATTAGTTTTCACATTAACCTCCTCCTCTTTTTCATATTCCTTTTCATCCCAACTATTGTTGTTGATATCATCATCTATAAGCAACATGAGGTTTAGCAACACGTACCACAAAAAGAAATGAGAACACATAGAGCAAAAGAGAACAAATAAACAACTTTGTTTCCATTACAATATACAAACATAACGAACAAACATATAAAAGCATTTTCACAAAATCTGAATAATAAATTACATAAAGTATTCACCTTCAACTCGGAAAAAAAGAAAAGGATGATATACCTCAAAAAATTTCAGTCTACAGTATATAGTATAGTATAGACGATTTAATGATAGACGTTTCATAATTTATATAATAGTTAACAATTTTCCTTACTTTTGGCTATTTTCTAGGAGCAACTCATTGGTTCTTTACTTCATTAGGAGGTTTAATAAAAGTGATGGCCAATAATAGAATTTCGTAGATTTTAAAAAAATTCAAAATTCTAGAAAATTAGGATTTTGGTCAAAACAACTCATTGATGTTGTTTATTTCCGGCATCAATGCAAAGTGAGAATTCAAATCATACAAAATATCACGCCGAAAAAAATGCTAAACACAAAATTATAGAATAGATATAATTCAACGAATTCATATAAAAAGACTTAACAAAGAAAATAAGTAATCATGCACCTTTTATTGGAGCCTTCCAATGAAAACACCCTACCAACATATTGTATTACATACCTGAAACAAAAAAAATAAAAATAAAAATGGATTATGATTGATAATATATACTACGAAAACAAAATCTACCGAATCTTCAGTGATATTGTTTATTTCTCGCATCAACGCAAAGTGAGAATTCAAATTGTATAAAATATCACTCTGGAAAAAAAAAGCAAAATACAAAATTATAATTAGATACAATTCAACGAATTCATAAAAAAAAACTTACACAAAGAAAAGACGTAATTAAACACCTTTTATTTGATAATACATACTACAAAAATAAAATCTTAAAATGATGAAGTTACATTAATAAACAATAATCGAGCTTCAAAATTAAAGCTAAATCAAGAAGATTTCAAAGAAGAATGAAAATGAATAAAAAATAGGTATGAAAGACAATATATATGAAGAAGCTGATGAGAATAATTTTCTTTTATACATAACATAAGGCTAACATGCTCACACATATTTAATGTGTGTTGATGATAATAATGAATATTTATTTAGGGAATGCAAATTATTTTGAATTATTGAATTAAAAGGAAATTTTTTTGTCAGTTACTAAATCTCCTTAAAATCATGATATAGATGACATTAAAGTTTATTAAGAAATTTATTTCAACACTAAATTTAGAAGTTACCAGCATAAATTATGCCCATAATTTGTGTACTAATTTACTTAACGAAAGTTTAAAAGGCCAAAAAAATCAAAATAATTATTTTGAATTGATTAAAATTAATATATTAGAATCAAAATTACCCCAAAGCATGTAATATATAGATATAAAGATATTGATAAGGGCCATTTTAGTATGCATATTTCACGGGGGATTGGAACAAAATTTTCTTTTATATATATATATATATATATATATATATATACTATCTTACTTTGTACTTCACAATTTTCTTAATTTTTAGCTACTTTTTTGGAGCAATTTAATTGTAGACGTTTCATAATTTATTTAATAGTTAACAATTTTCCTTACTTTTTGGCTATTTTCTAGGAGCAACTCATTGGTTCTTACTTCATTTGGAGGTTTAATAAAAGTGATGGCCAATAATAGAATTTTGTAGATTTAAAAAATATTCAAAATTCTAGAAAATTAGGATTTTAGTCAAAACACTCAATTGGAGTCAACACCCACCCTTCAAATATATATATATATATATATATATATATATATATATATATATATATGTATATGTATATGTATATGTATATGTATATGTATATTAAACATATTTAATTTTAAGAAATGGCGTTTTATTTGGGTTAAACCTAATTAATATTTAAGATCACATACTCGCCCAAATAAGATTAGGTTGAGTCAACCTCGAGCATACCCGACTAAATTGTCAGTCCTAATAACTTTGAATCAACTCCACAGACATATATATATATATATATATATATAGCTCTAGAAAAAAATGTAAAATTCAATTCTTAAATTTTGCTATGAAATTATGGAAATCGAGTCAATTTGAAATGCATCATGATTTTAATAATAAAATATTTTAGTATAGTAGCTAACTTCTTATGTTAATGTGTATGATATCAATTTTATTATAGGTTATAGGTGAAACAAAATAGCTTATAAAACAGATATATAATTAGGATTGTTAATTGAGTCGGGCCTACTCGATGTCCGATGACTCAATCCAATTAAAATTAGCTCGGACTCGAATATTTGTGAGCCAGATCGAGTTTGAGCCATTATATTAAACCCGATCGATTTATGAGCTGAGTTTGAGTGTAACATGCTCAGCCTGAATAAAGCCCATACATATAAATATTCTAAATATTACGATTAATTATTTGTATTGTAGTTTTACAGTTTTTATTTTGAAACACGTAAAGTTTACAAAAAGTTATAATATAAATTCCGTACATGTTAGTATATCAATTATATACTGAAAGCCAAAATCTAAAGGAAAAAAGCTTAATCAAAGATGACAAAAGTTAAAACGAAGGGTCAATAAAATGGAGTCTTGAGACTTTAAAACTTTAATGCATTTTCATATAGATCACATGTATCATAAAAAATGTGAGCAAATAACTCGATCTTTCAATTAAAATATTATGTAATGATATATACTTTATTAAGTAGTAGTAAAACATTGAATAAACCTTGATCATCTCATACTCTTATATGTATTATAGAAATGACTTCGATGAATTGATATATATTAACAAATATAATATGTTCACTTAAGTAGTGAAAATATAATAATATATGCTTAAACTCATAACTCCACCAAACATACGGCTATTAATTGCTTTAATGTAATATGACTCAATCAAATCTACCAAAGGTATTTTTAGTATGACCTTCAATCCGACTCCAATTTAATCCACCTTAATCTCATACACTCTACCAAATGGCCCCTAATGTACAAATATGTAGAAATTTGTGCAAATAACATTTCCTATTCCTATTTTTTTATTAGTAAGGTATACAAATTCTGTTTAGATGTTTTGTCCGTTTAGATTGATTATTATTTTTAAATTTAATCATTACTTTTTACACTGGTAAAATTTCGTAAATTCATAACAAACATAATTTGAGATATACCCGCTTTCATTTAAAATAACCTTAAAAACATGATTCTCCAACATAATATACATTCTTCATGTAAAGCCAACTAACTCCACTTAGGGTGAGTTTGTCCCAGCGATTTGAAAAACAATTATAGGAGAATTAATTTTACTAAAATTGATTTTGGTAATAAATGATAATAATAAAAATTAATTATAGAATAATTGCTTTTGTATAATAACTTTTGCCAAAGTAACAGTTTAGTAGTTTCTAAAATAAGTTGATTTTTTGCTTCCTGAGATCCCAAAAGTAAATTAAGTAATTATGATATTGGGGGCCAAACAAAAGAAAAATTACGATTGAGCAGAAGTAATTTTTATAATCAGGGCCAAACACTTCAAAAATCACAATAGAAATCTATAAGTAATTTTAAGACTTCCAACCGCCGGGCAGCGATTTGAAAAACAATTATAGGAGGATTAATTTTACTAAAATTGATTTTGGTAATAATTGATTATAAGAAAAATTAATTATAGAATAATTGCTTTTGTATAATAGCTTTTGCAAAAGTAACACTTTAGCAGCTTCTAAAATAGGTTGATTTTTTACTTCTCGAGATCCCAAAATTGATTCTGATCTTGGGGGCCAAATGAAAATCACAATTAAGCAAAAACAATTTTTATAATATGGGGCCAAACATTTCAAAAATCACAATAGAGATCTAAAAGTGATTTTATGAGCTTCAACCGCTAGGTCAAACTCATCCTCAGTGTTGGTAATGATTTACATTCTCCGACTGAAGGAGATAAATGCTTCTTTAAAATTTTCACGAAGGATATAATGCGTTATTTTCGAATCACATGGAGACAAATTGAAATTATGCATTTTACAAGATGTTAAATTGGCATTAGCTTTATTTTTGTATAGTTGTTATCACATAATGTGTGTGGCACATCTAAAAATGAATTAACTTAAACCTAAATTCTGAATATTCTTGAAAAACTAGAAATAAAAGGTGTAGTTGGAGTTTTCATAATCGTAACTTGAATTAAACTAAGAGTCTGATTGTCAAACGTGTTTTTGCAACATATGAGGTAAATATACCATATTTATCATAACACAAAAGGCAAATTGGAACATCTATCATAATACATGAGGGTAAAGTGCCACAATATTATAATTCATAGGGGGTAAAATGTCACATAAAAAATGTTATGAAGACAGTGTGAAACTTTTATAATATTATCCCCACGTGCGCGCCACATGACATGAAAATTGACCCGTACAAGATAGATTTCAAGCCAATTTTTGAATTTGGCCTCAATTGGCACCAATATTTCCACTAATATTGAAGTTGTGTTACCAAATATTGGATGAAGATGAAGATGAAGTGCAAAGAAGTTAAGAAGATAAGGGAAGGTTTTGATGATTTCCAAAACGTCAAAATCAGCTAAGTATGGAAAGCTTAGTTCCCTTAGAAGAATTTTGAACAAGTAAAGAAGACAACAGAAGGGTTCAAAATTCTAAGCCCGCTGAAACAGCAATCAGAAGGGTAGACCATCAGCTGACTCAAATCAGATTAGTTCAGAGTTTGATCAGCAGAGTGCCTATCAGCAGAGTTGCTTCGATCAGCAGAGTAGAAGAGATCAAGAAGATAGTTCAACGGTAATAAATGCACTTAGTGTAATAAATGCTGCAAGAGAAGGGTAGTAATGGCAAATGATTGAAATTTACTCTCGGATCAGCAGAGTGCATTTAATGCAGCTACATAAAAGTACAGCAGAAAAAGGACTGTAGCAGGTAGCCGTTCTGATTTCGGGCTAAGGCTATGGATTTGAGATTTGATTTCTTTCAACGATCATATTTTCAAATCCAAGTATAAATAGAGCTGATTTCAACGAGCGAGACACACAACAACATCCTGAGATTTTGATTCCGAAACAGAAATTTCTCTAAGTCCCAAGAAGCTCGAACAACTCACTCGTCTGGTGGAAGTCATGTATTGATAGAAACCCAGTTGAAGCAAAATAGAAAATACATTCTGAGTGAATTTGTATTAGCTGAGTGTTGTGCGAAGTTTAAATCCGTCTTTGTGAGTGATTTAACTTCAGAGGATAGGTTTTCTGAGTGATTTCCTATTGTGAGCTTACAGCCTTTTCATTTGTTGTTTAGGTGTAAGTGGAGACATATTGTAAACTTTGTGTTTATAGTATAACCCAGAATCTAAGTGATCTGGAAGAGTGGACTAAAGGATTTTTATCCATATAACCACTATAAAAATTCTTCGTGTTATTTTTGCATTTAAGTTTTCTTGCATATTCCAAAATTGCATAAGTAAACACTTTGAATTGCTTTAAAGATTTTAAAAGGAGTTTTTAAACTGGGGATAAAATCTTTAAAAGACTTAGTCTACTTGTGAAAAACACTTTCAAATTATCCGCTGCAAGTATACTCTTGAAAAACTATTTTTGCTGAAAAACAGCTAAGTAATTATAAGAAGAGTGGTCACTCTGCTGTTCAAGATTTGTTCACGATCAGCATAGTCAGCTTACTGTTCTTCATAAGCTTAGTCTGCTGACAGAAGACTGGAAAGTTTTTAAGTCTAAAAATTTTCAGAGGTCTATTCACCCCCCTCTCTAGACCTCATTTGACCACTTGGGACCAACAAGTGGTATCAGAGCAGGTGGTTCATTAGAATCAACTGCCTGATCAACGAACTTGATCCGAGTGTTTTTCAAAGGTTTTCAAAACTTTTCAAAAGAGCATCTTTTTGAAAAACAAAAACTTTTTGAAAAATGGATTGTATCAGCCATGTTCCCCACATTGCTTGTATGTCTTTTGAAGACTGGAAAATCAGGATGGAGATTTTCCTAGCTGCTTATAATGATAACATGTACACATGTATCATCAAAGGTCCATTCAGATTCACAAAGACCATAAAGATCAATGAAGTTGATACAGTTGTGGAAAAAGACTTGCATGAGATGACATCAGAAGAAATAAAGCTGTTCAATCTGGACAAAGTCAGAAGATTCATCATGACTAAAGCCCTGGATAATGATCGGTTTGACAAAGTCAAGCATTGCAAAACTGCAAAAGAGATGTGGGATAAAGTCGGAGATATGAGCGAAGGAAACGACGCCATTAAAGAGCATCAGCTGAATGTTGCTCTGGAAAAGCTAGACAACTTCAAAATGAAGTCTGGAGAGACCATTGATCAAATGGATATTAGGTTCACCAGAACACTCAATGAAGTTCTAAAGTTGGGAAAAACCTTTACTGACAAAGAAATAACAGTCAGAGTACTAAAGGCTTTACCTCCCAAATTCAACATGAAGGTGACAGCGATGGAAGAATCAAGAGATTTGGGAAAGATCTCTCTTACAGAACTGTTTTCCGTACACAAGGCTTATGAGTATAAACTGCCAAGAATGGGAATTGAAGAAACCTAAACTTCAGGACCCACAACTGCCTTAGTTGCTGCTGAAAATCCAAGAAGACCAGCACAAAGAAGTAAAGAAGTGGACTCATCTGATGAAGCCACATTGCTCAACAAAAAGGAGTACACAACTGGAGATTTAGCATTGCTGATGAACAATTTCAAGAAGTTCTACAAAAGAAAAATGAAGAACAAATATAACAATGCTTCTACTTCTAAACTTAACTCTTCTTCTCAAGATAAGGATGATTATAAAGCAAAACTAATGTGTTATAACTGCAGGAAATTGGTACATTTCATCAGAGACTGTCCATATCAAAAAGCAGAGAAATACACTGAGGAAGAGAAGAGAATCAGAAAGGAAAGAAAACATCAGAGAGGCAAGGCAATGATAGTTGAAGCTGAAGCAGAAAAACTGACTGCTATCTACTCATCTGATTCATACTCAGACACATCTGACGAAGAATCTTCTGATGAAGAGAACCCTGCTCTCATCTGTCTGATGGCCAAGGAATCTGATGACTCTGAGGATGAGGTAACTCCTCTTGATAATGAATTATTTAATTCATTTGAACAAATGATGCTTAACAATACTGGTATTGCTGAAGCATATAAAAAGCTTAAGGAAGAGATGATATTGGTAAAAGAGCAAAATAGTTCACTGAAACTCACAGCTGAAAAGCCAAGAGAATCAGTTGAATATAAACAGCTTGAGCAATAATATGAATCTCTGAAAGCTGAATGTGAAGTTTATAAAGGAAAAATCATGGAACTTGAAAAAGTTATTGAGTCTCATGAAAAATCATCTGTTGCATCCACTCATATGTCTAGTAAACAGAAGATGCCTTTAGAACATGATAAGTTAGAACTGAATCATACAGAAAAATTTGTATCAGCTGACAATAGTAAGGTCATTCTTTATGTTCAGACTACTAAACCTGCTTCACCTGAGAAAATGTTAAAGGAGAAGAAATCTCCTAAGACTAAAAAGAGCAAAGAGCCTAGTGTAGGTAAACAGACTAGTAAGACCAAACAGCAGAGTCCTAAGAAGTCTGCTGATAAAGTTAAATTGAATTAGACTAGTGGTAAAACTAAGTCGTCTGTTAATGAGCAAGCATTTAGTAAACCAAAGAAGCATACGAATAAGAAAAATCAAAATGCTTGGTATGGAAATGAGTCTTATTATATGCAATCTGCTGCATATATTCCTATGTATCATGCATCTCAATTTTCAACTTACTATGCACCTTACCCTGCTCATCCAATGCATGCATATCCTGCTTATCATGCACCTTATTCTGCTTATGAACATTTTCCTTATCATACTGATCATCAACATGACTTATCTGATAATTATGGCAAAGATAAAGCTGTTCATGCTCCTGTCAAAACTCAGAAGCCTAAGAAGCCTAAGACATCAACATCTTGGGTTGTCAAGGGTGGAACTAATCCTTCAGGACCCTCTCAATAAGGGTACCTAAAACAATTTTATTTTTGTTTTGTAGGTTAGGATTAGGAGTAGGAGTAAAGTAGAGAAGATTTGGTACTTGGACAGTGAATGTTCAAGGCACATGTGTGGAAGCATACATGAGCTGACTGATGCTGTTGCTGTGGATGGTCCAAATGTTACTTTTGGAGACAGCAAAGAAGGCAAAATTGTAGCTAAAGGAAGATTAATAAAAGGGAACATTGAGATATCTGACGTCTCATATGTTAAAGGCCTAAAGTACAACCTGCTGAGCATAAGTCAATTTTGTTACAAAGGATATTCAGTCATCTTCTCAACAGATAAGTGCTATGTTGAACAGATTGGTACAAAGAAGGTAATTTTATCTGGAAGACGACAAGGAAATGTCTACATAGTCGACTGGAATTCTGCTGACAAGAGTTCAAGTATTTGTTTGGTGGCATCTACACCAAGTGAAGTTAGCTGGCTATGGCACAAAATGATGAATCACTTAAACTTCAAGACCATCAACAGATTGATAAAGAATGATTTGGTAGAAGGAATTCCAAAAACAGTCATGAGCAAAGATAAGCTCTGTGACGCATGTCAGAAAGGGAAACAAATCAAGTCATCATTCAAAAGCAAGAAGCACCAATCTTCTGATAGAATTTGGAGCTGCTCCACATGGGCTTATTTGGACCCATTGATCCTGTCAGCAATTGTGGAAAGAAATACTGCCTAGCTATTGTGGATGATTATTCAAGATATACTTGGGTGATTTTCATGAAGAAGAAAAGTGAAACCAAGGAACATCTTACTAATCTGATGGAACTGACCCAGAATGAGAAAAGCATAAAAATATTGAAGATCAGATCAGATAGAGGGACATAGTTTACAAACTCTACTGTTGAAGAGTATTGTAATATCAAAGGAATACATCATGAGTATTCAGCTGCTAGAACCCCTCAACAGAACGGTGTTGCTGAAAGGAGAAACATAACACTAAAGGAAGCTGTCAGAACCATGATAGCTGAAGCTAAGCTGCCTCAAAGATTTTGGGCAGAAGCCACAAATACAGTTTGCTTTACCCAAAACAGATGCATGATCAACAAAAATCAGAACAAGACTCCATATGAAGTTTGGAACAACAGAAAACCAAACATTCATTACTTTAAGATTTTTGGTTGTAAATGTTTTGTATTGAACAATGGGAAAAATCACCTTACTGCCTTTGCAGAAAAGGCTGATGAAGCTGTTTTTGTAGGATACTCTACTGTTAGTAAGGCTTATAGAGTTTTTAACAAAAGAACATTACTAGTAGAAGAATCCATTCATGTAGTATTTGATGAGCCAAGTCAATCTTCTGAAAAGAATCAAAGTACTAATCAAGATCTGTCTACTGATTTTCAGAAATTGAATGTTGAAAAAAGTGAAGAATATGTTCCCATCATACTACCTGATCTCAATTCAGCTGCTAACTCAAGTGCTGTTGAAAATCACAGAGCTGATTGTCTAACAGACGAGTTGCAAACAGCTGACAGACCAGAGACTGTTCAACAGACGACAAATGTTCAACAGACTACTACTAGAACTCCAACAGTAGTGTTGCAAGATCAAAACAGAGGACAACATCCAGATTTGCAACCTGATCTCAGATGGCTCAAGAATCACCCACCAGAGTTAGTGATTGGTGATCCTTTAGATATAGTGAAAACAAGAAGAGCTGCTGCACAAGATGCTATGTTTGTCACTTTCTTATCTCAGATAGAGCCTAAACAAATTGAAGAAGCTCTTAGTGATTCCTTCTGGATTGAAGCTATGCAAGAAGAGTTAAATCAATTTGAAAGGAATGAAGTCTGGTACTTAGTTCCAAGACCAAATCATCAAAGAGTAATTGGCACTAAATGGGTTTTCAGAAATAAAATGAATGAAGATGATATTGTTAACAGAAACAAAGCAAGATTAGTGGCCAAAGGTTATTGTCAAGAAGAAGGAATTGGCTTTGATGAAACATTTGCACCAGTAGCAAGACTTGAAGCAATCAGACTGTTTCTTGCCTATGCTGCTTACAAGAACTTCACTGTCTATCAGATGGATGTGAAGTCAGCATTTCTTAATGGAGAATTGCAAGAAGAAGTATATGTTGAACAACCACCTGGATTTGAAGTCTATCAACAAGAAGATAAGGTATATCGTCTGAAGAAAGCCCTCTATGGACTGAAACAGGCTCCAAGAGCATGGTATGATACCCTATCTGATTTTCTTTTAATTAAAGGATTTCGTAAAGGTAAGGTAGATAAAACCTTGTTCACAATTGAATGGGAGAATCATATATTACTTGTGCAAATACATGTAGACGATATTATTTTTGGTTCAACTAACCAACAGATGTGTGACAAGTTCTCCAAGCTGATGCATAACAAGTTTGAAATGAGCATGATGGGTGAACTTAATTATTTTCTTGGTTTGCAAGTTAGACAGTTGCCTAATGGAATATTCATCAACCAAGCAAAATACACAAAAGATCTGTTTAAGAAATTTGGTATGGAAACTAGCTCTACTGCTACTGTTCCAATATCTACAAGTCTTCGTTTGGATAAAGATGAAGATGACAAATCAGTGGCCATAACCAAATACAGAGGCATTATTGGGTCACTGTTATACTTAACAGCCAGCAGACCTGACATTATGTACTCTGTTGGGGTTTGTGCAAGATTTCAATCAAATCCCAAGGAATCTCATCTCTTAGCTGCCAAGAGAATACTGAAATATATTAAGGGCACTCAAGAATTGGGATTGTGGTATCCTATGGAATTTGGATTTGAACTTATTGGATATTCAGATTCTGACCTTGCTGGCTGCAAGATTGACAGAAAAAGCACAACAGGTGCTTGTCAGTTCTTAGGCAGTCGTCTGATCTCATGGATGAGTAAGAAACAGACTTCAGTGTCCATATCTACTGATGAAGCTGAATATATAGCTGCTGGAGCATGCTGTGCACAGATACTTTAGTTGAAGCATCAACTGGAAGATTACAACATCAAGATCAGTGGAATTTTAATCTACTGTGACAATACAAGTGCAATCTCTCTTACTCAGAATACTACAAGTCATTCAAGGACTAAACATATTGAGATCAAGCATCACTTCATTAGAGATCATGTGGAAAAATGCAATGTTATGATTGAGTATGTTCATACAGACAATCAGATTGCTGATATCTTCACTAAACCTTTAAGTGAAGTAAGGTTTTCAACTCTAAGAGCTGAGCTAGGACTACTAAATTTGGATGCATAAGCTGAGGGGGAACTTATCAGAAGACTGAAGTTCATCAGCACAGTCATCCGTTATTATCTTCAATGATTAACTCTCAACAGACTAGTTAACTTATGAATTCTTAAAGTCAGGGGGAACGTGTAAGACTAGCGGTACTTCTGATTAAAAGATGATATTTGTTAATGACAGTTAGTTGAAGTTATGTTTTCAACAGAAGATTAAGTTATTGAAGATTAAAGATCAAATTATCTTGCTGGATTGACAAACAACAGAGGAAGATTACTGGCTATTGGCTTTCTCTAGTAATAACAGATAACAGATCACTCGTCTGTCAAATAAGTTAAACTCGACTCATCTGATATATTATATAAGCATGGTTATAAATCGCATCTTTAGAAACACGCTTTTATAAGTAACAAATAGGTAACGATTGAGTTTCCCGCCCATCTGACATTAAAATAATAAATTTGAAATCCGCAATTCTCACCCGCACGATCTAAAACCTGTCAGATTAATCTTACGGCTCAGACTAATCACGATAACCAAAACAAAAGGAAACGTATAAAATCCGATCTGAACAGATCAGTCGTCTTACGCATACTAAATTCCTAAAATTCTCTAACTCTCTAAGCTCTTTGTTTTCAAGCTTACAGTTTTCTTACAGAATCTCAAATTAATCTCAAAAATGGCTATTGCTGAGGAAGATATCTAAGTTATCAAAAATTCTACTCCACTGGCACCGATCTGATGCGAGAAATTATGGAGAAAATCAAAGAAGCATCACTTGTACCAGTTCTGGAAGCTCATGAGGATCGTGTGTACCTGGATGATGTTGCTGAATTATATAAGAAAAGGATATTCAACCCTGAAAGGACTACCATGACTGCCACGATTGGGGGTAAGAAAATTTGTGTATCTGCTGTTGTTTTGAGTGAAACTTATAAGCTGAAAAACGAAGGAGGAGACGTGACAGACCTAGGGTCTGAGAAGGAGGAAGAATTCTAGTTGATTTGTGCTAAGGAGGGAGAGGAGATGTCTGGATCTCTGATGAAGACTTGGCTGAAGGATGAGCATCAGAGATTTGCTGACATAATTGCAAAGGTACTGGACTGCAGTACAAGCTCTTTGGATGGGTTACCAAGAAGGAGGTATTACACCATGATCTGCATTTACTATGGCTTGAAAGTGAACTGGGCTGTTCATATGTATGATTAGTTGAGTGATAAGAAGACCAACTATGGTATTTTGCTCAGTCATCTGTTCATGAGTTTAAGATGCCAAATGGGAAGTGGAAAGCCTATTCACGGTGGCAAGGAATTCAAGCTATATGAAGGAAACTTCTAAGAGAAAGGCACCTCCCAAGGCTGCTAAGGCCCCTTCTAAGAAGAGCAAGAATGATGGTTAGACCAGTAGGTCTGCTGATCAAACAGTGAGCACCACTGTTGAAGCTGGATCAGCACAACCTGAAATTGTGATCCCTGAGAAAGTAATTGATGATTTTACTGAGAGAAGATGGAAACTGGATCATCTCCTGAGAGGACAGAATCTGAAGAAGCTGTTCCCATTCAACCTGCAAAAAGAATGAGGACAAGAAGTTCTGCAAGGGGACCCCCCCAAGCTAAACCTACAGGAAGAATTACCAAGTCCAAGGCAAAAAGAAAGGTTACTTTTTCTGAAGTTTCACCTGAACCAGTCAGACAAGTTCCAGCAACAGCTGAGAGGCCAATCATCATTGAAGAGTCTGTTGCTGAGTCTGCTGGAGACTCGTCTGTTGGAGTGTCTGCTGAAGTTAGAGAAGAACAGCAGACTGGCACAACAAGTGAAGGAGATACATTACTCTTACACCCTGCTCCTGTTGTTGCCATTCCAATTCAAGTTATAGAGAGTCCAGAAGCCAAGAAGCTGAGGATTGGCAAGAATGTGATTCCTTATGTCTCAGTGGGTGAACAAAGAAAGTTAGATGAAGCAGAAAGACAAAGGAAGGCCGCTGAAAAGGCTGAAGAAGATCGCCTAAAGGCCCTTGAGCTCAAAAGACTGGAGGAAAAAGCCAGTAAGATGACTCAAGCACAAAGGGATGCCATTGAAGCATCAGAGTTAGCTGCTGCTATTGAAGTAAGTGCCAAGGACTCTCATGGTCCAAGGCAAGCTGGTGGTATAAGAATTGGAGAACCAAGAGATCCCACCAAGCCCAAACAAGTCATGCCAACCCCTGCAATTCAACCTAAGAGAAGATCAGAATTAAAACTGGCATTGGAGATTGTCAGAGATAATCCTGAAGCATTTGATGAGTTCATTGCTAGGTTGGATGCTGAAAATGCAAAGATCACTCGTCTGACGATGTTCAATAAGGAGAAAGTCCGTTATAACAGATGGAGGGACTATCGTCTGACAAAGAGTAAATATCAGATTGCAAGTTGGAAAGCCTGGGTACTGAAATGGCTTGAGACAGGTTCACTAATCCAAGCATTAGACTCAGAATTCTTTTTGGATAAATTGAGATTGAGAATCTGTCATATTGTGAAAGCTGAGGCAAAGAAGATATATGACTCAGTTCCTGAAGAATATGCTGATGATGAAGACCTAAAGGAACGGTCAATAAAGTTGGCAGTTTCCCAAACTATGAAAACTTGGGCCAAGAAGACTAGAAAGATGAAGGGACAACCAAGCTCCATGATTCCCCTTCCTAGTCTGAAGCAGATTGTTTATGGACCTGCTATTAGGCCATATGAAGAACTACCTGAGGATCCAGTATCTCCATTTGTTCCCATTGACGACTTATCATGGATCACTCACAGGACTGCTCTGGATGAAGCTGGTAAAGTGCACACTGTTACAGAAATTGAAAAGATCCAAGCACCTCCTGCTGATCAGAATAAAGAGAAAGAAGGTTCTTCTGACCAAGCTGATAAAAACAAAGAAACAGAAGACACTTCTAACCCTGCTGATCGGATAAAAAATAAAGAGGAAGATGAGGAAAATGAGGGTACTGATCAGACTAAGGAGAAGGAAATCACTCCTAGTCAAGCTGATGAGACCAATGAAAAGGAGATCACTCCTGGTTCAGCATATCAGATTACTGAAACAGCAACCCTTGCATTGCCTCCAGTTCCATCTGAAGTTGCCTCCACTTCTCAGAATTTGCAGTCTTCTCTGTTGGATTCAATTTAGCAGATGATCTCAAGATCTATGAAGGAGTTAGAAGAGAAGGTGACTGCAAATCTGTTGGCTGCCTTAAGTCAACCAACCCAGAAAGCTGCTCCCATTCCTACTGATTTGATTGAAGACACTGCCCATAATGTGAAAGCCATCAGATAGGATATGGATGTAATTCAAGCCAGAACACAAAGCACAGCTGCTGGTTGGAGGCAGATTACGGAAACTGTTGAGATGGCCATCAAGGCTGAAGATGAGACCTTGGTGAATATGATGGTAGGTTTCAAGTCGTCTGCTGACTTGCTGCTTGCAACTCAGTTTCAGCTGGGTGACCAAGGAGAAGCTGTACTCAACAGAATGAATGCTTTTGAGGCAAATCAACTAAGACAGAAAGCTCAGATTGCTGCTATGAATGAAAACATCAAACTTCTCTGTGATTATCTCCAAATCACACCAGTCTTACCCAAGTATCAAGTCAACCCTGCTGATGATGACAAAAAGGGGGAAGATAAGGTACCTGGTGAAGAAGAAAAAGTTAGCCAAAAAGAAGATGAAGCTGAAGATGGTAACTCTTTCTCCAAGACTGCTGAGTTGGATGATACTGAATTACTGGAAGAATCTGCCAAGGAAGAAAGTGAAAATGAAGGAAACAGCAGACTACTAGATCAGATTGATACAGAAGAAGAAGGTGAAGCTGATGAAACTGAAACTGAAGCAAAAGCTAAGTCTGATAAAGAGATAGATGCTGCTAATGACTCAGCTGAAGAACAGCTTGATCCTGATGTCAAATACAAGAAGATGGAGCTGCTAAGAAAAAGATTCTTCGATGAAATGGAAGCTGAATCTTCCAAACCTGCTGAAGAAGAAGAAGAAAACAAGGAAGCTGAAGAAGACAAGAAAGAAGAATACAAGCTAGAAGACTAGTCTTGTTTAGATTACTTCTGTTTAATTCCTTGTAATTTTTTTTTTGCATACCTCATCTGCTAAACTTGTAATATGTAATCTTTTGCAAATCTATAAAAGTTCAAGTGTTTTATCCAATAAACTATTTCTATCTCAGAAATTTTTTAGGATCAAAACTTTAGTTTAGGTACATGTACTTCGCTGAAGTTTTGTCATCATCAAAAAGGGGGAAATTGTTGGATGAAGATGAAGATGAAGTGCAAAGAAGTTAAGAAGATAAGGGTAGGTTTTGATGATTTCCAAAACGTCAAAATCAGCTAAGTATGGAAAGCTTAGTTCCCTTAGAAGAATTTTGAACAAGTAAATAAGACAACAAAAGGGTTCAAAATTCTAAGCCCAGAAGACTACTGATCTCATGCTGAAACAGCAATCAGAAGGGTAGACCATCAGCTGACTCAAATCAGATAAGTTCAGAGTTTGATCAGCAAAGTGCCTATCAGCAGAGTTGCTTCGATCAGCAGAGTAGAAGAGATCAAGAAGATAGTTCAACGGTAATAAATGCACTTAGTGTAATAAATGCTGCAAGAGAAGGGTAGTAATGGCAAATGATTGAAATTTACTCTCGGATCAGCAGAGTGCATTTAATGCAGCTACAGAAAAGTACAACAGAAAAAGGACTGTAGCAGGTAGCCGTTTTGATTTCGGGCTAAGGCTATGGATTTGAGATTTGATTTCCTTCAACGGTCATATTTTCAAATCCAAGTATAAATAGAGCTGATTTCAACGAGCGAGACACACAACAACATTCTGAGATTTTGATTCCGAAGCAAAAATTTCTCTAAGTCTCAAGAAGCTCGAACAACTCACTCGTCTGGTGGAAGTCATCTGTTGACAGAAACCCAGTTGAAGCAAAATAGAAAATACATTCTGAGTGAATTTGTATTAGCTGAGTGTTGTGCGAAGTTTAAATTCGTCTTTGTGAGTGATTTAACTTCAGAGGATAGGTTTTCTGAGTGATTTCCTATTGTGAGCTTACAGCCTTTTCATTTGTTGTTTAGGTGTAAGTGGAGACATATTGTAAACTTTGTGTTTAAAGTATAGCCCAGAATCTAAGTGATCTGGAAGAGTGGACTAAAGGATTTTTATCCATATAACCACTATAAAAATTATTTGTGTTATTTTTGCATTTAAGTTT
Organism: Penstemon barbatus; assembly: GCA_003313485.2. Classification (NCBI taxonomy): domain Eukaryota; kingdom Viridiplantae; phylum Streptophyta; class Magnoliopsida; order Lamiales; family Plantaginaceae; genus Penstemon; species Penstemon barbatus. The sequence goes on from CM064884.1 coordinate 5,687,405, forward strand.
TCTTGCATATTCCAAAATTGCATAAGTAAACACTTTGAATTGCTTTAAAGATTTTAAAAGGAGTTTTTAAACTGGGGATAAAATCTTTAAAAGACTTAGTCTACTTGTGAAAAACACTTTCAAATTATCCGCTGCAAGTATACTCTTGAAAAACTGTTTTTGCTGAAAAATAGCTAAGTAATTATAAGAAGAGTGGTCACTCTGCTGTTCAAGATTTGTTCACGATCAGCATAGTCAGCTTACTGTTCTTCATAAGCTTAGTCTGCTGACAGAAGACTGAGAAGTTTTTAAGTCTAAAAATTTTCAGAGGTCTATTCACCCCCCCCCCCCCCTCTAGACCTCATCTGACCACTTGGGACCAACACCAAATATGCTAACCCAAAAATATACGGGGTAAAAATGCCAATGACCTATAGTTGTTGCACCAAAAAATACAATAATTAATCACTCAACTTTAACTCCAATCATACAATGGTCACTCTCGTTTCTTGAATAACATATTTAGTCACCCTATTTATTTAAATAAATATAGCACAATCCGTAAATAAGCGGTAGTTGATGAAGAGATAACATAAAATGATTCTTATTTGTATTTAAGTTGCAAGTATACAACACCACCTCCAGAAAATGAAATTGAAAATGAGTCCGCATGGGCAGCTCAACTGTTCTCATGGTGGAAGTTGGAACAAGAGACCAAGGATCGAACCTCACCAGCTGCAGTGTGGGAGCAACCTCTCAAAAAATGAGGGGGGCTCCTTGTGCGCAGTGAGTACTGGTCTCAGCCTCTGTTGCCGGTTGAGTCACCATGATTTACCTCCTCTCACAATCCCGTCGGACAGGGGGTGAGGGGCGCTCGGGGTGAGCGATTTCACCTTTTGGAACAAGAAATTGAAAATGAGCAAAAATATAAGAATGCGGAAAGTGGGAGTTGACTAAAACTAAAGAGCAGCTTAAATATTCTATTGATACAATCAATATACACAAACAAAATAATGTAGTAAAATAATAAAATAACATAATTTTGAAGCACTAATCAATGGTCTCACAAACTGAATATTGTAAGAATCAATCGAAAAATAGCTCATGACTTTTACTTTTACTTCTCCTTTGCCTAAATTTTCTGAATCCGCCCCTTTTGACCACTATCCATTAATTTTTTGATATTTACCTTATTAATGGACTTCATCCTTAAAAAGTAAAACAATTCAAACATAAATCGAGTCCGAACATCTTGTATAAACAAACAAAAATTGGGTTAAATTATACTAATCGTCTCCCAAATAAAAACTTTTTTACTTTTTTATTCCTCATGTCAAAAAAATTGCTCTTATACTAAATTTCGGGCTAAAATGACCCTACGAGTCATTCATACGATTTTTTAGAGAGGTAAATTTGGTACTTCATCTCCTGACTCAGCATTTGGTTATGAGCTTTCAATTTTGGTAAGTGTAATTTGGGGTTTGGGGTTTGGGAGGGTGGTGTGGGGGGGGGGGGGGGGAGCATGATAGTAGTGATGATCCTATCCTGTGAAATGGAAAACCCTACTTTTAAAAATTCTGCAAAAAAACACCCAATCTCCTTTAGTTACTAACATCGTTAATTTTTAATTGAATTTTCTAAATTACCCCTGGATATATTTCAAAGTACAAGATAGTTTTGTTCAAACGTTCAAAAGTACAAAGGAGTTTTGCGCAAACATTCAAAAATACAAGGGAGTTTTACGCAAGCGTTCAAATGTACAGGGAAGTTTTGCGCAAATATTCAAAAGTACAAGGGAGTTTTACGCAAACAGAATTATGCAAAATTAAAGATATTAGTACATAACAGAAATTGGATGTTTTACGCATAGTTTTTGAAAATACAATTGATTTTTTATTAACCTAGTGCACCCTATCAATGCTTTTGCACTTTTACAATCAAATAAGTAATTGCTCTTGCAGTGGTCTTAAGGTTTTGGATGATGAAAAAATGAAAAATAAGATCGTCTATTGGTTGATGGAGGGAGAGTTTTGGGGATTTATTTGATGAAGGGAGACTTTCGTAATCTATCTATCAACTGCCTCTAATTGGTGAGGAATCATGCCACTATTTATTGTCTGGGTGACTACATGTGCCATTCACGAAATATGCATATCCCCCTTATAAAGTAATAGTCTTCACTTTAATTATTGTTATCAATCTTTTTTTCTCTTTTTTTTTTAAAGTTTTTCAAAAATTTAATCCCTTGAACCATCCCCAACATAAGAAGGGCTTGCTGAAGAGACCAATTGTTCCTTAATAAGAATAATAATCTCTTGATCCTGCAAAATAAACCAACCACAACATCATTTCTCACAAAGCCAATGAACTGTTCTCCGTCACTTGTGATAAGATTGTATGCCAAAAATTGGTTTATTTCTCCCAAGCCTTGACTTCTGATTTTCGCCCTTGTGAATTTTGTGAAGGTATGAAAATAAGAGTATTTTATAGAAATGGAGGAACTATACTATTTCTTTTTGTTACAAGGAGTAATTGTCGTTTAAACATATCATATGGATTAAGTTTGCTACTCACACAGAGGAATATCATATCTAAACAGCTTGAACTTTTTTACCATTCAATCAAATTTACCCATTGATTCATCCACAAAGCACTCAAACAATCAGCTCACCTGTTTTTCACAATCACACAAAATTAGCATAATTATAATGCTATTTATCAATGTGAACATTCAATCAAATTTATCAAACTGAATTCAAAATATCAAAACTTGACTAACAGCCACTCATTAGCAATGGCTACCTAAATAGGTTACAGTAAAATTGATCACTCAATCAATAACCTTTTCCTCCATAAAGTTTCCATCACAAAAAGTGCATCAGGTTTTTTAGCACCTGTTTCTATGTATCAACAATTTTTTGCAATCAACAATTCTGAAACACCACACTTCAACAAAACCAGCAGTATTCTTTCACATAATATTGCTAAAACAACTTCCAAATTGATTTCAAGTGGACGGACGATAAATTGAAGTCACATCACAATTTCAAGATGTCTTGTTAAAATGAAAACTTTATGATTTCGCTGACAAGGTGAATCTGCTGATGCAACTCATAAAGAAGTTCATCGAAGATTATTGTATATCTCCTAAACGATAATATTGTATCTGATGATTCAGTTAAGTTTGGAACACTAGTAGAACAATAGAAGCCAAGAAAATGATAACTAACTTGTTTGCAAATTGGATTCTTTCCAGTTTCATTTCCCAGTGTTTTCAGTATCTAAAAATGCTTTAGTTGAATAGTTGCAAAGTATATTTGATTATAGAAAATCCAGTTTTCAACTTTTCAGACGTGTAATATAAACAATTGTATGACAGCTATCATGGAAAACATGTTATAGAATTCAGTAATTTCCGAAAACATATTGCTACAAGAAATTAGGATACTGAACAAATGGTAAACCCGAATCGTATTTGCATGTGATGTGTAATGACTCCTTCACATTTTACTGCAATGGAATAGACCATATGAAATATGAGTAATCGCCTACTTATCACCAGTGTACAAACTCAAAATACTGGTGAAAGTATTTTTCGAAATGTTGCTTTTGCAATCCCAGAGAATAACAAATGACTGACATAAGAAAGTAGCAAAATTAATACTCCTATTTAGTATACCTGCCAGAAACGACTTAATTATTTTTTTGATTTAAACTTCCGTATCACATCAAGAAGAACACCATCTTGTTCTTCACCTTTGAGATGATTAAGTAACATGGACATAGTATCTGAATCTAGTGAGAATTCCCTTCTTGTCATGTCTTCCAAGAGTGGGATTGCCTCGTCAATCTTTGTAGTTCTAAGAAAACCCCGCACGAAAATATTATATGTGTCATTATTAGGCAAGCAACCGTTTTCTTCCATTTTCATAAGCAAATTTTTAGCCTCTCCCGTTATCCCTTCTTTACAAAGCGCACTGATGATGATGTTATGTGTTATAACATCAGGTTGCAAACCTTTGGAAGGAAGTTCACTGAAAATATTTCTTGCAGAGTCAAGTTCTCCATTCTTGCACAATCCATCAATGAGGGTATTGTATGTTACTATATCCGGATTAACCCCAATTTTTTCCATAGTGTGTAGAACTGAAAATGCCTCTTCAATTCGTTGATTTCGGCATAAGCCATCTAACAAGGAACTATAAGTCATTAAAGTAGGAATCACTTGATGATCTTCCATCACATGGAAAAGCTTCCAACCAGTAGCAATTCTACCAGCACAAAATAATCCATGTAACATGGAGGTATAGGTAATAGTATGGTGCTCCAACCCCTTACAAGAAGCTTCAAGAAAGAGTTTCCAAGCTTCGTCCACGTCACCTTTCTTGCAATACCCATCAATTAAACTACCGTAGGTGATAATATTAGGCTTAAGGCCCGACTCCACAACCGAATGAAATGTTTTTTTTGCTTTGTCCATTTCCCCTCGCATACAATATCCATCTATCAGTGTATTGTATGTGACTATATCAGGATTAATATTTCTTTGCTTCATAATTTCCAACAGATCTTCTGCCTCTTTCACCATTCCGTCTTTGCAAAATGAATCCATCAATATATTAAAAGTAAACACGTCAAGAGAGATCTTGTGAACCGCCATGTCATTTAGTAAGTCTTTTACTTCACCATATCTACCAAAATCGCATAATCCCTGAATAATCGAACTATACGTGATGACATCAGGCAAAATTCCTTTGTCAGTCATTTTGGATAAGAGCTCGAGAGCATCATCAATCAATCTATTTTTGCATAGACTATCAATTACTGCACTATAGGCTTGGACACTTGGTTTATAATTTCCTTTTTCCAATAGACCAAGCAAATGAAATGCTGAAAGAGTGTGCCCTGATTTGCACAACCCGTTGACCACAGTGAGGAACGTAACTTCATCAGGCTCACAGAGTTTCTGCCTCAACAATTTCTTGAACAATTGTTCTGCCTCGGTCACTTTCTTCTCTAAGAATAGCCCTTTAAGGAGAGTGTTGAAGGTTGTTGTATCTGTTTTGTACCCACGTTTGTAGAAGCTTCCTAAGATTGCAAACCCATAATCTACCCGATCAACAAGACAGTAACAATTAATCGCGATGTTCAAGGTGTATTCATTGACAGGGGCACCCAGTTCACACATTTTGTCGAACATATTGAGGGCAGCAGAGTATTGTTTCATCTTAACCACCAAATTCAATAGTTTGGTGTATTCGATAACAGAAGGCTGAGGTCGCATTTTTAGCATATCACGAAACATGTAATTAGCATCTTCCACCTCTTTTATACGACTGAAATCCAATCTAGGTTTGCTGGTTTGGGGGTTTTCAATGTGAAATTTTGAGCAGTGAGAAAGATATCGAAACTTACTCTCAAATCCTCTGCGAATCAGCGTAGTAACATCTCCCCTCATCTTCTTCACTGGCATCGTTTGATTAAATTAACACTGTTGTAAATATTTGAAGGAAAGAAGAAAAAATTTCAAAGTTAAAATGCCATTCATAAAGCGGGTACCTTCCCAGTATTATATTTGATAAAATAAACAAAAGAAAAGGATGTATTGCTTATTATTTATTGGATAAGTGCTTAAAATACTAAATTGGGTTTTAAAATCACCAAGAATTGAAATATTCCACTCAATATAAGTTTGGTTAATTGGTACAAAATCATTTCTTTAACCAGTCTATGCACTCGACTACATAGTTGCTTGATGTTAAGCTTCATTTTTCAATAATTAATTTTAACCCTTTTTCTTTTAAGAATAATAATTAATTTAACTCAAAAGATCTGAAGAAAGGTATAAAATGCAATAGATTAATAATGACATACTTTCATTAGAGATACATAAAGAGTAAAAAACGTAAAAACATTATAATCGATATCTATGTTCTATATACATATAAAAATACGAGTTCAGAAAATAGAATTTCTTGATTTTTTGTGAAGATTAATATACTCCTGAACCAGAGAGTGTAACTCAATTACATAAATTGAGAGTGGACATGCAACATGTTTTATAACATAGGTGGTAAATTGCTACATTTATTATAATACAAGAGCAAATTATCATATTCATCACAACACGGGAGGAGGGGGGAACTGTCATATTATTATAACACAAGGAGGGAGGTAATTTGAATATTATGAATATCAAATGAAAGTAAATTGCCATTAACTTTTTTTAAAAGAAAAATAGTATGGATTTTTTAGATTCTTGTGCGTCTATGAGAAAAAAAAATCCTATCTCGGCTTATTAGGAAATATTTGTGCAACTTTTGTTGGTCCCAAGTGGTCAGATGAGGTTTAGAGGGGGGGGGTGAATAAACCTCTTTAAAATTTTCTTCCAATTTTAACTTTAAAACTTTTCTCTAACTGTGAACAGATTAAGCTGATCAGAGTAGTAAGTTACAAGTCTGTTCGCGAACAAATCTTTGAACAGGTTTGCTGACCACACGTCTGATAGTTACTTAGCTGATTTTGTTAAAATCAGTTTTAATACTTTACTTGCAGCGGATTTTCAAAGTGTTTTCACAAGTATCCTCAGTAGTTTGAAAAATGTTTCCCCAGTTTTATAAACTCCTTTTAAATTTTTTTCAAACAGTTAATTAAAGTGTTTTATGCAGTCTTGAAATATGCAAGTAAAGATGCAACTGAAAAACACAAGAATTTTTATAGTGGTTATATGGATGTAAATATCCTTTAGTCCACTCTTCCAAGTCACAAAGATTTTGGGTTATACTAGAAACACAAAGTAACCAGTACACTCTGCTTACGCCTAACAACAAATGAACAGGCCGTAAGTGCGCAGTAAGAAATCACAAAGAAATCCTACTCTCCGAAGTAATATCACTCACACAGATGGATATCTACTTCTCACAACACTCAGTTTTACAAATTCACTCAGAAGATGTGTTTAGCTTTGTTCTTCAACTCCGCTTTTCGTCAACAAATGACTAAGCTGATGAGTGAGCTGTTCTTGAGACTTAAGAGTTTTTGCTTCGAAATTCTTCTCAGAAATTGTGTTGTTGTTTTCTTTTTGTCTCTTGCAGCTATTTATACTTAAGGTTTGAAAAATGTCCGTTGAAGAGAGACAAGATTCAAATTCCTCGAGTACTGGTCCTTAATTTCCGCGAACGGCTCTTTGCAGTCTGTCCGTACTATCAACAGTACTTTTCTGCAGGCAGCATTAAATGCACCCAGCTGATATGAAGCAATTCTTCAATCATTTGTCTTTAATAACCTTGTACTTCAGCATTTATTACTTCCAGGGGCATTTATTACCGTTGGGAAGGCTTTATGATCTATTCCACATGGCTGACGAAAGTGCACGTCTGATGGCGAACTAAGCTGATCTCAAACTTGAACAAATCTGATTTGAGTCGGCTGATCTTCATCAGTCTGATATTTTTCCTTCAGCAGATCAGAAGTCTTGGACCTTGAGATTTTGACTCTTCTAATGTCTTCATTACTTAGTCAAAATTTCTTCAAAGGGATATCAGCTAAGTTACACCATACTTAGCAGATTTGAAGTTTTGGAATTCATCAAAACCTCCCTTTATTAATTGTCTTCAGTGTTCTTCATCTTCATCCTTATCCAACAATTTTCCCCTTTTTGATGATGACAAAACTTCAGCTAAGTACCTGTTAAAACATATGCTAAAGATTGTAATCCTCAAAAGTTTTCTGAGATAGAAAATGATATGTTGGAAAAACTTGACTTTTATTGATAATGACAAATATTACAAGTACAAGTTTTCAGATAAGATGTCTGAAGAACAGATAAAGTAAACTGATTACAAAGAAATATATATAATTTAACTATCAGCTTCTTCATCAGATCCCTCTAATACTTCTTCATATTCATAGGATGACTCTTCATCATCATCCTCTTCATTTTCATCAGCTTCCTCACCCAGAAGTATGTTTGCTCTGGCAGCATCCATCTTTTCTTTAAGTTGCTGCTCTCTCAGTAGCTCCATTGCCCTTCTGGCTGATTCAGTGTTTTTGTACTTTATAAAAGGATCTGGTTGATCTTCAGTAGAGTCTTTGGTTGCAGCCATCTCTTCATCAGTTCTGGCTTTTTCCTTAGCTTCTTCTTCAGATTTCTCCGTACCTTCTATTTTTCCAACTTCTTCAGCAGTTTCTTCAATCTTGTCAGCTTCAGCAGCAACAGTCTCCTTAGCTGATTCTTACCTTTTCTCTTCCCCCTTTTTGTCATCATCAGATTTGATGACATCAGAAGGTTCAGCAGCAGGGTTGAGTGCAACTGTAGGAATCTTCATTGTAGCACATAAAGCCTTCAAGTTTTGGTTGACCACATCATGACTTGCTGTTAGATGGTGAAGATCAGTGCTGATGGCGTCAGTTCTATCATTGCAGCAGTCAATGTTAATTTGCATAGTTGCTAGCTCACTTTGGATAACTCCTTCAGTCTGAGCAACCTCTTGCAACAATTTAACATTTACAGCTTTCTCCTCTTCACTGACTTTGATGAAGGTTGCAGTCAATTCAGCAATGTTTTGATGAGCTCTCTCTAATGCACCATGAAGATGGTTAACATCAGCTTTCACGTCTTCCACATTTCTATTCAGCTCAACATAACTCTGCAGTAATTGCTTTGAATTGTCTTGAGGCACTGGGAAATTATCAATCTCCTTTTTTATGATCACAGCTGTTGATTCTTGCATAGTTTCCAGCTGAAGTTTGTTGGACTCTGCCAACTCTGCTTTCAACTCTTCCTTCAGCTCCTCTTTTATCTTTCTCAGCTGCTGGCTATGCTTCTCTTCCAGTTCCTTTACTGAATTTTCCATCAGCATCTGGAAGGCTTCCATCAGTGATGAGTGTTGATCACCTGATGAAGCAGAAGCAGCAGCTTCCTTCTCTTCAATCTCCTGGTGGACAGGGACGTCTTGCATTTCAGTCTCCTGATGGTCTTCAGAAGCCTTAGCATTCCACTCAATGGCTAAGGTCTTGTCAGCTGTCTTGTGCTCATCGGTGACGTCATCATAGAACAAATTAGTGATCGTGCCATCATCATTGAAGCAGGTTGTCTAGCGTATCTGCCTAACAATGATCCAAGGATTCACAAAAGCATCATTACCCTTGTGCACTTCACTATACTCATTTACTTCCTTGCCAAAAATTATTTGCTGAATACTTGGCAGCTGCGGCATATCACTTGGACATCCCTGCTGATATCTTGACCTTTCTGCCCATCTCTTCAAGGCGGTCATGGTAGCAATGTTGAGTGCCCTTTCTTCAGCGTTGTCAGATTTCCTTCTTTTAGCAGGCAAGGAGTTCTGAATTATCTTGGCCTCCTCTAGGGCATACTCCCTTGCATAATGATGCATAGCATCTCTGACATGATGAGGATCTAAGGCCTTCTGAATGGAGTCTGTCTTCAGCCAGTTCAGAACCCACTGTTCTTCAGCAGCTAACTCCTTCAGATTTTGAAGTTCTGTTATGGACCTGTTCAGCCTGTTATCTCTCCATCTGATGTACCTAGGCTTTTCTTGAGTGAACAGCGTCTTTAATATTAGCTTCTGATCATAGTAAGCTAAAGACTTCTCAAATCTCTTGAAGGCTCTTCTGACTTCGAACTTCTCCTTAGGCTTGGCCTCTCCAGCAGGCATTTTAGGCTTCTTGGGTTTATCTTCACCATCAGCCTCATTTATCTTAATGCCTCCTCCATGGACAGGTTCATAGGCATCAGTCTTCCTTAGCTCAATGGCCATAGCCATTTCAGCATCCTCAGCAGCTTTCCTTTCTGCCTCAGACATTTTTCTTCTGGCCTCATCATTTGCTTCCTGAACTTTGCTCAGTTCAAGTGCCTTCTTCTCCTCCATCTCATCCTATTTTCTTTGTTCAGCTTCTTCCCTTTTTCTCTTATCAGCTTTGGAAACCTTCTTTCTCTTAAGCACAATCTTTCTCTTTCCTTTATCAGCTGGACCAGGGGCTGGACCAGCAGAAGAAATGGGAGCAGCAGCAATAGGATGGATGATCATGACATCCGGATCATCCTGAGTTTTGGCAGTCTCAACTGTTTGTGTAGCTTGAGTCATCTGTTGTGCATCAGCTTGGTCAGCAACAGAAGCCTCATCAGCTCCAACAGGTCTTTCAGCAGATACTGGACTTTGTCTTACTAAGTTTTCCAACTCAGTAGGCTCTTCTATGAATGTCATCTGCTTCCTTGCAGTTTTCTTAGTCCTCCCTTGAGCAGGTCTTGAAGCAGCAGTATCCTTTTGTTGACTCCTTGTCCTGTGAGAGACATTCTCAGCAGGCATCTCAGCAGATGGAGTTCTTGAAGGTGATGCAGGGGATGCAGTCCTAACATCAGCAGTGACTTGTTCAATTATTTTTGTAGCTTCAGCATCAGCAGCCACTGTCTCCGTTTTCTTTGGAGCCTTCTTTTTCTGAACAGCTAACTCAGCTGTTTTGATCAGTCTTGTGGGCCTCTTGGCAGGAACCTCCTTTGATTCCTCATCTTCATCTTCTTCAGGCTCATCAGCCTTTCTCTTCAGAACAGGCAAGTACTTGGACATTGCCTTGGATTTGTGGATCTCCTTACCATTTGTCATAACACAACCCAGTTTGGACAGCAGATAACTGAGCGTGAGCCTGTGGTTGGTCTGAGGAGCTTTCTATTTCTTTACCTCATGAAAACCAGCCAAGATGTACCAAACTATGATGGACCAGTTGACTTCCAGCCCATAGTAGATGGCAGCCATGATGCTGAATCTCTTCATTGGAACAGCATCCAGAGAGAAAATACAGTTTTCGATCAGTTTTGCAACCATATCAGCCATCCGCTGATATTCGTCCTTCAGTTGTTTCTTCTTAATGTTGCCAGACAACATTTCTCCTTCTTTGGCGCAGATCGCCCAGAATTGTTGGTGTCTGTCTTCTGTCAGCACAGTGACGTCATGTCGTCCACTGTTAGGAAGACCGAAGGTCTCGTGAAGAATAACAGGAGTTATGACCACATATTTGCCTCCAACTGTAGCTTTGATTTCCAGAGTAGAGAAATCAACATAAGCGGTTTTGTAGTACTCCATTACTTGATCTGTCTAGATTATTCCTTCATTATACTCCATGAAGTTAACCAACAGGGCATATTTGAACTTTTCCAGCAGTTCCTTCATTAAATCCGTTCCAGATTGATAGTACGACTCATACACTAGGAACATACCTTCATCGGCCATTGTAATCTGTTGAGAGATTAGAGAAACAAGAGGAAAATTGCAGAAAAATTGCAAGTATTTTCTCACAAGTGCTTTTGAAAGTTTTGGGTGCGTAAAGAACTACACGGCTGATCAGATTGGGATTTATAGAGTTAGGGTATTTCGGTTTCCATGATACCAGCTAACCGTTAGATCCATTTTCCTGTCAGTGCTGATCGTGCGGCGTCAGTTACGACCTTTCAAATTCAAATCGCATTAAATGAGGAGCGGGAATTTATACGGCCCTTCCGTTACTTATAAAAGCGTACTTTAACATTAAACGTTTTAATCAGTAAGATCTTATGTAAACGATCAGACAAGCAAATTAAATACTTATCTGATGGACAACTGTCCAGACGACAGATTTGTTATCAGTGAAAGCCAATAGCTGATAACCTTCCTCAGCTGTTTGTCAATCCAGCTAGTTAATAAATCTTTATTCTTCAAGATTTATTTTTCTGTTGAGAACAAAACTTCAACCAAATGTCATCAACAAAATTTCATCTTTTAATCAGAAGTACCGCTAGTCTTACACGTTCCCCCTGACTTTAAGAATTCATAAGTTAACTAGTCTGTTGAAAGTTAATCCTTGAAGATGTAGACGATGAGTAAGCTGTTGAACTCTAATCTTCTGATGAGTTCTCCCTCAACTTATGCATCCAACTTTAATAAACCTAGTTCAGCTCTTAGAGTTGAAAACCTTGTTTCACTTAAAGGTTTTGTGAAGATGTCAGCAATCTGATTTTCAGTAAATACATATTCTATCATGACATTTCCTTTCTCCACATGATCTCTAATAAAGTGATGCTTGATCTCAATGTGCTTAGTCCTTGAATGACTTGTGGTGTTCTGAGTAAGGCTGATCGCACTTGTATTGTCTCAGTAGATTGGTATACCACTGATCTTTATGTTGTAATCTTCAAGTTGATGCTTCAACCATAATATTTGTGCACAGCAAGCTCCAGCAGCTATGTACTTAGCTTCGTTGATATGGATACTGAAGTTTGTTAATCTTACTCATCCATGAGATCAGACGACTACCTAAGAATTGACAAGCACCTGTTGTGCTTTTTCTATCAATTTTGCAGCCAGCAATGTCAGAATCTAAATATCCAATCAGCTCAAATCCAGATTCCCTAGGATACCACAATCCCAAATCTTCTGTACCTTTAAGATACTTAAGTATCCTTTTGGCAGCTAAGAGGTGAGATTCCTTAGGATTTGATTGATATCTCGCACAAACCCCAACAGAGTACATGATATCAGGTATGCTAGCAGTTAAGTATAACAGTGACCCAATAATTCCTCTGTATTTGGTTATGTCTACTGATTTGCCATCTTCATCCTTGTCCAAATGAAGACTTGTAGACTTTGGAATGTTAGTCGTAGAGCTTGTTTCCATACCAAATTTCTTGAACAGATCCTTTGTGTATTTTGCTTGGCTGATGAATATTCCATCAGGCAACTGTCTCACTTGCAAACCAAGAAAATAATTAAGTTCTCCCATCATGCTCATTTCAAATTTGTTATGCATCAGCTTTGAGAACTTATCACACATCTGTTTGTTGGTTGAACCGAAAATAATATCGTCCACATAAATTTGCACAAGCAAAATATGTTCTTCCCATTCAATAGTGAACAAGGTCTTGTTTACCTTACCTTTGCGAAATCCTTTAATTAAAAGAAAATCAGATAGGTATCATATCATGCTTTTGGAGCCTGTTTCAGTCCATAGAGGACTTTCTTCAGACGATACACCTTGTCTTCTTCTTGATAGGCTTCAAATCCAAGTGGTTGTTCAACATACACTTCTTCTTGCAAATCTCCATTGAGAAAAGCTGATTTCACATCCATCTGATAGACTGTGAAATTCTTGTGAGCAGCATAGGCAAGAAAGAGTCTGATTGCCTCTAATCTTGCAACTGGTGCAAATGTCTCATCAAAGTCAATGCCTTCCTCTTGGCAGTAACCCTTGACCACTAATCTTGCTTTATTTCTGGTGACTTCACCATCTTCATTCATCTTATTTCTGAATACCCATTTAGTGTCAATGACTATTTGATGACTTGGTCTAGGAACTAAGTACCATACTTCATTCCTTTCAAATTGATTTAGCTCTTCTTGCATAGCTTCAATCCAGTTGGAATCATTTAGAGCTTCTTCAATCTGTTTGGGCTCAATTTGTGACAGGAAGCTGACAAACATTGCTTCACTTGCAGCAGCTCTCCTTGTCTTTACTTTATCCAAAGGATCACCAATTATCAGTTCAGGAGGGTGATTCTTGAGCCATCTTAGATCAGGTTGCAAATCATAATGTTGTCCTTTGTTGTGATCTTGCAACACTACTGTTGGAGTTCCAGTAGTAGTCTGTTGAACTTCTCTCGTCTGTTGAACAGTCTCTGGTCTATCAGCTGTTTGCAACTCGTCTGTTAGACAATCAGCACTGTGATTTTGAACAGCATTTGAGTTAACAGCTGGATTGAGATCAGGTAGTAGGATGAGAACATATTCTTCATTCTTTCCAACATTCAACTTCTGTAAATCAGTAGACAGATCTTGATTAGCACTTTCATTCTTTTCAGAAGATTGACTTGGTTCATCAAATACTACATGAATGGATTCTTCTATAAGTAAAGTTCTTTTGTTAAAGACTCTGTAAGCTTTACTAATAGCAGAATATCCTACAAAAACAGCTTCATCAGCCTTTTCTGCAAATGCAGTAAGGTGATTTTTTCCATTATTTAAAACAAAGCATTTACAACCAAATATCTTAAAGTAATGAATGTTTGGTTTTCTGTTGTTCCAAACTTCATAAGGAGTCTTGTTTTGGTGCTTATTGATCATGCATCTGTTTTGGGTAAAGCAGACTGTATTTGTTGCTTCTGCCCAAAATCTTTGAGGCAGCTTGGCTTCAGCTATCATTGTCCTGGTAGCTTCTTTTAGAGTCATGTTTCTCCTTACAGCAACTCCATTCTGTTGAGGGGTTCTGGCAGCAGAGTATTCATGACTGATTCCTCTGGCATTACAATACTCTTCAACAGTAGAGTTTGTAAATTCTGTCCCTTTACCTGATCTGATCTTTAGTATTTTCATACTTTTCTCATTTTGAATCTTTTCCATCAGATTTGTAAGATGCTCCTTGGTTTCACTTTTCTTCTTCATGAAACTCACCCAAGTGTATCTTGAATAGTCATCCACAACAGCTAGGCAGTATTTCTTTCCACCATTGCTGACAGGATCAATGGGTCTAAATAAGTCCATGTGTAGCAGCTCCAATATTCTTCCAAAAGATTGATGCTTCTTGCTTTTGAATGATGGCTTGATTTGTTTACCCTTCTGACATGCGTCACAAAGCTTATCTTTGCTCATGGCTGTCTTTGGAATTCATTCTACCATATTATTCTTTATAAGTCTGTTGATGGTCTTGAAATTCACATGATTCATTATTTTGTGCCACAGCCAACTAATTTCACTTGGTGTTGATGCCACCAAACAAACACTTGAATTCTCATCAGCAGAATTTCAGTCGACTATGTAGACATTTCCTTGTCGTCTTCCAGATAAAATTACATTCTTTTTACCAATCTGTTCAACATGGCACTTATCTGTTGAGAAGATGACTGAATATCCTTTGTAACAAAATTGACTTATGCTCAGCAGGTTGTATTTTAGGCCTTTTAACATATGAGACGTCAGATATCTCAATGTTTCCTTTGATTATTCTTCCTTTAGCTACAATCTTGCCTTCTTTGTTGTCTCCAAAAGTGACATTTGGACCATCCACAGCAACTGCATCAGTCAGTTCATGTATGCTTCCACACATGTGTCTTGAACATCCACTGTCCAAGTACCAAATCTTCTCTACTTTACTCCTACTCCTAATCCTAACCTACCAAACAAAAAATAAAATTGTTTTAGGTACCCTTATTGAGAGGATCCTGAAGGATTAGTTCCACCTTTGATAACCCAAGATGTTGATGTCTTAGGCTTCTTAGGCTTCTGAGACTTGATAGGAGCATGAACAGTTTTGTCTTTATCATATTCAGCAGATGAGTTATGTTGATGATCAGTATGATAAGGAAAATGTTCATAAGCAGGGTACGGTGCATGATAAGCAGGGTATGCATGCATTGAGTGAGCAGGGTAAGGTGCATAGTAAGTTGGAAATTGAGGTGCATGATACATAGGAGGATATGCAGCAGGTTGCACATAATAAGACTCATTTCCATACCAAGCATTTTGATTTTTCTTGTTCTTATGCTTCTTTGGTTTACTAGACGCTTGCTCATTAGCAGATGACTTAGTTTTACCATTGGTCTGATTCAATTTAGCTTTATCAGCAGACTTCTTAGGACTCTGCTGTTTGGTCTTACTAGTCTGTTTTCCTACACTAGGCTTTTTACTCTTTTTAGCCTTAGGAGATTTCTTCTCTTTTAATTCTTTTTCAGGTGAAGCAGGTTTAGTAGTCTGAACATACAATATGACCTTACTATTGTCAGCAGATATAAACTTTTCAGTATGTTTCAGTTCTAACTTGTCCTGTTCTAAAGGTGTCTTCTGTTTACTAGACATGTGAGTGGATGCAACAAATGACTTATCATGAGACTCAATGATTTTCTCAAGCTCAGTGATTTTACCCTTATAAACTTCACATTCAGCTTTCAGATATTCATTCTCTTGCTCTAGCAATTTATATTCAGCTGATTCTTTTGGCCTTTCAGCTTTAAGTTTCAGTGAACTATTGTGCTCTTTTAGCAATATCATCTCTTCCTTAAGCTTTTTAAATGCATCAGCAATGCTAGTATTGTTGAGCATCATTTGTTCAAATGAACTAAATAATTCATTTTCTAGAGGAGTTACCTCATCCTCAGAGTCATCAGATTCTTTGGCCATCAGGCAGAGAAGAGCAGGGCTCTCTTCATCAGAAGACTCTTCATCAGAAGTGTCTGAATCTGAATCAGATGAGTAGACAGCAGCTAGCTTTTCTGCTTCTTCTACCAGCACCTTTCCTTTCTGATGCTTTCTTTCTTTTCTGATTCTCTTTTCTTCTTCCGTGTACTTCTCAGCTTTAGGATATGGGCAATCTCTGATGAAATGTCCCAGTTTCCTACAATTATAACTCATCATTTTGGATTTATAAGAATCCTTATCTTGAGAAGAGGAAGTAGGGTTAGAAGTAGAAGCATTGTTATATTTGTTCTTCATTTTTCGTCTGTAGAATTTTTTGAAGTTGTTCATCAGCAATGCTACGTCTCCAGCAATGTACTCCTTTTTGTTGAGTAGTGTGGCTTCATCAGATGAGTCCACATCTTTGCTTTTGTGCGCTGGCCTTCTGGGATTTTCAGCAGCAACCAGTGCGGCTGTGGGACTTGAAGTTGAGGTTTCTTCAACACCCATTCTTGGCAGTTTATACTCGTACGCCTTGAGTACTGAGAACAGCTCGGTGAGAGAGATCTTGCCTAGATCTCTTGACTCTTCCATGGCTGTCACCTTCATGTTGAACTTTGGAGGCAGAGCCTTCAAAACTCTGACGGTTATCTCCTTATCAGTGAAGGTTTTTCCAAGCTTTAGCACTTCATTCAGTGTCCTCGTAAACCTTGTGTCCATCTGGTCAATGGTTTCCGCAGACTTTATCTTGAAGTTGTCCAGCTTTTCCAGAGCAACACTCAGCTGATGCTCTTTAATGGCGTCGTTTCCTTCGCTCATGTCACGAACCTTATCACACATCTCCTTTGCAGTTCTGCAATGTTTGACTTTATCAAACCGATCATTATCCAGGGCTTTGGTCATGATGAATCTTCCGACTTTGTCTAGATTAAATAGCTTTATTTCTTTGGCTGTCATCTCTGTTAAGTCTTTTTCCACCACCAGTTCAGCTTCATCTACTATGATGGTCTTGGTGAATTTGAATGGACCTTTAATGATGCATGTGTACATGTTATCATTATAAGCAGCTAGGAAAATCTCCATTCTGATTTTCCAGTCTTCAAAATACATACCAGCAATGTGGGGAACATGGCTGATACAATCCATTTTTCAAAAAGTTTTTAATATTTAAAAAGATGCTCTTTTGAAAAGTTTTGAAAACCTTTGAAAAACACTTGGATCAAGCTCGTTGATCAGGCAGCTGATTCTAATGAATCACCTACTCTGATTCCACTTGTTGGTCCCAAGTGGTCAGATGATATTTAGAGAGGGGGGGTGAATAAACCTCTTTAAAATTTTCTTCCATTTTTAACTTTAAAACTTTTCTCTAACTGTGAACAGACTAAGCTGATCAGAGTAGTAAGTTACAAGTCTGTTCACGAACAAATCTTTGAACATGTTTGCTGACCACACGTCTGATAGTTACTTAGCTGATTTTGTTAAAATCAGTTTTAATACTTTGAGTACTTGCAGCGGATTTTCAAAGTGTTTTCACAAGTATCCTCAGTAGTTTGAAAAATGTTTCCCCAGTTTTATAAACTCCTTTTAAATCTTTTTCAAACAGTTAATTAAAGTGTTTTATGCAGTCTTGAAATATGCAAGTAAAGATGCAACTGAAAAACACAAGAATTTTTATAGTGGTTATATGGATGTAAATATCCTTTAGTCCACTCTTCCAAGTCACAAAGATTTTGGGTTATACTAGAAACACAAAGTAACCAGTACACTCTGCTTACGCCTAACAACAAATTAACAGGCCGTAAGTGCGCAGTAAGAAATCACAAAGAAATCCTACTCTCCAAAGTAATATCACTCACACAGATGGATATCTACTTCTCACAACACTCAGTTTTACAAATTCACTCAGAAGATGTGTTTAGCTTTGTTCTTCAACTCCGCTTTTCGTCAACAAATGACTAAGCTGATGAGTGAGCTGTTCTTGAGACTTAAGAGTTTTTGCTTCGAAATTCTTCTCATAAATTGTGTTGTTGTTTTCTTTTCGTCTCTTGCAGCTATTATACTTAAGGTTTGAAAAATGTCCGTTGAAGAGAGACAAGATTCAAATTCCTCGAGTACTGGTCCTTAATTTCCACGAACAGCTCTTTGCAGTCTGTCCGTACTATCAACAGTACTTTTCTGCAGGCAGCATTAAATGCACCCAGCTGATATGAAGCAATTCTTCAATCATTTGTCTTTAACAACCTTGTACTTCAACATTTATTACTTCCAGGGGCATTTATTACCGTTGGGAAGACTTTATGATCTATTCCACATGGCTGACGAAAGTGCACGTCTGATGGCGAACTAAGCTGATCTCAAACTTGAACAAATCTGATTTGAGTCGGCTGATCTTCATCAGTCTGATATTTTTCCTTCAGCATATCAGAAGTCTTGGACCTTGAGATTTTGACTCTTCTGATGTCTTCATTACTTAGTCAAAATTTCTTCAAAGGGATATCAGCTAAGTTACACCATACTTAGCAGATTTGAAGTTTTGGAATTCATCAAAACCTCCCTTTATTAATTGTCTTCAGTGTTCTTCATCTTCATCCTTATCCAACAATTTTCCCCTTTTTGATGATGACAAAACTTCAGTGTTCTTCGTCTTCATCCTTATCCAATAATTTTGAAGCACTAATCAATGGTCTCACAAACTGAATATTTGTAAGAATCAATCGAAAAATAGCTCATGACTTTTACTTTTAATTCTCCTTGCCTAAATTTTCTGAATCCGCCCCTTTTGACCACTATCCATTAATTTTTTGATATTTACCTTATTAATGTACGTCATCCTAAAAATATAAAACAATTCAAACATAAATCGACTCCGACCATCTTATATAAACAAACAAAAATTGGGTTAAATTATACTAATCGTCTCCCAAATAAAAACTATTTTACTTTTTTATTCCTCATGTCAAAAAATTTGCTCTTATACTGAATTTCGGGCTAAAATGACCCTATGAGTCATTCATACGACTTTTTAGAGAGGTAAATTTGTTACTTCATATCCTGACTCAGCATTTGGTTATAAGCTTTCAATTTTGATAAGTGTAATTTGGGGTTTGGAGGGGTGGGGGGAAGCGTGATACTGTAGGGGTGTAAACAAGCCGAGTAGTATCGAACGACACGTTGTTCAAGCTTGGTTTGAATTTTATCGAGCTTGAAATTTTGTGTTTGAGCTTGGTTTGATTTCTTAATGAACCGAGCTCAAACGAGCTTTTATCGAACGAACTCGAGCCGAGTATCGAGTAGCATGGTATTTTAAATGTGTTTTTTCAATTTTTAGCTTATCGAGTCAAGCTCGAGCCGAGCTTCAAAAGTTATCGAACGGGAAATCTTGTTCAGGCTTGTTTGATTAATTTGACGAACCGAACTCAAACGAGCTTTTATCGAACTAGCTTGAGCCGACTATCGAATAGCTTGATTTGATTTTCAGTCCTACATGATAGTAGTGATGATCCTATCCTGTGAAATGGAAAACCTCCACAAAACTACCTTGTGAATTTATTTTTTGCACCTAACCCCCTTGTACTTTTAAAAATTGAATAAAACCCACCCTTTAACCATCCCCAACATAAGGTGGGCTTGCTGAAGAGACCAATTGTTCCTTAATAAGAATAATAATCTCTTGATCCTGCAAAATAAACACCTCCAACTATCTTGACTAACAAGAAGAAAGGTGAAATGGCAAGAGCCTGGACATGAAGACTTCACCAGATCTCTAAACTAGAAAAACCATTTTTTGTTAGGACTATTCATGAAAGCCAAAGTGATAGAACAAGACGAAGTGACAGTAAAGGTATCATAAATAATACACTGAAATAGCTCATAAACAAATTTACTCGGAACCAACCACATAATCATTTCTCACGAAGCCAATGAACTGTTCTCCGTCACTTGTGATAAGATTGTATGCCAAAAATTGGTTATTTCTCCCAAGCCTTGACTTCTGATTTTCGCCCTTGTGAATTTTGTGAAGGTATGAAAATAAGAGTATTTTATAGAAATGGAGGAACTATACCATTTCTTTTTGTTACAAGGAGTAATTGTCGTTTAAACATATCATATGGATTAATTTTGCTACTTACACAGAGGAATATGTGGTACAAATATCTAAACAGCTTGAACTTTTTTACTATTCAATCAAATTTACCCATTGATTCATCCACTAAGCACTCAAACAATCAGCTCACCTGTTTTTCACAATCACACAAAATTAGCATAATTATAATGCTATTTATCAATGTGAACATTCAATCAAATTTATCAAACTAAATTCAAACTTGACTAACAGCCACTCATTAGCAATGGCTACCTAAATAGGTAACAGTAAAATTGATCACTCAATCAATAACCTTTTCCTCCATAAAGTTTCCATCACAAAAAATGCATCAGGTTTTTTAGCACCTGTTTCTACGTATCAACATTTTTTTGCAATCAACAATTCTGAAACACCACACTTCAACAAAACCAGCAGTATTCTTTCACATAATATTGCTAAAACAACTTCCAAATTGATTTCAAGTGGACGGACGATAAATAGAAGTCACATCACAATTTCAAGATGTCTTGTTAAAATGAAAACTTTATGATTTCGCTGACAAGGTGAATCTGCTGATGCAACTCATAAAGAAGTTCATCGAAAATAGTTGTACTCCTAAACAATAATATTGTATCTGATGATTCAGTTAAGTTTGGAACACTAGTAGAACAATAGAAGACAAGAAAATGATAACTAACTTGTTTGC
This sequence comes from Penstemon barbatus, assembly GCA_003313485.2. NCBI lineage: Eukaryota > Viridiplantae > Streptophyta > Magnoliopsida > Lamiales > Plantaginaceae > Penstemon > Penstemon barbatus. The sequence goes on from CM064884.1 coordinate 5,708,325, forward strand.
AAATCGGATTCTTTCCAGTTCCATTTCCCAATGTTTTCAGTATCTAAAAATGCTTTAGTTGAATAGTTGCAAAGTATATTTGATTATAGAAAATCCAGTTTTCAACTTTTCAGACGTGTAATATAAACAATTGTATGACAGCTATCATGGAAAACATGTTATAGAATTCAATAACTTCCGAAAACATATTGCTACAAGAAATTAGGATACTGAACAAATGGTAAACCCGAATCGTATTTGCATGTGATGTGTAATGACTCCTTCACATTTTACTGCAATGGAATAAACCATATGAAATATGAGGAATCGCCTACTTATCACCAGTGTACAAACTCAAAATACTGGTGAAAGTATTTTTCGAAATGTTGCTTTTGCAATCCCAGAGAATAACAAATGACTGACATAAGAAAGTAGCAAAATTAATACTCCTATTTAGTATACCTGCCAGAAACGACTTAATTATTTTTTTGATTTAAACTTCCGTATCACATCAAGAAGAACACCATCTTGTTCTTCACCTTTGAGATGATTAAGTAACATGGACATAGTATCTGAATCTAGTGAGAATTCCCTTCTTGTCATGTCTTCCAAGAGTGGGATTGCCTCGTCAATCTTTGTAGTTCTAAGAAAACCCCGCACGAAAATATTATATGTGTCATTATTAGGCAAGCAACCGTTTTCTTCCATTTTCATAAGCAAATTTTTAGCCTCTCCCGTTATCCTTTCTTTACAAAGCGCACTGATGATGATGTTATGAGTTATAACATCAGGTTGCAAACCTTTGGAAGGAAGTTCACTGAAAAGATTTCTTGCAGAGTCAAGTTCTCCATTCTTGCACAATCCATCAATGAGGGTATTGTATGTTACTATATCCGGATTAACCCCAATTTTTTCCATAGTGTGTAGAACTGAAAATGCCTCTTCAATTCGTTGATTTCGGCATAAGCCATCTAACAAGGAACTATAAGTCATTAAAGTAGGAATCACTTGATGAGCTTCCATCACATGGAAAAGCTTCCAACCAGTAGCAATTCTAGCAGCACAAAATAATCCATGTAACATGGAGGTATAGGTAATAGTATGGTGCTCCAACCCCTTACAAGAAGCTTCAAGAAAGAGTTTCCAAGCTTCGTCCACATCACCTTTCTTGCAATACCCATCAATTAAACTACCGTAGGTGATAATATTAGGCTTAAGGCCCGACTCCACAACCGAATGAAATGTTTTTTTTGCTTTGTCCATTTCCCCTCGCATACAATATCCATCTATCAGTGTATTGTATGTGACTATATCAGGATTAATATTTCTTTGCTTCATAATTTCCAACAGATCTTCTGCCTCTTTCACCATTCCGTCTTTGCAAAATGAATCCATCAATATATTAAAAGTAAACACGTCAAGAGAGATCTTGTGAGCCGCCATGTCATTTAGTAAGTCTTTTACTTCACCATATCTACCAAAATCGCATAATCCCTGAATAATCGAACTATACGTGATGACATCAGGCAAAATTCCTTTGTCAGTCATTTTGGATAAGAGCTCGAGAGCATCATCAATCAATCTATTTTTGCATAGACTATCAATTACTGCACTATAGGCTTGGACACTTGGTTTATAATTTCCTTTTTCCAATAGACCAAGCAAATGAAATGCTGAAAGAGTGTGCCCTGATTTGCACAACCCGTTGACCACAGTGAGGAACGTAACTTCATCAGGCTCACAGAGTTTCTGCCTCAACAATTTCTTGAACAACTGTTCTGCCTCGGTCACTTTCTTCTCTAAGAATAGCCCTTTAAGGAGAGTGTTGAAGGTTGTTGTATCTGTTTTGTACCCACGTTTGTAGAAGCTTCCTAAGATTGCAAACCCATAATCTACCCGATCAACAAGACAGTAACAATTAATCGCGATGTTCAAGGTGTATTCATTGACAGGGGCACCCAGTTCACACATTTTGTCGAACATATTGAGCGCAGCATAGTATTGTTTCATCTTGACCACCAAATTCAATAGTTTGGTGTATTCGATAACAGAAGGCTGAGGTCGCATTTTTCGCATTTCACGAAACATGTAATTAGCATCTTCCACCTCTTTTATACCACTCAAATCCAATCTAGGTTTGCTGGTTTTTGGGTTTTCAATGTGAAATTTTGAGCAGTGAGAAAGATATCGAAACTTACTCTCAAATCCTCTTCGAATCAGCGTAGTAGCATCTCCCCTCATCTTCTTCATTGGCATCGTTTGATTAGAAGGAAATGAAGAAAAAATTTCAAAGTTGAAATGCGAGCCAATTTCAATTTTGCCAAAGGCAAAAACAGAATTTACTGATATGCCAAAAGGGTTTTTCCCTTTTTAAAAAAAAAATGAAAAATGTTTAAAACATTTAACACAATTAAATTATTGCAATTTGCCCCCTCACATTTTATTAAGTTTTAACAAAAACCCCAACCTAAACTCCAGATTTAAAATTTACTCCCTAATAAAAGAAAAAAAACACACACTCACACACACACAACAAATCGGCAGAGAGAAAGAAAGAAAAATCCCACAAAAATCCCTCTTTCAAATTGAAGCAAATTGAAGCAAATTGAAGCATGGAAAACGCACAAATTATCGATGATGACAGAAATCTACAACAATGGCCATTTGTGGTAAGATTTTTGGTGTTATTTTCGCAAATTTTCGCGTATTTGCGTGCGTCTGTTCTTGGCGTATGGCGTGTGGGATTTCCACACGCCACACGCCAAGAACAATAGGTTTAGGGTTCTTGGCGTGTGGCGTGTGGGTTATCTACACGCCACACGCCAATTGTCATGGCGTGTGGCGTGTGGGAGTCCCACACGCCACACGCCAATAGTATGCATATTTTACATTGGTGGCGTGTGGCGTGTGGAACTCTCACACGCCACACGCCAAGCTTAAATGCCTGGCGTGTGGCTCTCCTCACACGCCACACGCCACACGCCAGACAGGCAGAAAACTTATCTTGCTTTTGTTGTTTGTTTTGTAGGGATACAAAACATTACCCACCTCGGCCCTACGGAGAGAAATACTACCGCCCTTTCACTACAGTAATGTGATCGTAAAAGGAGAGGCAACCCAGCGTTGTGCGTGGAGCGAGATTAGCAGTATAGTAAGTTGCCTCAAACCTGTGCATTGGGATATTATAAATGCGTATCCCCAGATCGGGAGTTTTTTTTACTTAACCGGCATCGGCAAATTCAAGGCGTCGGTGTTGCACGCAATGTACCTTCGAGTATGCACACGCGTGCAAGATCAAAGTAATTACGAACACTGGTTTTTGGTAAATGGAAAGCCAGTTAGGTTCGGGATCGAGGAGTTTGCCCTCGTATCAGGGATGCGATTTGGGGCAGTGAGTGAGGATGACAAAGAAAGAATCGAGGAACAGGGTCAGTTGAAGGAGCAATACTTTTCGGGCTGGGGGCGGTCTGTGGTTTCTGTTGCTGCTCTGAAAACGAGTATCATGGACTTGTTGTCTCGGCGTAGGTCGAATCCCGAGGACGTATGCAAGTTGATATACGCGTGGGTGATATCGTCCGTGTTGATGCCAAGTAGGCCCATAAAACATGTTGAAAACAAAACATTCGCGGTAAGTAAACTTAATTTTAATTTTTATTATTTCGTTAAAGTTTTTAAAATAACAATTCTGATTTAAATTTGTATATATTGAAGATATGTGACGATCTCGCGATGTGCGAGAGAGATCCGTGGGGAGATAAGATATGGAGAGCGACTTTTTTTGATATTGTAAAAAATTTGGGCACTGGCAATGAGGACGTCACTCCCCGTAAATGGAATGCATATGGCTTCCCGCACATTTTTCTGGTATGTTTGTAAAATCAATTGTTGATTTCCATGTTTTTTTTAGTTATTTTTTCGTAAATGTTGGATGTTTTGACTAATGTTTTGAATGTGAACAGTTTTGGATGGTGGAAGCCATTGAAGGCATGGCCGATGCGGCCAATTTTGTTGCAAGGGTCGGCCCAACTGTTCCGAGATATCCGCGAATGTTACGTTGGGATTTCAGGAACCCTAATCCCAGCGCTGATGATATGGACGAGTTCTTTCGGAATGTTCATGTATGTTAATCGTTTTTATTAATAATTTTTTTCCGACATATCACTTGAAAAATTTATTATAAATAACTTGTATATATTTATTTTTTCAGGCTGTGATCCCACGGCTAATGCCGGATAGCTCGGAGTTGGAGACGGAGTCTTACCAATCAACTATAGTGGTACGACGTGCCACTCGTGGTAGCCGCCTTCCATGTTATAAACAATTAAGTTTATTTTTGACACGGCAGTATGTGGTTATTCGGGATGATGAGGGAGTTCCCGAATTCCCCAACCGGCCATCCGCCCGAGCTGATTCTGCTCCAGCAGAAGGTGCTCCTGCTTCTAGTCATGTGCCTTGACGTCAGAAGCGTTTGCGAATAAGCCAAGATGGTGCCTCTACTTCTCAAGATCAACCATCATCTTCTGGATTACCTGCTTGGGCACTTGCATTGGATGAGAGAGTTGTTTCATTGGATGAGAGAGTTGTTGCAATGGAGGAGAGAGTTGTTGGTCGGATTGGCGAGGTCGAAAATAAATTTACTGGGCAGCTCAACCATCTGACAGCAACGATGGAGAACCTCAATCGAATGCTGATGGGCTACAATGAAGGGGGCCATGATAAAGAAGGCGACGATGAAGGGGGCGACAACAATGATGCTGGTGATGCTGGTGATGCTGGTGATGCTGATAATGCTGGTGATGCTGATAATGCTGATGATAATGATGATGATCAGGTTTAGTTGTTGTATTGAATTTTATTTTTGTTTGTGGATTTTTTTTAGAGATATTATTGGAATTTATTTAAAGGATTATTGAATTTTATCTAAATTGTTTTTAGACTATTTTATTTATTAGATTGGTTTTGGAGTTGTGTTCATCTAAATGGTAGTTCACCTATGCATTCACAGGGTAATAATGCCAAAGAACCAAGGCAAGAAAGAAGAGTACAGAGGATAAGAAATCCTAGTAGGCTTATTACATCTCCTTTTACCGCTAATATTCGGAAAAAAAATCCACTAAGTAATTAATTTATTTTTATTTTTTTTGTAATATTTAATTCGGTTAGGGACCATTTGTATATAATTTTTTGGGGGTAAAAATGTAATTTTTGAGAAGTTAGGGACCAAAGTGCAATTTCGTGTTAAATGCAAGCTCTAGTGAGTGAACATTTTAATTTTGTGCATCCAATGTTACTGAAGCGAAACTATTAATTTTTTATAAATTTTGGGGGTGAGAAGTGTAATTTTTGAGAAGTTAGGGACCAAAGTGCAATTTCGTGTTAAATGCAAGCTCTAGTGAGTGAACATTTTAATTTTGTGCATCCAATGTTACTGAATCGAAACTATTAATTTTTTATAAATTTTGGGGGTGAGAAGTGTAATTTTTGAGAAGTTAGGGACCAAAGTGCAATTTCGTGTTAATTCTTCTCTCTAGTGAGTGAACATTTTAATTTTGTGCATCCAATGTTACTGAATCGAAACTATAAATTTTTTATAAATTTTGGGGGTGAGAAGTGTAATTTTTGAGAAGTTAGGGACCAAAGTGCAATTTCGTGTTAATTCTTCTCTCTAGTGAGTGAACATTTTAATTTTGTGCATCCAATGTTACTGAATCGAAACTATTAATTTTTTATAAATTTTGGGGGTGAGTGAGTGAACAATTAATTTTGTGAGAAGTTAGGGACCAAACTGCAAATTCATCTAAATGGTATAAATTTTTTGAGAAGTTAGGGACCATAAAACTGTATTTTTTGAGAAGTAGAGTTGCAATTTAATTTTGTGCAAACATGGATTGAATTGCAATTATGAAGTAGAGTTGCAATTTAATCCATAAAACTGTATTTTTTGAGAAGTTAGGGACCAAAGTGCAAATTAATTGTGTAAAAATGAGTTAAGAGTTAAAAAAGTTGTTCATGGCAGCTGGCGTGTAGCGTGTGGCGTGTGGCACAACCACACGCCATTTCTTTGTACATGGCGTGTGGCGTGTATAAAGTACACACGCCACACGCCATGTACAAAGAAATGGCGTGTGGTTGTGCCACACGCCACACGCTACACGCCGTAATTGTTAAAATGAGCTCAACTTTAAATATTTTGTACGAAGTTATGATTTACGGAGGACATAATGTTCCTATAAGTGTTACTTCTCCATTTGGTTGATAAATTGACAAAAACTTATAAAATTGATCAATATGTACGAAGTTATGATTTACGGAGGACATAATGTTCCTATAAGTGTTACTTCTCCATTTGGTTGATAAATTGACAAAAACTTATAAAATTGATCAATATGTACGAAGTTATGATTTACGGAGGACATAATGTTCCTATAAGTGTTACTTCTCCATTTGGTTGATAAATTGACAAAAACTTATAAAATTGATCAATATGTACGAAGTTATGATTTACGGAGGACATAATGTTCCTATAAGTGTTACTTCTCCATTTGGTTGATAAATTGACAAAAACTTATAAAATTGATCAATATGTACGAAGTTATGATTTACGGAGGACATAATGTTCCTATAAGTGTTTAGGGTTAGGGTTTAGGGTTTAGGGTTTAGGGTTAGGGTTTAGGGTTTAGGGTTTTTCCCCATTTGCGCCATAAAGTTTGGTTCTTACGAACTTGCATTTAACATTTTGCAGTTTGGTCCCTACGAACTCATAATTAACTCAAAATTGCAGTTTGGTCCCTGACTTTTCAAAAATTACAATTTTACCCCCAAAATTTATAAAACATTCATAATTGCAATTCAATCCATAATTTGCTCAAAATTAAAATGTTCACTCAATTCGAATTTGCATAGAACGAAAAATTGCAGTTTGGTTCCTAACTTTTCAAAAATTACAATTTTACCCCCATAATTGCAATTCAATCCATAATTTGCACAAAATTAAATTGTTCACTCACTACGAACTTGCATTTAACAACTATTTGCAATTTGGTCCCTAACTTTTCAAAAATTACAAATTTACCCCCAAATTTTATAAAAAATTCATAATTGCAATTCAATCCATAATTCGGACAAAATTGAAATGTTCACTTAATTCGAATTTGCATTTAACACATATTTGCAGTTTGGTCCCTGACTTTTCAAAAATTACAATTTTACCCCCAAAACTTATAAAAAATTCATAATTGCAATTCAATCCATAATTTGCATAGAACACGAAATTTCATAAAACATCCATTACATCAAACGTTGTTCAATAAACATCAAATACAACTTACAAATTCACTAAACATCTAAGATTCACTTTCGTGGTTGCCCGAACTTTGGCCGCGTTGGGGACATCTACTGGCGTTGTGATCGGTATTTCCGCAAATTCCGCACTTGTATTTTTTCTTCAATTTTTCAAGGCATGATAAATGTCGTGTCTTTTTAGGCCTTCCACGGGTTATTTCTTCGGTTGGAGGTAGCACTACTCTCGCCATAACATGATCGGGAATGTTAATCCATTGGTCTTTCGATGGAACGGGTTGTATGAGCTCAAAGTATGCTTGACGCATATTATCGATCGAGTAGTATTCGCTAACAAGCTCCAACACATATGCCCCACTATCTACTGGTCGTTTGCCCATGGCAGCTGCAATTGCGTGCTCACACGGTATTTGCTCAACCTGAAAGACGCCACATGAACAAGTTCTTCCAGCTAAATCCACAATTCCATTCCAGCCGGTAGATTCCACTTTCCATATATCTTGCCCTATTTCAAATTTGCGCCACCGATACGCCTTTTCATATCGCTCATTTATCAACTTATTCTTCGATGGGATCAATACACCCGACCGGGACCATCGATCAGCCTCAGCACGACGCTCTCCAAACCACTTTGACATCAAATTAACAACAAATTCGAGAAAGTAACATATGGGAAAATCTTTGACATTTTTGATACGACTATTAAGGACCTCAACATGGTTAGACGTCTTTATCTCATATCTGTTCACGCGATGGTGGATTCTCGCCCATTTCTGAAACGTTACCTCGTTTTGTAGCCAATCTGCACATCTCGGGTTCTGGGTTTTCAAGACACCCCAATATTTTTCAAACTTACTCTCGCTGTACGCGTAAGCAGCTTTGTAAAAGGACTCGACTATCGTATCTTTCTCTTTCCCTTTCCCAAACCTTTTCGTCAAGTTGCCTTTGAGGTGAAAGTAACATGCCCCATGTTCAGCTAAAGGGTAAACTTCTTTTACCGCTTTAGTAAGACCATTGCCCCTGTCTGATACAATAACCAGATCGGCTCTGTCTGGTACACCCACTTTCAAGCCCTCGAGAAAATAAGTCCAACATGCCGCATTCTCGCTGCCATTAGCTACCCCCCATGCAATTGGATAACAACGATTTTCACCGTCCGTCGCAGTTGCAATTAGAACGGTTCCTTTATATCTATGCCCCATAAATGTTGCATCAATTACAATTACATTTCTTAGGAACTGGAATCCTCGAGTAGCAGCTCCGAAAGACATGAAGAAATACATAAACTGGTTTTCGGAGTTCGTATGGATGCGAGTGAGCGTACCAGGATTGTTTTGCTCAATCATGTAAGCAAAGGAGGGTAGATTGGCAAAGTTTTCTTCAAATGTACCCATAATGTCAGCTTGAGCAATTTGTTTCCCCCTCCAAGCTGTCATATAGCTAATGTTAACACCAGCTTCGGCTTGCATGAAGTTTATCAGTGCATTTGGTGTTGGGACTTCATTGGGGTTGATATATAACCCCTTTGTCCGTAAACCAACCATCCGACTTGTTGCTTGTCTATGACGGGCACCTCTATTTGCTATCCCACAAGTGTGAACGTTTGTATATGTTCGAATAACAAATTCTGGGGTGTTTGCTTCCTTAGTTGCATATATACGCCATGGACAACCAGGAGTCGTACACCTAGCTATCCTCCTCTTTGTGTCAGACTTACCTGTAAGTTCCCATTTTTTATCTACAGCAACTCTACGAAGTTCATCCCTGAACTCTTCACTGTTTGGCCACCGCTGACCAACTATCCATCCCGTTTCATCACTCCTCCCCTGAGAATAATCTATTTCAACCGAATCAGCGTTATCAAAGCCTTCGTGACTAGGTGGTTCGTAACCACCACCACCAACATCACCATCACCATAACCATCACCACCATCGACATCACCATAACCACCACCACCACCACCACCACCCACATCACCACCAACATGACCATCTACATCGTCACCCACATCGCCACCCACATCACCACACTCGTTGTCAACGTTACAGTGTTCACCATTTACATCAGCACCACCATAATCATCTCCGCCGTCAAAGTTACGGCAGTCATTATGACCTTCGTTGTCATCCAGATGCCACTGACTATACGGAGGAGAACAACATAGTGGTTCAACTTCCTCCACTATACATAAAGTTGGATTAGAGGCAATGATCTCCTCGTTAACATCATCTTGTGCACTTGATCCTCCTATAACACATCCTTCAGGTTGGTAACTGAAACTAGCTTTGTCCATGAGTTTTTTTCCTTTACCTCGGGTCATAAGTTTCTTCGCTTTCTCTTTTCCACCCGGAGATGCCTCTATCCTCAAAATTTCTTCTCTCGGAGAAAAAATCACGTACAATTTTAATTTAGCAGAATTGCAGACAAGGTGCTTCGCTAACTCCCAATCTTCTTCATCTGATATTGTCGTTATCAAGTCATCAATTTCTTGGTACTTAACCTCAAAAATATCGGTGTGCCGATCCAACTTCAACTTCTTGCAAATTTTGTCGAGTAGTTCCTCAAACGAAATTGCCCTATCCACCAATATTGGTTTATTCGAATCTCCACGCCAATGCAATTTATTATCGATTTGGAGTGTAAATTCACCGTTATATAGAAGAACTACCATAAGTTTGTCCATTCCTACAAGTAAAAACAAAAATTAATACACAAGCTATCTAAATAAAAAAAATGCGTCAATAAGTTACATACTGCCAGGTTGGCGTGTGGCGTGTGTCATGAGGACACGCCAACACGCCATGAACGTTGTTTGGCGTGTTGGCGTGTCTTAATGTCACACGCCACACGCCAAAAAACGTTCATGGCGTGTTGGCGTGTCCTCATGACACACGCCACACGCCAAAAAAGCGAACTTCAGTTCATGAACTTTTTTGGCGTGTGGCGTGTGTCATGAAGACACGCCAACACGCCAAACAACGTTCATGGCGTGTTGGCGTGTCTTCATGGCACACGCCACACGCCAAAAAACGCGAACTTCAGTTCGATTCGAATTCTCCATTTTTGTTAACTAAATTGCTCAATAATACATCAAAATATCAATTAACTTGCAAATGCTTACCTTTTATGTTGTTTTTCCTCCTTTGCTTCCTTAATTTGAGTGAAATTTGTGTAAATTGGGTTAGGGTTTGGAGGAATTTTTGGAGAGAAAATTTGATTTTGGGGTGGGTTGATTTTGAAGTTTTTAAAATTTTGGGGTATATTTGTTAAAATTTGATTTAATTAGGAAGAGTTAATTAAATTAGATTAGTTGGTTAATTGAGTTTTTGGCATTTGAGTAATATTGAATTTGTGGTTTGGCATTTTTGAAATTTTTTTTTTACTTTGTGGCAAAATTGAAAATGTCTTGTTGAAATGCCATTCATAAAGGAGAGAATTGCATTTTTGGTACACAGCTATTGGTCAATTCCCACTTTTGGTACACAGCTTTATGTGTCCAACACATTTGGTACACCTCTTTAACAAAGTTCGACACATTTGGTACAACCGTTAAATAAATTGCAAAATCACCGTTAATTCCGTTAGTTCAACACATTTGGTACACCTCTTTTACAAAATTGACATGTGCGCGGCACATGGCTGCCCAAAAAAAAATTAAACTTGATAAACTTTTATAAAAATTATCATATATATTTATAATATTTATCATATCATATTTATATAATGATAAAAATATATGTATTTATTATTTATATGACATGCAAAATATAATAAACAATTTTATCAAGTTTCAATTTTTAAAAATTATTTATAAAAATAGTTTATTATTTTTATAGTTTATTATTTATAAAAATTATTAAAAAAATATGTCTTTATTATTTATATGACATGTAAAATATAATAAACTATATAATGTCATTTATAGTTTAATATTGGAAGAAGAATAAAATATAATAAAAAAGTTTATCAAGTTTCAATTTTTAAAAATTATTTATAAAAATAGTTTATTATTTTTATAGTTTATTATTTATAAAAATTATTTAAAAATATGTATTTATTATTTATATGACATGTAAAATATAATAAACTATATAATGTCATTTATAGTTTAATATTGCAAGAAGAATAAAATATAATAAACAAGTTACTTTAATTTATCATATTTATAAAAATTATTAAAAAATATGTATTTATTATTTATATGACATGTAAAATATAATAAACTATAATGTCATTTATAGTTTAATATTGGAAGAAGAATAAAATATAATAAAAAAGTTTATCAAGTTTCAATTTTTTTTTTTTTTTTTTTTGGGCAGCCATGTGGCGCGCGCATGCCAATTTTATAAAAAAGGTGTACCAAATGTGTCGAACTAACGGAATTAACGGTGATTTTGCAATTTCTTCAACGGTTGTACCAAATGTGTCGAACTTTGTTAAAGAAATGTACCAAATGTGTTGGACACATAAAGCTGTGTACCAAAAATGGGAATTGACCTATAGCTGTGTACCAAAAATGCAATTCCGTGTACCTTCCCAGTATTATATTTGATAAGACAAACAAAAGAAAAGGAGATATTGCTTATTATTTATTGGATAAGTGCTTAAAATACTAAATTGGGTTTTAAAATCACAAATAATTGAAATAATTAGGTTAATTGGTACAAAATCATTTCTTTAACCAATCTATGCACTCGACTACATAATTGCTTGATGTTATGCTTCAATTTTTAATAATTAATTTTAACCCTTTTTCTTTTAAGAATGATAATTAATTTAACTCAAAAGATCTGAAGAAAGGTATAAAATGCAATAAATAAATAATGACATACTTTCATTAGAGATACATAAAGAGAGTAAAAAACGTAATAACATTATAATTACACAAAAGGGATAAAAACTGTTGGATAAGGATGAAGATGAAGGCACAAAAGACAATTTGATAAGGGAGGTTTTGATGCATTCCAAAACTTCGAAATCGGCTAAGTATAGAGTAACTCAGCTGATATTCCTTTAAAGGAATTTTGACTAAGTATAGAAGACATCAGAAGAGTCAAAATTTCAAGGTCCAAGACTTTTGGTCTGCTGAAGGAAAGTTATCAAACTGATGAAGATCAGCGACTCAAATCAAATCTGTTCAAGTTTGGGATCAGCTTAGTTCGCCATCAGACTTGCACTTTCGTCAGCCAAGTGGAAAGGATCATAAAGTCTTCCCAACGGTAATAAATGCCCCTTGGAGTAATAAATGCTGAAGTACAAGGTTATTAAAGACAAATGATTGAAGATATGCTTCGCATCAGCTGGGTGCATTTAATGCTGAATTTAATGCTGCCTGCAGAAAAGTACTATTGATAGTACGGACAGCTGCAGAGAGCGTTCGCGGAAATTAAGGACCAGAACTCGAGGAATTTGAATCTTGTCTCTCTTCAACGGACATTTTTCAAAACTCAAGTATAAATAGCTGAGAGAGACGCGGAGAGAAACAACAACACAACTCTGAGAAAAATTTCTGAAGCAAAATCTCTTAAGTCTCAAGAACAGCTCACTCATCAGCTTAGTCATTTGTTGACAAAAGCAGAGTTGAAGAACAAAGCTAAATACATCTTATGAGTTAATTTGTAAACACTGAGTGTTGTGAGAAGTAGGTATCCGTCTGTGTGAGTGATATTACTTTAGAGAGTAGGATTTCTTTGTGATTTCTTACTGCGCACTTACGGCCTGTTCATTTGTTGTGAGGCGTAAGCAGAGTGTACTGGTTACTTTGTGTTTCTAGTATAACCCAAGATCTGTGTGACTTGGAAGAGTGGACTAAAGGATATTTACATCCATATAACCACTATAAAAATTCTTGTGTTTTAAAGTTGCATTTTTACTTGCATATTTCAAAAACCATATAAGACACATAAGTTAACTGGTTGAGAAAAATATAAAAAGAGAGTTTATAAAACTGGGGAAACATTTTTCAAACTACTAAGGATACTTGTGAAAAACACTTTGAAAATCCGCTGCAAGTACTCTAAGTATTAAAACTGATTTCAACAAAATCAGCTAAGTGTCTATCAGACGTGTGGTCAACAAACCTGTTCAAAGATTTGTTCGCGAACAGACTTGTAACTTATTACTGTGATCAGCTTAGTCTGTTCACAGTTAGAGAAAAGTTTTAAAGTTAAATTTGGAAGAAATTTTTAAAGAGGTTTATTCACCCACCCCTCTAAACCTCGTCTGACCACTTGGGACCAACAAGTGGTATCAGAGCGGGTGGTTCATTAGAATCAGCTGCCTGATCAACGAGCTTGATCCGAGTGTTTTTCAAAGGTTTTCAAAACTTTTTCAAAAAAGCATCTTTTTGAAAAATAAAACTTTTTGAAAAATGGATTGTATCAGCCATGTTCCCCACATTGCTGGTATGTCTTTTGAGGACTGAAAAATCAGAATGGAGATTTTTCTTGCTGCCTACAATGACAACATGTACACATGTATCATTAAAGGTCCGTTCAGATTCACAAAGACCATAAAGATCAATGAAGTTGATACGGTTGTGGAAAAAGACTTACACGAGATGACAGCAGAAGAAATAAAGCTGTTCAATCTTGACAAAGTCGGAAGATTTATCATGACTAAAGCCCTGGACAATGATCGGTTTGACAAGGTCAAACATTGCAAAACTGCAAAAGAGATGTGAGATAAAGTCAGAGATATGAGCGAAGGAAACGACGCCATTAAAGAGCATCAGCTGAGTGTTGCTCTAGAAAAGCTGGACAACTTCAAGATGAAGTCTGCGGAAACGATTGATCAGATGGATACAAAGTTTACAAGGACGTTGAATGAAGTTCTAAAGCTTGGAAAAACCTTCACAGACAAGGAGATAACCGTCAGAGTTCTGAAGGCTCTACCTCCAAAGTTCAACATGAAGGTGACAGCTATGGAAGAGTCAAGAGATCTGGGCAAGATCTCTCTCACAGAGCTGTTCTCAGTACTCAAGGCGTATGAGTATAAACTGCCAAGAATGGGTGTTGAAGAAACCTCAACTTCAAGTCTCACAGCTGCACTAGTTGCTGCTGAAAATCCAAGAAGGTCAGCCTACAAAAGTAAGGATGTGGACTCATCTGATGAAGCCACACTACTCAACAAAAAGGAGTACACTGCTGGAGACGTTGCATTGCTGATAAACAATTTCAAGAAGTTCTACAAAAGAAAAATGAAGAACAAATACAACAATGCTTCTACTTCTAAACCTAACTTTTCTTCTCAAGATAAAGATGATTATAAAGCAAAACTAATGTGTTATAACTGCAGGAAATTGGGACACTTCATCAAAGATTGTCCATATCCAAAAGCAGAAAAATACACTGAAGAGGAGAAGAAAATAAAAAAAGAAAGAAAGCATCAGAGAGGCAAGGCAATGATGGCGGAAGCAGAGAAGCTAGCTGCTATCTACTCATCTGATTCAGATTCAGACACGTCTGATGAAGAATCTTCTGATGAAGAAAACCCTGCTCTCATGTGCCTGATGGCAAAGGAATCTGATGACTCTGAGGATGAAGTAACTCCTCTTGATAATGAATTATTTAATTCATTTGAGCAAATGATGCTTAACAATACTGGTATTGCTGAAGCATATAAAAAGCTTAAGGAAGAGATGATCTTGCTAAAAGAGCAAAAACAATACACTGAGACTTAAAGCTGAAAAGCCTAAAGAATCAGATGACTATAAACTGCTTGAGCTAGAACATGAATCTCTGAAAGCTGAATGTGAAGTTTATAAAGGAAAAATCATGGAACTTGAAAAGATTATTGAGTCTCATGAGAAATCATCTGTTGCATCCACTCACATGTCTAGTAAACAGAAGATGCCTTTAGAACAGGATAAGCAAGAATTGAATCATACTGAAAAATTTGTATCTGCCGACAATAGTAAGGTCATTCTGTATGTTCAAACTGCTAGACCTACTTCACCTGAGAATGTATTAAAGGAGAAGAAATCTCCTAAGGCTAAAAAGAGCAAAGAGCGTAGTGTAGGAAAACAGACTAGTAAGACCAAACAGCAGAGTCCTAAGAAGTCTGCTGATAAAGCTAAATTGAATCAGACTAGTGGTAAATCTAAAGTGTCTGTAAATGAGCAAGCATCAAGTAAACCAAAGAAGCATAAGAATAAGAAAAATCAAAATGTTTGGTATGGAAATGAGTCATATTATGTGCAACTTGCTGCATATCCTCATATGTATCATGCACCTCAGTTTCCATGTTACTATGCACCTTACCCTGCTCATCCAATGCATGCATACCCTGCTTATCATGAACCTTACCCTGCTTATGAACATTTTCCTTATCATACTGATCATCAACATAACTTATCTGCTGCATATGATAAAAACAAAACTGTTCATGCTCCTGTTAAAACTCAGAAGCCTAAGAAGCCTAAGACCTCAACATCTTGGGTTGTCAAAGGTGGAACTAATCCTCCAGGACCCTCTCAATAAGGGTACCTAAAACAATTTTATTTTTGTTTTCTGGTTAGGATTAGGAGTAGGAGTAAAGTAGAGAGGATTTGGTACTTGGACAGTGGATGTTCAAGGCACATGTGTGGAAGCATACATGAGCTGACTGATGCAGTTGTTGTGGATGGTCCAAATGTTACTTTTGGAGACAGCAAAGAAGGCAATATTGTAGCTAAAGGAAGATTAATCAAGGGAAACATTGAGATATCTGACGTCTCATATGTTAAAGGCCTAAAGTACAACCTGCTGAGCATAAGTCAATTTTGTGACAAAGGATATTCAGTCATCTTCTCAACAGATAAGTGCTACGTTGAACAGATTGGTACAAAGAAAGTAATTTTATCTGGAAGAAGGCAGGGGAATGTCTACATAGTCGACTGGAATTCTGCTGACAAGAATTCAAGTATTTGTTTGGTGGCTTCTACACCAAGTGAAGTTAGCTGGCTATGGCACAAAAGAATGAATCATTTAAACTTCAAGACCATCAACAGATTAATCAAGAATGATTTGGTAGAAGGGATTCCAAAAACAGTCATGAGCAAAGATAAGCTCTGTGACGCATGTCAGAAGGGTAAACAAATCAAGTCATCATTCAAAAGCAAGAAGCATCAATCTTCTGGAAGAATATTGGAGCTGCTACATATGGACTTATTTGGACCCATTGATCCAGTCAGCAATGGTGGAAAGAAATACTGCCTAGCTGTTGTGGATGACTATTCAAGATATACTTGGGTGATTTTCATGAAGAAGAAAAGTGAAACCAAGGAACATCTTACTAATCTGATGGAACTGATCCAGAATGAGAAAAGTATAAATATATTGAAGATCATATCAGACAGAGGGACAGAGTTCACAAACTCTATTGTTGAAGAGTATTGTAATATCAAAGGAATACATCATGAGTATTCAGCTGCTAGAACCTGTAACGGCCCGAAACCGGCACCTGTCTGCTAAGATATAGATAAATAATATGATAGTCTTAATAAATTTCCAATAACTGCAGTTCAGAGCTCTAACTATCTATTACAACACATTAATTTTTCCCAACTAACTTATTAAACTTAAAACTTCTCATTACAAACCAAACCTTCACTTGACAAATTCTAGAAACTCTATGGTAGACGCCCAATTGAAATCCCTTAGTCTGATGTGGTCCATCCTGCCCTTTGGTGAGATTCTGAAAGAGTAATAATTTGAAAGCGTAAGTTGTAAAAACAACTTAGTGAGGCATGTGCAAGTGTGAAATTGAGTTTTATGCAGAAAACGATTTAGAAATCCATGTACTGCCTATTAACTTACAAGGGAAATGATATTTAAGATTAGTATAGCAGATACACAAATATCACATATGATATCACAATCAATTACCCGTCAAAACGGGATAAACAACTCCTCCGCCTCAAAAGGATACAGAAAGATCAGGATGTGATCAATAGTTAGTACTCCGGTTAGATAGGGCTGAGGTGCGACCCGTCCCTTTAAGTGGCCTTGACATGTCTTTGCCGAATAATTTGAATCACTCCCCAAGGGGCTCTAATCCCTGGTTTTGTGAGTCCGGTCAATGGCAGAGCTCTGGTAGTCCTGTAGCCCCCAGCTACCCAGAATTATCCAGAGAATACCATCAACCGAGAGCAGATGAGCGCGCAAATAATCATGTACAAGCAATTGGTACTTAGGTGAGATAAAGTACTACACCTTGGTACCATTCATTAATATGAGGTGAGATAAAGTACTACACCCCATTATTCAACCAATATCATATGACGCGAGAAATGCAAACAAGTATAGAATTATCAGTTCTACTATGAAGAAGTAGTACATGCTGCAAGCATTGCAAACAATCATAAACAGAGATATAATAACTGTAGTCATTTCAAATGAGAAATACATATATATGATATGATTTTCTTTAGAAACTCTTTCAGTTTTAAAAACATTTTATTGAGGCGCTCACCTTTCTCAGGATAGGGTTGCTACTCAACGGTGGACAGTGGCCTCGTCTCAAGTCCCACTATTCGATTTACCTTCTAGTATGTCTTGATAGAGAAACGACTTCGAACCGAAATAAATCCATGTCTTCACTTTATAATCCAATAATCACTTATCGAATAATCTCAAATTACCTACAATGGTATTTCAATAATATCAGCAAGGATCTCACAATTCACTACCCTTGAAGAGTGCATCAGCCATTCTATTTCTTATTGGTCATTTAATTCGATAATAATACTATGATATTACTATGACCTTTAGTTAAATACTCATTGCCGAAGACATGAAATTGTCATGTACTAGTTATTAAGTAAACTTATAGTTCTTGATTTAAGACTTCAATTAGTTTAAACATATGCATATGACCTTATAATTACATAATATAGTAATCCAACCCATTTCCTTCCCAACTGACCACCCAATCCATGAAAATATATATGTACTAAACTGGTAACATTAATTGTTATATGTTATCAAATAAATTAATAGATTCCTAAACCCATAGTTATTATTTATAGTAAATTAAACATGAATATATATATATATATATATATATATATATATATATATATATATATATATATGTACAGTTATTAGTTTATAACTAGATTGTTCAATTTATTTAATCATAATTAATTAACCGTACCTTAAATCACCTAAGGCCTCATCAAATCCATAAGCCCGGATAAGCAATTAATGAATTGTCTGAATATCACTCAACTTAGATGTTACAATGAAACTGTGTAAAAGTCTATATATGAAGTAGAATTGCCCAAGTACCCTTTCAAGCATTAAAACTAGGTGACAAATTGAACTTAAGTTAAACTCACTTAGATAATCAAGTTGTATACCGAATAAACATCTTTAAGTTAAGAGACAATTAAATCCTCTCCGTTCTAATTGTGTTAATTATTACTTTGTCAATTCACCCAGCTGTTAGTATCCAATAATTGTCATCTTTCATTAAATTATGAGTCTAATATAATTCATTTATTACATTAAGTCATAGAGCATGTTAAGCTAAATCCAAACCCAACTTCAATGGAAATTGAACTCTAACGTATTTACTCAAATACACTACTGTAATTAAACTTACCCCAAAATCAATCTTAAATCATCCCAACCTATAAATCTTCTTTACCATCCCCAAACCACTGTTGCTTAAGCCATTGTACAATCACTCCTTATTTTCGAACACCCGCAACCTCCATTGAGACAACCACCCGTCGCAGCAGCGAGTTCACCAACGCACCCTCGCGCGCCCTCGGAAATCTCGGTTCCCTTCATCACTCGTTCCCTCTATAGTTTCTTTCTTCAACTCTTGTCTTTTCTATCTATTTATTTTCCACATCTTTTCTTTCGGTTTCTAAGATATTTCCCTAAATCTCCCATGTTCCCCTTCAATATCTCTCGTGTGAAACCGGCTGTTTGAGGCATGCATAAAGTGTAATATATTGTGATATTTGATAAATAGCAATGAAAGGAATAGGTGACAGGTAGCAAGGTTTAATCAAGAGTCATCAACTTGTTGCCGTACGTGTGTGTGTGATTAAAAGGATAAGACCACTTAAATATTTTCTAGTTTTATTTTACTTTTTCATTAGTATCAACTCCAGATAGAGAATATATGTGCTTGATAGAATTTGTATTATTATCATTACTCTAAATTTGATGTAAAGTCCTTGACTTTTAGTAATTAAACATTAACCCCAAAGCTTCAACTATAAAATCTATAGCCCATAATTAATTTTAGTTGACTTCTTTAACTTTTATATATGGTCGTTAAAGTCCATTACATTTCTTAAAACATTCATTTTAGTCCTCTTCTATGATTAGACGACACTCCAATTTATTTCTAATGTTCAATTATTGTAGTAAATGTTGAAGTAGTTTGATACCGTAGTATACACACATATATATATATATATATATAGAGAGAGAGAGAGACAGATAGATAAGCTTACTATTAATTTTAATATCAAACTATAAATTTCACATTAGGTCCATAATTTTATTTTGACATTCATATTACCTTTATCTATTAATGATCTATTCAATTGATCCTAAATGAATTTAATGAGTCCCATTTTCTTTCTACGAAACATTCAAGTCCTATAAGTCCGATTCCAAACCTAATAAATTAAGTTTCCAATTTAAAATTCAAATTTAACTAAAAATTCATTTTACAACTATTTAAAATATACGGGGTATTACAGAACCCCTCAACAGAATGGTATTGCTGAAAGGAGAAACAGAACACTAAAAGAAGCTGTCAGAACAATGATAGCTGAAGCTAAGCTGCCTCAAAGATTTTGGGCAGAAGCAACAAATACAGCCTGCTTTACCCAGAACAGATGTATGATCAACAAAAATCAGAACAAGACTCCATATGAAGTTTGGAACAACAGAAAACCAAACATTCATTACTTTAAGATTTTTGGTTGTAAATGTTTTGTATTGAACAATGGGAAAAATCACCTTACTGCATTTGCAGAAAAGGCTGATGAAGCTGTTTTTGTAGGATACTCTACTGTTAGTAAGGCTTACAGAGTTTTCAACAAAAGAACATTACTAATAGAAGAATCCATTCATGTAGTATTTGATGAGCCAAATCAATCTTCTGAAAAGAATCAAAATATAAATCAAGACCTATCTACTGATTTACAGAAGTTAGATATTGGAAAGAATGAATAATATGTTCCCATCATACTACCTAATCTCAGTTCAGCTGCTAACTCAAGTGTTGTTCAAAATCACAGTGCTGGTTGTCTAACAGACGAGTTGCAAACAGCTGACAGACCAGAGACTGTTCAACAGACCAGAAATGTTCAACAGACTACTACTGAATCTCCAACAGTAGTGTTGCAAGATCAAAACAGAGGACAACATTCAGACCTGCAACCTGATCTCAGATGGCTCAAGAATCACCCACCTGAGTTAGTGATTGGTGATCCTTTGGATAGAGTAAAAACAAGAAGAGCTGCCGCTCAAGACTCTATGTTTGTTACTTTTCTATCTCAAATAGAGCCTAAACAAATTGAAGAAGCTCTTAATGATTCCTTCTGGATTGAAGCTATGCAAGAAGAGTTGAATCAATTCGAAAGGAATGAAGTCTGGTACTTAGTTCCAAGACCAAGTCATCAAAGGGTAATTGGCACTAAATGGGTTTTCAGAAATAAAATGAATGAAGATGGTATTGTTACAAGAAACAAAGCAAGATTAGTGGCCAAGGGTTATTGTCAAGAAGAAGGAATTGACTTTGATGAAACTTTTGCACCAGTAGCAAGACTTGAAGCAATCAGACTGTTTCTTGCCTATGCTGCTTACAAGAACTTCACTGTCTATCAGATGGATGTAAAGTCAGCATTTCTCAATGGAGAATTGCAAGAAGAAGTTTATGTTGAACAACCACCTGGATTTGAAGTCTATCAACAAGAAGACAAGGTATATCGTCTGAAGAAAGCCCTCTATGGACTGAAACAGGCTCCAAGAGCATGGTATGATACCCTATCTGATTTTCTTTTAATTAAAGGATTTCGTAAAGGTAAGGTAGATAAGACCTTGTTTACAATTGAATGGGAGAATCATATATTACTTGTGCAAATATATGTGGACGATATTATTTTTGGTTCAACTAACCAACAGATGTGTGACAAGTTCTCCAAGCTGATGCAGAATAAGTTTGAAATGAGCATGATGGGTGAACTTAATTATTTTCTTGGTTTGCAAGTTAGACAGTTGCCTGATGGAATATTCATCAACCAAGCAAAATACACAAAGGATCTGTTTAAGAAATTTGGTATGGAAACTAGCTCTACTGCTACTGTTCCTATGTCTACTAGTCTTCGTTTGGATAAAGATGAAGATGGCAAATCAGTAGACATAACCAAATACAGAGGCATCATTGGGTCACTGTTATACTTAACAGCAAGCAGACCTGATATCATCTACTCAGTTGGGGTTTGTGCAAGATTTCAATCAAATCCCAAGGAATCTCATCTCTTAGCTGCCAAAAGAATATTGAAATATATTAAGGGCACTCAAGAATTGGGATTGTGGTATCCTAGAGAATCTGGATTTGAGTTTATTGGATATTCAGATTCAGACCTTGCTAGCTGCAAAATTGACAGGAAAAGCACAACTGGTGCTTGTCAGTTTTTAGGTAGTCGTTTGATCTCATGGATGAGTAAGAAACAGACTTCAGTATCCATATCTACTGCTGAAGCTGAATATATAGCTGCTGGAGCATGCTGTGCACATATACTTTGGTTGAAGCATCAACTGGAAGATTACAATATCAAGATCAGTGGAATTCCAATCTACTGTGACAATACAAGTGCAATCTCTCTTACTCAAAATACTACAAGTCATTCAAGGACTAAACATATTGAGATCAAGCATCACTTCATTAGAGATCATGTGGAAAAAGACAATATTATGATTGAGTATGTTCATACAGACAATCAGATTGCTGATATCTTCACTAAACCTTTAAATGAAGTAAGGTATTCAACTCTAAGAGCTGAACTATGACTACTTAATTTGGATACATAAGCTGAGGGGGAACTTATCAGAAGACTGAAGTTCATCAGCACAATCATCCATTATTATATTCAAGAATTAACTCTCAACAGACTAGTTAACTTATGAATTCTTAAAGTCAGGGAGAACGTGTAAGACTAGCGGTACTTCTGATTAAAAGATGATATTTGTTAATGACAGTTAGTTGAAGTTATGTTACTAGAAGATGTGTTCTTAATTCTTGAAGATTGAAGATTAATTTATCTAGCTGGATTGACAAACAGCCGAGGAAGGTTATCAGCTATTGGCTTTCACTGATAACAACTTTGTCATCAGGACAGTAGTCCATCAGATAAGTATTTATTGTACTCATCTGATCGCTTTTGTAAAAGCTCACTGTTTAAAAACGTTATATTTAAAAGCACGCTTTCACAAGTGACAGAAGGGCGGTACAAATTCCCGCTCCTTATTTAATGCGATTTGAATTTGAAAGGTCGTAACTGACGCCACACGATCAACACTGACAAGAAAACGGATCTAACGGTTAGTTGGTATCACGGAAACCGAAATACCCTAACTCTATAAATCCCAATCTGATCAGCCGTGTAGTTCTTTACGCACCCTAAAATTTCAAAAGCACTTGTGAGAAAATACTTTCAACTCTTTCTGCAAATTTCTTCTCGTTCTCTCTACTTTCAACAGATTTGCAATGGCCGCTGAAGGTATGTTCCTCGTTTATGAATCCTATTACCAATCTGGTACGAACTTGATGAAGGAACTACTAGAGAAGTTCAAGTCTGTATCTTTAGTGAACTTCATGGAATACAACGAAGGTGTAATCTGGACCGACCAGGTTCTAGAGTATTACGAGACTGCATCTGTTGATTACAGTAAACTGGAGATTAAAGCTACAGTGGGAGGAAAATCCATAGCTATAACTCCTGCTGTTCTTCATGAAACGTTTGGGCTTCCTAACAGTGGACGACATGACGTCACTGTGCTGACTGAAGACAAGCACCAACAGTTTTGGGCGATCTGCGCCAAAGAAGGGGAGATGTTCTCTGGGAACATAAAGAAGAAACAGTTGAAGGACGAGTATCAGCGGATGGCTGATATGGTGTCAAAACTGATAGAAAATTGCACATTTTCTCTGGATGCTGTTACCATGAAAAGGTTCAGCATAATGGCTGCCATCTATATGGGCTACAAGTCAACTGGTCTATAATAGTTTGGTACATCTTTGCTGACTTTCTTGAAGTAAAGAAAGGAAAAGGCCCTCACACCAACCACAGAATTACACTCAGTTATTTATTGTTCAAACTAGGGTGCCCTATGCTGAATGGTAAGGAGATTCACAAGTCCAAGGCAATGAGCAAGTACTTGCATGTTCAGAAGAGGAAGGCTGATGAGCCTGAAGAAGATGAAGATGAGGAACTAAAGGAGGTTCCTGCCAAGAGGCAAAGGAGACTAGTCAAAACAGCTGACTTAGCTATTGAAACTAAGAAAAAGAAGGCTGCTGATAAGCCTAAGGAGAAGGCTTCAAAGAAAAAGGAGACAGTAACTGCTGAAGCTGAAGTCACTAAAGTTATTGAACAAGTCACTGCTGATGTCAGGACTGCATCCCCTCCATCACCTTCAAGAACTCCATCAGTTGAGATGCCTGCTGAGGGTATCTCTCACAGAACAAGAAGTCAGCAGAAGGACATTGCTACTTCACGAATTGTTCAAAGAAGAACTAAAAGGACTGCAAGAAAGCAGATGACATTCATAGAAAAGCCTACTGAGTTGGAAAACTTAGTTAGACAATCTCCTGTATCTGCTGAAAGGCCTGTTGGAGCTGTTGAGGACTCTGCTGCTGACAAAGCTGATGAGCAACAGATTACTCAAGCTACACCAACAGTTGAGGTTTCAAAACCTCAGGATGATCCGGATGTTATGATCATACATCCTATTGCTGCTAATCCCATTTCATCTGTTGGTCCAGCTGATAAAGGAAAGAAAAAGATAGTGATTAAGAGAAAGAAAATCTCTAAAGCTGACAAGAAGAAAAGAGAAGAAGCTGAACAGAGAAAACAAGATGAAACAGAGGAGAAAAAGGCCCTTGAGTTGAGCAAGGCCCAGGAAGCAAAGGATGAAGCCAGAAGACAAATGTCAGAGGCAGAACGAAAAGCTGCTGAGGATGCTGAAATGGCTATGGTCATTGAACTCACCAAAGTTGATGCCTATGGACCTGTCCATGGCGGAGGCATTAAAATAAATGAGGCTGCTGATGATAAGAACAAGCCCAAAAAGCCAAAGATGCCTACTGGAGAAGTTAAGCCTAAGGACAAGTATGAAGTGAGAAAAGCCTTCAACATTGTATATGCTGACAAAGAGCTTTTCAAGAGATTTGAAAAGTCCTTAGCTTATTATGATCAGAAGCTCATGCTAAAGACACTGTTCAATCAAGAGAAGCCAAGCTACATCAAATGGAGAGACAACAGGATGAACAAGTCAATAGCAGAACTTCAAAACTCAAAGGAGTTAGCTGATGAAGAACAATGAGTTCTTAATTGGCTAAAAACAAACTCCATTCAAAAGGCCCTGGATCCCAGCTGTGTCAGAGATATCATGCACCTATATGCAAGAGAATTTGCACTGGAGGAGGCCAAAATTATAAAGAACTCCTTGCCAGCCAAGAAAAGAAAGACTGATGATGCTGAAGAGAGGGCAATAAATATTGCTGTTATGACCGCCCTGAAGAGATGGGCAGAGAGATCAAGATATCAGCAGGGACACTCAAGTGAGTTGCCTCAGCTGCCAAGCATTCAGCAAATAATTTTTGGCAAGGAAGTGAAGGAGTTTAGTGAAGTGCCCAAAGGCAATAATGCTTTTGTAAATCCCTGGATCATTGTTAGGCAGATACGTCAAACAACCTGCTTCAATGATGATGGCACGATCACTAATCTGTTCTATGATGATGTCACTGATGAGCATAAGAAAACTGATAAGTCCTTAGCAATTGAGTGGAAAGCTAAGGCTTCTGAAGACAATCAGGAGACTGAAATGCAAGATGTCCCTGTCCAACAGGAGACTGATGAGAAGGAAGCTGCTGCTTCAGCTTCATCCGATGATCAACACTCATCACTGATGGAAGCTTTCCAGATGCTTATGGAGAATTCAATGAAGGAACTGGAAGAGAAGCATAACCAGCAGCTGATAAAGATGAAAGAGGAGCTGAAGAATGAACTGAAAGCAGATTTGGTAGAGTCCAACAGACTTCAGCTGGAAGCTATGCAACAATCAACTGCAAGAATCATCAAGACTGCAATTGATAGCTTCCCAATGCCTCAGGATAATTCAAAACAGTTATTGCAGAGCCATGTTGAGCTGAATAGAAATGTAGAGGACGTCAAAGGTGATGTTAACCATCTTCATGGTGCATTAGACAGAGCGAATCACAACATAGTTGCCCTAACTGACAACATCATCAAAGCTAGTGAAAAGGAGAAAGATGTGCATGTTAACCTGCTGCAAGAAGCTGCTCAGTCTGCAGAATTCATTCAAAAAGAGCTTGCAACTATGCAGATTAACATTGACTGCTGTAATGATCAGACGGATGTTATCAGCACTTCTCTCCAACACTTAACTGCAAGTCATGATGTAGTTAATCAGAATCTGAAAGCTTTATGTGCTGTGATGAAGATTCCCACAGTTGCTCTCAACCCTGTTGTTGGACCTTCTAATGTCATCAACTCTGATGATGACAAAAAGGGGGAAGATAAACGGGAAGAATCAGCTAAGGAAGCTGCTACTGATGAAGCTAAAGAGACTGAAGACACTACTGATAAGACTGAAGAACATGGAAAGGTAGAAGAAAAAGAGAATACTGAAGAAGAACCTACCAAGTACAAGAATACAGAATCAGCCAGGAAGGCAATGGAGCTTTTGAAGGAGCAGCAACTCAAAGAAAAGATGGATGCTGCCAAAGCAAACATTCTCCTGGATGATGAAGCTGATGATGAAGAAGAAGAAGAAGACGATGAAGAGTCTTCTTATGAATATGAAGAAGTGCTTGAAGGATCAGATGAAGAAGCTGATAGTTAGAATTTATAAAATCTTTGTAATCAGTTTACTTTTATCTATCTTTCAGACATCTCATCTGAAGAACTTGTACTTGTAATACATCTCTTATCAATAAAAAGTCAAGTTTATTCCAACATATCATTTTCTATCTCAGAAAATTTTTGAGGATTACATTCTTTAGCTTAGGTATTTAACAGGTACTTAGCTGAAGTTTTGTCATCATCAAAAATGGGGAAATTGTTGGATAAGGATGAAGATGAAGGCACAAAAGACAATTTGATAAGGGAGGTTTTGATGCATTCCAAACTTCGAAATCGGCTAAGTATAGAGTAACTCAGCTGATATTCCTTTAAAGGAATTTTGACTAAGTATAGAAGACATCAGAAGAGTCAAAATTTCAAGGTCCAAGACTTTTGGTCTGCTGAAGGAAAGTTATCAAACTGATGAAGATCAGCCGACTCAAATCAGATATGTTCAAGTTTGGGATCAGCTTAGTTCGCCATCAGACTTGCACTTTTGTCAGCCAAGTGGAAAGGATCATAAAGTTTTCCCAAACGGTAATAAATGCCCATTGGAGTAATAAATGCTGAAGTACAAGGTTATTAAAGACAAATGATTGAAGATATGCTTCGCATCAGCTGGGTGCATTTAATGCTGCATTTAATGCTGCCTGCAGAAAAGTACTATTGATAGTACGGACAGCTGCAGAGAGCCGTTCGCGGAAATTAAGGACCAGAACTCGAGGAATTTGAATCTTGTCTCTCTTCAACGGACATTTTTCAAAACTCAAGTATAAATAGCTGAGAGAGACGAAGAGAGAAACAACAACACAACTCTGAGAAAAATTTCTGAAGCAAAATCTCTTAAGTCTCAAGAACAGCTCACTCATCAGCTTAGTCATTTGTTGACAAAAGCAGAGTTGAAGAACAAAGCTAAATACATCTTCTGAGTGAATTTGTAAACACTGAGTGTTGTGAGAAGTAGGTATCCGTCTGTGTGAGTGATATTACTTCAGAGAGTAGGATTTCTTTGTGATTTCTTACTGCGCACTTACGGCATGTTCATTTGTTGTGAGGCGTAAGCAGAGTGTACTGGTTATTTTGTGTTTCTAGTATAACCCAAGATCTGTGTGACTTGGAAGAGTGGACTAAAGGATATTTACATCCATATAACCATTATAAAAATTCTTATGTTTTAAAGTTGCATTTTTACTTGCATATTTCAAAAACCATATAAGACACATAAGTTAACTGGTTGAGAAAAATATAAAAAGGGAGTTTATAAAACTGGGGAAACATTTTTCAAACTACTAAGGATACTTGTGAAAAACACTTTGAAAATCCGCTGCAAGTACTCTAAGTATTAAAACTGATTTCAACAAAATCAGCTAAGTGTTTATCAGACGTGTGGTCAACAAACCTGTTCAAAGATTTGTTCGCGAACAGACTTGTAACTTATTACTCTGATTAGCTTAGTCTGTTCACAGTTAGAGAAAAGTTTTGAAGTTAAATTTGGAAGAAATTTTTAAAGAGGTTTATTCACCCCCACCCCCCTCTAAACCTCATCTGACCACTTGGGACCAACAAAAACAGAATTCAGTATCACATCTAATAACATCTATGGCTTATTTCCTGGGGAAGATGCACTCATTTATCGATACATAATGAGATCATGCCTGCTTCTAGATTATAGATTACGCGTATACAGATGTAAGCAATTGTCAACTGAACCATGATCAAAATTTCATTTCAATCAGTGTAAATCAAAAACATATGTTTAATGTAGATTGAAATTTCATATCGTTTGTGTGTTTCGGTCCGTTAAAATTTTAGAAAACTTTTATGATAATTTTGTTGGTGGCGTTTAACAATATATGTTATAGAAATATATTTAACTATAGTAATTGTTAACTATAGTTTAATTAAATGAAAAAAAGATATAGTAAAAATTATATATAATTTTAAATACTCAAAGTAGTGGAGAGATGTAAATAAATAAAATCCTTGAAATAAATAATTACAATGATAATTTTTATTTTGAAAAATTGAAAGTGCTTCAGAAACTTTTACTTCACAAAATTAAGTTGCAAAGGCATTAAAAACTTATATGTTTAATTAATATATGTTGTAAATAATATATATTAGTGGGTATTCCTATTTAGTATTTACATAGTTTAGGGACTTATCTTGTAATAATTATCCACTATCCCACATCCCATGTATTGTGGGATTTGTAACTCTCCATGTAACAACTTGATTATTAATAAGATATCTCCCCTCCCCAAATCAGATTCCCCAATTTCTCTACACGTTCAATTTCTCTGTATTTTCATATCTCTCTTTACAGTTATTATCACCACTGTTCTCTTCACACATAATCACTTAACCAAATAGATATTAATAAATATTTACAACACGTTATCAGCACGAGTTTGCTCTATCACTCGATTTCAAGGTTATACAAATATATCACAAAACAAGAGAGAAAAGCGGAAAACACTTTGAGAGGTAGATTTTCTGATTTGCAAGCAGCGGCTTCGGTTTTTCAATGATTCCGGCCTTCTCCACCGTTGGATCGTTTTCAAATTTGAACCGAAGGTTCATCACACCAAGATCTTACGTTTGACCATTCGGATCGTCATTCCAGTGCTTGAAAATGAAATGGCAGCCATCAGAAGTTATGGAAATGTTGGAGGAAGTAGCCTTACTGGTATGATCAATTTAACAAACAACTTGAACACTTATGAATTATATGCTTTTAAATCTGGGAATTCTATGGTTTTAAAGCATGTTTTAGGGTTTAAGTTAAGGTTGATTATTATTGCTAATGGTTGAAACTGATTAGTTATTTTGGCATTATTGATATTTATGTATCCTGCAATATGCAGTTTCAAACTCATGTGTTTGCCGTAAACAACTACTGGTCTTTGGTACTTTAATCTTTTGAACAATATGAATTTTTCTTTTGATTTATTCAATTTGTTGGGTCAAACAAAATCATACAATCAATTGATAAAAGTGATATGATAAAACTTGACCAGTGATCAAAACTATTCTTTAATATAATAGTAGACATTTTAGATTATGTTAATATGATGGAATTTAAAGTTTTTTAATGCCCGTAAATCACAAAGCATGATGAATTCAGTACATTGATTTCATATACAATAGCTATATTATGATTTAATTATTGATATGGCTTGAACTATGTAAACATCTGTCTTTAAGGCATGCTTCGGGTATGTTTCTTTGTTTATATATTGCTATGGAGACTTGGATTCTACTTTATGTGTAAAATTGGTATAATATACATGTTATACTGGAACTTCTTTTGATTTTAAATCTTGAAATTCAGAATTTATATGGATATTCCTGTACCATATGATTTTTAGAATTTTCGGAAATATGTTTATACGGAAGTCGTAATTTTCAGAGCATGTTATTCTTGTGTGATTGACCTGAAACTTTTATTGAAGCATTCTAGTATAATAATGTAACCTCCTGAATTTTTTCAGATTTGTTAGATATGTAATTTGTTCTGAAAAAATTGTTTTCTTTGAAAACTAATATGTGATTTCCCGTTTAAGTATTTGGAATTATGTAACTTGCTGTATATGCTTAGAATCGTCTTGAAAATAGCTTTCTAACCATGTGCCCATATTATTTTTTGGATAAGTAATTAATAAGTTATTTGAGCTTTAAGCCTCTGCAAATTACTTAAATAATCTGAAAATTGTTTAAAAGGCAATATAAGCATAATACTTATACACAAGCCCACTCTCAAATTTATTTTCAGTTTCTTCATGTTTTGTGTTTGATCGTTGAAGAACTTGATGGTGGTGATTATTGTTGTGTTTGGGCCTATCAATTCCGACAAAGAAACCGTGCAAATCAATTGTTTTCGGCAAATTTGCGATTTCTTCATAAACCGGGTCAAGAAGATGAATTTCTATGTTTTTTGGATGTTGAGATTTTCAGTCCGGTCAAACCGGATCATGTACGGATCATGGGGATACGGTCATACCCGAACTGGTTGGGATTTAGTTCGGGTGATACGATTTTGGTATACGACCCGGTTCGGGCTCGGGTTCGGGTTATTTGGTTTCAAACCCGACTCGGTTCTTTGTTCGGATCTTGTTTTAAGTTGGATAATTTTTTGTTTAACCTGGTCCTAAACTAATTTGGTTTTGATTAGGACTGATCCTGGAAAAAAAATGTGTATTCTTATTTGATTTTATATGTGTACATGTGTGTACATATAGATGGTGTGCCTATATATTCAATTCAACAATTATTGTTTTGGTATCTAAATTGAAATTATGGTTATAAATTGCAAGTTGAAATGATCAATTGAAAAACCTTATTTGAAAAAGTTAATTGAGGTTAGTGAAATTGTTATTGATATGTTCACGTGTAGTGTTCTAAGCTCATTAATGAATATTGGTTCAGATTTAATATTTCCTACCTAATGATTTAATTGTGACATGATATGAACATAACATTAATGCTTCTGGATATGAACTTTGAAAATTATTTAGACAATTCATCTTTATGTTTGTATTTTATGAATACCAATTTGTGGATTGCTTAATTGATTTTTTTACTTTAAATGCGAGTCACTAATATGGGATAATGTTTGATCCTATGAATTATCAGTCCCATAATTGCAATTTTAAAATTTTAAATTTGGTCGCTTCATTTATTTATCATGATTTATTTTCTGGGCATAAGTTTCTAATTTGTATGTTTTTATGCATGTGATGAATGATTACATAGAATTACATGACAAATGAATGTGACTGAACTTGGGATTTACACATATTGGGACTGGAGTTCTCTCGGATTAAAACCACATAGTTCATTATAAATTAATAAATAGAACCAAAGTGGTTCAATTATAATTACTTATGGAGGCTATATGCCCATAAGATACATATACTTAAAGAGGTTCAGTTAAATTACTTATGGAGGCTATATGTCTATAAGAAATCGAGCACGGCAATTGTCGGGGAAAATTTGCTAATTGATGCCCAAAAGCTTATGGTTTTGATCAGAAAGGCTTGGATGAGACCCTAAGTCATCAATTTGAATAATAACCATTTTTATATTTGAACTATGTTTGGTTTGTTTTGGACCACATTTTGGGTGGCTTCGTTTTAATCCGACTATTATGGTATTTAGTGGTATTAGCTCGATTTACATTTCAAGTAAATGTTAAATACTGGGATATATTTGGTTCATAGGCATGACATGTAGGGAATAATGTCTTGCTAATAGTGCAACTACGCACACTATCCTAAGGGATATATAATTAATATTAATGCCTAGTAAGACCTCTATGACAACAATATATGACACATATGATTTGATAGATGGCTTTGGAAATGTCCACCTTATGTTGTCAAATGGCACGATTTTAGCTATTAAGAGGCTATGTATGCTCCCCGTTCAAGGGGAACGTTGTTGAGTTTTAAAGATATTCGAGTTAATGGTTACCACATTGAAACCATTGAGGAAAAGGGAATATAGTATTTGTGCATTACCTCTAATTTGTACGACCAAAAGCGTACTTGGAAGAAATTAGAGGGACTATCGAATGAGTTATATATGACCACAATAGGAGTGCTCGATGTACATCTTGTCGATAGCTCGAAGCCAACTGACTCGAGCATATATTGTTCTACCCATTAACAAATAATAAGGATCTAGTACACAGTGATAACTTGTGTGTACCATGTTTTTGATAGAAATAGTGTCCTGCAAACCAGCTGTATGGCTAGCATTTATTGTAATAAATGCGGAACTATTCAATTTGGATTAATAAATGCACTTTAATAAATGGTCATCTTTATCTTATGTAATAATTATCTACGCATAAGGATAGAAGTCCTTAGATCACAGGGCTATGGGACAACCCGTGGACTGATCTCCAAGGCCGTGATCTAGAACATATTCAAGAGTCGTAGAATCCAATCGAGATAGGACATCGTTGGATTCGGTTAGACTCTCACTGTTGTGTATACTCCGATGAACTGGAGGACGCTGGGGTCCACGAGCGTGACTGGGATAGTCGATACACATAAGTGGGTGGCTTGCTGGGATGGCAAGCGCACTGAATACCCCAATTAGGAAATAACTCACCATGGAAGCGGTAGTCGCATATCGGGGTCAAAGTTATTCCAATTTACAACAGTATACGAGGAACGATCCCTAACTACTTGAGGTGATAGGGTTTATCTGGTGCGAGAACGTCTATGCTTTGATATGAGTTTCGACTGACTGGGGATCGCCAGAAAGTCTCTGTGGATTCATATTGGGTATAGAGGAACTCGTATGCAGGTTCATATCATCAACAAAGGATCCGTTGACCCGACTTGATAGGTTGGGAAATTCTCCTATGGATTTCTGTGAGAAATTAATTCTGGTGAAATCCTTGGCCAAGGTATCTGACGGCTTTATGTAAGTAGCTCATAAAGATTAAGTCAAAGAGAATTTATTTCAAGATCAGAATGCATAAGGTCAAGACGAATTAAAAGGGAATCCGATGAAAGACCATACCCTTAAGTCTCGACTGGGAGATTGCTCGATGGAGAGATTATGTCGTATATGGAAATTGTAAATGATAAAAGGTTCACTGAATTAATTCACCAGTGATTGGGCTACATGGGCTTGTGGCTGGACATCGACCGTGGAGTGTGGGAGAATTCTGAAATTGGCAGGGGTGCTAATTTTGGAATGATCAATCGACAGAGTGTTCGATTGATTTAGAGTAAGTCTTACTCGAATAATTAAATAATATTTAATTATAACCCACAGCCAATTATGTGGTGAACCTACGGGGGCATACACAATACACATGAAGCGAAAGCGAGGAAATAAGAATGACTGAGTCGACTGGGTCGACTGGGTGAATAATCGACTGGGTCGATTATTATGAGTGGGTCGACTGAGTCGACCCAAATGGAACGAAATGAGATCCAATTGGAATTGGATCTGGATCATAAATTAAATTGGAATTTAATTTGTGAATTAATTAATTAAGTTGGATTTAATTAATTGGAAAGGATTTTAATTAAATAGACTTAGAGTCTGATTTAATTAAATGGGAGATTAAGTTAATTAATTGGACTATTTAATTGGGAGATTAAATAAAGCCTGGACAAATTAATTAACTGGGCCATGAATTAATTAGAAGACTTGGTCTTCTAATTAAAGAGAGTCATGGCCCATGTAGGAGAGAAGAACCCTAGTCCTAATAGGACTAGGTTAGGGAGATAACTATAAGTAGCCTTCTTGTAGTTATTTTTCACACAACTCCATATGCAAAATTGAGCAAGAGCAAAATTTTCTCTCCCTCTCCCAAGCTAAAAGTCGACCGAACCCTGTCTTTCTTTTGGAAGAATTTTTCGTTTTCGATTTTGTTCCTAAATCGTTCCTAATTCCTAGATCTTAATATATCTTGTGTTCTAGTCGATCAAGATATATTATTTTCGTGATATTGTGGTGTATCAACCCGTAGAGGCGCAACACGTGGGGCGCTCCTTGAAAAGCCTGGGTCGATCTTGCTGGAGCAGAAATCAGAGTTCGTTTTGCTAGCCGAGGATTTGCAAGGAGATAGGTATAACGTGTAAACTTATACTATCGTTTTATTTATATTCATTTATATACAACTAGAGAATATCCTGGCAAGATTCCGTAAGAGGTCCTAAAATTTTTATATTCCGTTGTGCCTAGGGCTGTTTATCTTACCGAATCCCAACAGTTTTATTGGAAAATTAGATTCTATGCCAGCTTATGCACAAACGAGTAAGGATTCCCTCGTTTTCTTGGAGCGTATCCAATGGGACATATGTGGACAAATCACACCACCTTGTGGACCTTTTTTTTTAGGTATTTTATGGTGATGGTTGATGCCTTAACCAAGTGGTCTTAGGTCGATTTAATGTCCACGAGAAATGTTGCATATGCTAAACTCCTGACTCAGATTATACGGTTAAGAGCACATTATCCGGATTATCCTACTAAGTCTATTAGACTGGATAATGCCGCGGAGTTTACATTGCGATCTTTCAACGAATATTGCATGTCCCTGGATATTGATGTAAAACATCCGGTAGCACATGTTAGTACGTTTGAGGCCCACTGCGACCCAACCTCGTAATTGGTGTTCGGGTACACATCAAACATTTCCCATATATGCACATTTGGGTGCGCAGTATATGTGCCGATTGATCTGCCACAGCGGACTAGAATGGGACCTCAATGTCGATTGTGCATATATACGGGATTTGTATCCCATCTTTTATTCGGTATTTGAAATCCTTGACAGACGATCTCTTTACCGCACGATTTGCGGACTGTCACTTTGATGAGGCTGTCTTCCCACCGTTAGGGGGAGGAAATAATGTTCACACTAACGTTCAGGATGAACGGCGTGAAATCGTGTTGAACGACCCCATTGTGTCTCATCACGATCCCCTTATAGCAATTAGAGAATCTGAAGTACGTATAATAATCGAACTTCAGAAAGTAGCCAAGTAATATGCCAGACTTATTTTCTGATTTAGCTAAAGTGACAAGATCTCATATACCTGCTGCAATGTGTCTGTTAGGATAGATGTCCAAGAGGGACATAATATGGGAAGGCTATCAATCCTAACTAACCAGTCGTATCTGCCAGCCCATAAGAGGGGAAGATCAATTGGATCAAATGATCTGCATCCCCGAAAGTGGGCGAATGCATAAAATGTTAAATTTGGTTAGTACCGATAATAATGGGATTCCACCCGATCCATCTCATAAAATAGTTCCGGACTATGGATCCGTCTTGGAGACGACGTCGAGGGACTCCTCGACATTGGTATCCATCCCCGAGAATAGGAAAATCTCGAAATGATTATTCATGCATGAATGAGGTGTGACTTCGGGATGAAATAATCATCAATGATGTGTTTGCGTACACAGTAACTACTAAAATTATATCATGTGATGATAGTGCAAACAAAAGGATGATTGGTCGAAATGGGAAAAAGCAATCCAGGTTGAGTTTGATTCATTAACGAAAAGAGGAGTTTTTGGACAAATTGCTCCTACACCTCTCGGAGTTCTACCCATGGGATAAAAATGGGTATTTTCAAAGAAAAGAAACGAGAAAAATGAGATTGTGAGGTACAAGGCTCGTCTCGTTGCACAAGAATTTCTCAGCGACCTGGGATTGACTTTGAGGAGACATACTCTCATGTGATGGACGTTATTACGTTCAGATACTTAGTCAGTTTAGTAATATCCGAGGAACTCAAGATGTGTTTGCTTACAAAGTAGCTACTAAAATTATATCATGTGATGGTAGTGCAAACAAAAGGATGATTGGCCGAAATGGGAAAAAGCAATCCAGGTTGAGTTTGATTCATTAACGAAAGATGAGTGTTTGGACAAATTGCTCCTACACCTCCCGGAGTTCTACCCATGGGATAAAAATGGGTATTTTCAAAGAAAAGAAACGAGAAAAATGAGATTGTGAGGTACAAGGCTCGTCACGTTGCACAAGTATTTCTCAGGGACCTGGGATTGACTTTGAGGAGATATACTCTCATGTGACGGACGTTATTACGTTCAGATACTTAGTCAGTTTAGTAATATCCGAGGAACTGACTATGCAGCTCATGGATATGGTCACAACGTATCTCTATGGGGATCTAGATACGATTATATATATGAAAGTACCGAATGGACTTATGGTTCCAAGACAAGTAGTTCTAGACCACGTAACACGCTCTCTGTAAGGTTGAGGCGTTCACTTTATGGCTTGAAACAATAAGGGATGATGTGGTATAATCGCCTAAGTGAGTACTTGCTCAAAAGGGGATATATGAACAACTATATTTGTCCTTGCATGTTCATTAAAAGGACAAGTTCTGTCGATGACATGAACTTGATCGGGACTCCCGAAGAGGTTAGGGAGACAACCCAGCTCCTGAAATCCGAATTTGTGATGAAGGATCTCGGAAGAATTAATTTTTGTCTCGGGCTTGAGATAGTACACCGTGCTGATGGAATTTTGATCCATTAAATCGAATTACATCCAAAAATGTTAAAACGCTTTAATGAGGATAAAACGAAGGCATCAAGCATGCCAATGATAGTCCGATCATTGGATAGGTTGAATAATCCATTTCGTCCCATGGAGGAGGGGCGAGGAAGTGTTAGCACCCGAGGTGCCATATCTAAGTGCAGCAAGCGCATTATTGTACTTAGCTCAATGTACTCGACTTGATATTGCGTTTGTGGTAAATCTATTAGCTAGATTTAGCTCAGCACCGACACGCCGCCATTGGAATGACATAAATGACATATTCGATACCTTTGTGGTACGATGAACATGGGTTTGTTCTATCCCTATACGTCACTAAAAGACGTGAAACTTGTGGGGTATGCCGATGCTGGTTATCTATCGGACCCGCACAAAGCTCGTTCCCAGACTGGGTATGTCTTTACGATTGGGAACATGGTTGTGTCTTAGAGGTCTACAAAACAGACTTTAGTTGCCACTTCGTCGAATCATGCCGAGATTTTAGCACTTCACGAGGCAATAAGTGAATGCACATGGCTTAGGGCCGTGATTGGGCATGTTCGAGGTTCCTGTGAATTGGCTACCACAGAAGATCCTACGGTTATGTTTGAGGATAATGCGGCTTGCATCGAGCAGATGAAAACGGGTTTTATTAAGGGCACCAAGCACATAGCTCCAAAATTTTTCTTCAATCAACAACAACAAGAGCTCAAGCAAACGCCAACTTATTTACTAAGTCATTACCGAAAATCACTTTTGAGAAACATGTTAAAGCTATTGGCTTGCGCAGGTTATCTGAGCTCGCTCCATTATAGGTTTCAGTGGAGTTAACTTGAGGGGGAGTACCGTGTAGGTATTCCGTATCCAGAAGATACCCGGGTGCCCTGTTGTACTCTTTTTCCTTTGAGCGGGGATTATTTTTCCCACAGGGTTTTTGTTACCCGCCAAGGTTTTAATGAGGCAACATTTGTTGGTTGTAAAAATAATGCGTTGTACTCTTTTTCCTAACCGAGGTTCTTGTTTCCCACTGAGTTTTTATTACTCGGAAGGTTTTGACGAAGCAACACGAAAAGCATAATAAGGGCTCAATAGGAATCCCCAAGGGGGAGTGTTGTAAATAATATATATTAGTGGGTATTCATATTTAGTATTTATATAGTTTAGGGACTTATCTTGTAATAATTATCCACTATCCCACATCCCATGTATTGTGGGATTTGTAACTCCCCATGTAACAACTTGATTATTAATAAGATATCTCCCCTCCCCAAATCAGATTCCCCAATTTCTCTACACGTTCAATTTCTCTGTATTTTCATATCTCTCTTTACAGTTATTATCACCATTGTTCTCTTCACACATAATCACTTAACCAAATAGATATTAATAAATATTTACAACAATATATTGTTAAATAGACAATGACTTTACTAATAAATAATTCGGTAAATTTATAAAAAGAAATGGCAGGGAACAAGAAATATAGTTACTTGATTTAAAGGTATACTGCCAGACTTACGTTCAATAAAGTTTGTACCGAAAATAAAGTTAATAATGGAAAATTAGGATTGAGGCTGCGAATGCAATTTTCTTAAGACAATATTTCTGAGACTGTCTACGGTGCAATTAGTACTCCTCGATAGTCTCCTAAGATACAACAGTTTTGATCATTTGTTGTTTGCACTAACAAAAAGGTCATGGGTGAGTAGGAACAAACAGAACTTATACTATTAATTTGAAAAGTAGAAAAGAGATAATTATTTATACTTTATTTGCTGAAAAAATAGTGTGAAGAATTGACCAGATTTCTCTCCTATTTATAGCAATTGAAAAGTGTTGTTGGAGGGTCATAACGATTCGGATTTAACTTAAGCAATGGCTCGGTCCTAACGGGTGCCACCCGTTCGGTTCAAAATCCAACCAAACACACCTTTTCATTCAAAATTGGGCAGACAACAAGGATCCTTCTCGGACCTTCTAGAAACGAGTCTGGTGGATCCTATTCGGATCACACGCAGATCCTAGTATTGAGTCCTGAGATAATTTTAGATCCATTTCTACAAAAGCTTTTTCCCTTTGAAAGTTAGGTACCTTTTTATAACAATTTCTTTATTATGACATGTTGTCAACTTGTTAACAAATTACTAATTAGACATGTCTTCATCTCATAATAATTAGAAATAAGACATGTCTAATTAGTAGTTTGTTAACAAGTTATCAACATGTCATAATAATATTACCACAACAAGTGGTACTATACCATAACAAATGATATTATATTATATATTTAGTAACATCAAATAGTAAATTATTTTCTAATAATTATTATGAAAATAAATAAATGAATTTTACAATAAATAGTATGTAATATTTTTTTGAATATTTAATATTAACTTTGAAAAAATTGCATAAATCACCTAATAAAGAATAAATATTACATGATGTGAGGTTATATTAAATATATGGGCCTATGTAATGTATGCTCGCACTATTACATGTGAATTATACATAGGGCTGTCAACGGGGCAGATTTCAATCCGGATCCGATCCGAATTCGGTCCGATTTATTAGGATAATTGTCCGATTAGTGATCCAATGGACCTGATCCGAATAAGAAGATCCGTAATCCGAATTATATGGAGCGAATATGGATCTAGACTGATCCGATCCGTTACATATCCGTATCCGATATATATTACTATATGTTGTTTATATATTATGTATTTAAATAAAAATAAAAATAAAACTATCTATGTTCCACTAAAATCTTTTACTATATTAAAAACAATTTTAAAAAGAAATGCATGAGAGATGTTGGTGGACTTACCAGATAACTAATTGGGTCTACAACATATTAATATACTATTAATAAGAAAAATCAAACCATATACATTCATCCTTCAATTTCTATTTCTCTTCTATTTCTCAATATTGAGTTTTCTTCTTTTTTGTCTCAGTTTATATTTTTTTTACTTATATTTTTGTTTATTCTTTTGTTCTAATTTTTACCGTTTATATTTGTCCATCATATTCCATATTCTACCATTTTTAGGCAATAGTTTCGATGAAGTAGGTAAAATTTTACATTTTTAATTCATGATGGTGGAATCTGCAAGTGTTTTGGAGGAAAACGGAAAAAAAAAAAAAAAAAAAAAAAAAGCTTGCTAAATGGATTCGGATAAATTATCCGGATTCGGATCCGGTTGCTAATATTCCAGATTCGAGCGGATCCGGATCCGGACCCGGATAGAAGAAATGGAAATGGGACTCGGATCCGGATCTGCCCTGATCCGGTCCGAGTCCGACCCATTGACAACCCTAATTATACACATTTCATCTTTTCCTTCGGAAACATCGAAAAGTTTCCATTTTTGAATCAAGCGAAACGAAAATAAGATGTAGTTCCGAAACTATTTATTTCCTTAAATCTTGTTATT
Organism: Penstemon barbatus; assembly: GCA_003313485.2. NCBI lineage: Eukaryota > Viridiplantae > Streptophyta > Magnoliopsida > Lamiales > Plantaginaceae > Penstemon > Penstemon barbatus. The sequence continues at coordinate 5,748,185 of CM064884.1, forward strand.
TATCTAAATTTAATAACTTTTATTACAATTTTTCCTTAGTGTTTTCGAAACATTTTCGAAAAGTTTCCAATATTTGTCTGACCGAAACATACATTCGAAACGAAATTTTGATCCATGATTATATCATAGAATGTGATATACATTTCGTGGTAATACCACCTAATATGGAATAAATACTACATAATGAGGACCATACTAAATATAATAATTAATACTATGTAATGTGAACATGTACTGTCACATGTGAGTTATAATATAGAATGTGATTCAAATTGCATGGTACCACTTAATGTGGAATACATTCTACATGATGTGTCGTCATATTGAATATATGAGATTATACTATGTAATATGAGCCCGTACTGTGATATATGATTTATACCATAGAATAGGATACACATTTCATGGTAATACTACCTAATTTGGAATAGATATTAAATGATGTGGGGTTATACTAAATATATGGGGTTAATACTATGTAATCTGAGCATGTCCTGTCACATGTAAGTTATACCATACAATGTGATACACATTGCTTGATAATACCACCTAATGTGGTAAATTAACGGCACCCTTCATTCATTAATATGTAATTAACCTTGGCTAATTTCACTCAATCCAATTATTTATAATTAAAACCCAATTACACCAACAAATTTTGAGGAAATATTTGCAAAAATTTCGACTGCCGGTGAAATCGTATCCATGATATTGAAGCAGAATTTGGTATCTTCGATGAAAACATATGAAAATTGTAATCTATGATGTTGAAGTAGAAAAATACTTTTTATATAATGTTCTTCCTTTTTTCCCCGCGTTTCTTTTCTTTCATGGGCTGATATTGATAATATTTATGAACTGGTCTCGAGATTATTTTTTGGTTTGAGTAGGCCCTCTTTTTTTTTTTGTTTTGGTTGATGGGTTGAATTTGGATAAAATGTACCCCGGAACAATTCAACAAAAAAGTGTATTAATGAAAATATTATAATAATAATACCACTGGGGCTGGAGGAATTCAATTCGGCCGATTTACTAAGACAATTATAAGATTAGAGATTTGATTGGCTTTATTCGATTAATGAAATCATTCATTCGAAATACACGGATCGAATACAGATTCAGTGATACGATCCTATCTAAAAATTATAAAAAAAAAAATGAATGTTAATTCTTTTTTAAATTCTTAAAGCGCCCTTAAAGATTAGAATGTTAATTATAAGATGAGCTTTCTCTTCTATAATTTCCTTAATCTCACTCTTATAGGAAAGGAAACGACCTAATCAATCTCTACTTAATTTTAGCAATGTTTAATCTACCGCGAATAATTAAGATTGTTGAATTTCTCTTCAAATGGGGAAATATTTTTTTTTATATTGGGAAATAATTTAGCTTAGAGAGAAATAAAAGTATTTAGCACGAAATAAATAATAGCACTTGAAACTTTATATGATGTTCTTTCCGATTATTTATAATTTTTGAGGTGTTAATGGGTATGGGAATTTTCGAATCATAAATTATTATCTTTAATTGAAAAGTGGTTAAAGATAAAAAAGATAAAAGAGGTGAAATTGAAATTTTGAGATTATGTATGCCAATGATATTTACTTAAAATTAATTTTATCAGTTTATTTTTTTCTGATACAACCAGGTTTGGAGGTCTTAATTAGAAGTGGAGAAAAAGGTAGAAAATGGAGATCTATGTAACCATTGCAGCAACATTACTCTACTTCGATCTAGGGCTGAAAATTAAATCAAACTACTCGATACTCGGCTCGAGCTCGTTCGACAAAAGCTCGTTTGAGTTCGGTTCGTCAAATTAACAAGCCTGAACAAGATTTCTCGTTTGATAACTTTTGAAGCTCGGCTCGAGCTCGACTCGATAAGCTAAAAATTGAAAAAACACATTTAAAATACCAAGCTACTCGATATTCGGCTCGAGTTCGTTCGATAAAAGCTCGTTTGAGCTCGGTTCATTAAGAAATCAAACCAAGCTCAAACACAAAATTTCAAGCTCGATAAAATTCAAACCAAGCTTGAACAACGTGTCGTTCGATACTACTTGACTCGTTTACACCCCTACTTCGATCTATCTACAACAAAGTCAAGATTATTAGATGAACTATTTATAACTCATCTAACATTTTCGGATGCTACAAATAATATTCTAATTAAAAAAATCCCAATTAGGGATTTTATATTTAGTGAAAATCTGAAATATCAAACAACCATTACAACATGAAAACCTCAGTTACATTAGAAGATCAAAAGAACAAACAAGCCTCGAAAAATCAAACGTTTAGAATATATTTTTTCTGTTTTCTTCACACTTCTTCCAATCGTAAGCACCTAAGGTACAATGCCATTGTCAATTGTCATGCACCCAGTGCAAAAATAAGTACCTTCTTCAACTAAAGTTCCCGTATGTACACAATAGTTCTGAACATGACTTCTTAACTGCAAGTTGACGCATAAAATATGAAATAGGAAGGAACGAGAAAGGGCGAGATAAATTTAACACTAAAAACAAACAAGTTATCTCATAAAATCACATGACAAGTATATTATAACAAGCTCATATATTGAAGAAGCAACTGAGCCAAGTACTTATTTAAAGACACATTGTTACATAATGTATTGTACATTGTTAGTAAATCTGATTCATTTCTAATTTGTAAAGTATACTTGATTATATCAACTTAAGTTGCTTTTAGGCACATTTGGAAAAAGCATTCCAACTTTATTCAACTTCAAGAGAAAACTAATTAGGTTAAATATTAAAAGGTGAAATAAAAACTCATTTAGTGATATATTTTCCTTCACTCCCCAACAAACTTAGAAGTGTGTTCACTCTTCATAACTAACAAGTAGATCTAACGATTATCAACAGTAGTTCTCATTCTTCCTATACTATATCAAAACTTTCCCTTTCTTACCAAAACACGTCAAACTAATGTATTCAACCACTTTAGCTTCAAGAAAGACTTGACATCAATTATGTAAAATGAGCACTACAATGGCAACGAGTGAGTTTAGCAATTCTTTGGGCAAATAAGCTTATAAAATTAACAAATGAAGATGACATAATGTAAACATTCTCTTATATATATTCTAGACTCCAGAAAACATATTTCAAAGATATAAAATCAAACATTCATGCAGTTAAAGTACAAAAAATACCACTTCCATTTCAACCATACCTCATCAATACAGTTCCAGGAATATCATATTATAGTTGATTACTAATGCTTTTGCTTTACATTTCAACAAGTCAGTAAATTGAGGCATACCTACTCTATCCAGTATTAAAGTTACAAAAGGTATAACCATCAGTTTCCTCCATTTCAGACGTGTATTTTAAACAATTATATGACAGCTATTCTGGAGAATATGTTATACCCCTGGAATTCAGTAACTTCTGAAAACATATTGCTACGAGAAATTAGGATGTTGAACAAATAACTTGTAATGACTTCCTCACACTTAATTGTAACGTATTATTCCAAAGTAAAGTTTCAACATTGTCGTACTATTCAAGGAGTAGAACATACAAAATATGATGAAGCACCTACTTATCACCAAAACACAAACTCAAAATATTGATGAAAGTATTCATTCGCAACTTTTCTTTTGCAATCCCATACTAACATAAGCAATAAAAAAAACCAATAATCAATTTACCTGACAGAAAGGACTTGATTATCTTTTTTCCTTAAACTTCCGTATCACATCAAGAAGAACACCGTCTTGATCTTCACCTTTGAGATTATCAAGTAACATGGACATAGTATCCGAATCTAGTGAGAATTCTCTTCTTGTCATTTCTTCCAAGAGTGGGACTGCCTCGTCAATCTGTGTTGTTCTAAGAAAACCCCGCACGAAAATATTATATGTGTCATTATCAGGCAAGCAACCATTTTCTTCCATTTCAGTAAGCAGATTTTTAGCCTCTCCCGTCATCCCTACTTTACAAAGCGCATTAATGATGATTTTATGTGTTATCACATTAGGTTGCAAACCTTTGGAAGGAAGTTCACCGAAAAGATTTCTTGCAGATTCAAGCTCTCCATTCTTGCACAATCCATCAATGAGGGTATTGTATGTTACTATATTTGGAGTAACCAAATTTTTTCCCATAGTGCGTAGAACTGAAAATGCCTCTACAACTTTCCGAGTTTTGCACAAGCCACTTACCAAGACATTATAAGTCATTAAATCAGGAATCACTTGACAAACTTCCATCTCATGGAATAGCTTCCAACCAGCATCAATTCTACCAGCACAAAATAATCCATGTAACATGGAGGTATAGGTAATAGTATCGGGCTCCAACCCCTTACAAGGAGCTTCAAGAAAGAGTCTCCAAGCTTCGTCCACGTCACCTTTCTTGCAAAACCCATCAATCAAACTATTGTAGGTGATAATACTAGGCTTAAGACCCGACTCCACAACCGAATGAAATATATTTTTTGCTTTGTACATTTCCCCTCGCATACAATATCCATCTATCAGGGCAGTGTATGTGATGATATCAGGATTAATATTTCTTTGCTTCATAATTTCCAACAGATCTTCTGCATCTTTCACCATTCCGTCTTTGCAAAATGAATCCATCAATATATTAAAAGTAAACACGTTAAGAGAGATCTTGTGAGCCGCCATGTCATTTAGTAAGTCTTTTACTGCACCATATCTACCAAAATCGCATAAACCCTGAATAATAGAATTATATGTGATGACATTAGGCGAAATCCCTTTGTCGATCATTTTGGATACGAGCTTGAGAGCATCATCAACCAATCTATTTTTGCATAGGCTATCAATTACTGCACTATAGGCTTTGACACTTGGTTTATAATTTCCTTTTTCCAATAGCCCAAGCAAATGAAATGCCGAAAGAGTGTTCCCTGCTTTGCACAACCCGTCGATCACAGTGAGGAACGTAACTTCATTAGGCTCACAGAGTTTCTGCCTCAACAATTTCTTGAACAATTGTTCTGCCACGGCCACCTTCTTCTCTAAGAATAGCCCTTTAAGGAGAGTGTTGAAGGTGGTTGTATCTGGTTCGTACCCACGTTTGTAGAAGCTTCCTAATATTGCAAACCCGAAATCTACTCTATTGACAAGACAATAGCAATTAATTGCAATGTTCATGGTGTAGTCATTGACAGGGGCACCCAGTTTACGCATTTCATCGAACATATGGAGGGCAGCAGAGTATTGTTTCATCTTGACAACCAAATTCAATAGTTTGGTGTATTCTATAACAGAAGGCTGAGGTCGCATTTTTACCATATCACGAAACATGTAATTTGCATCTTCCACCTCTTTTATACGACTGAAATCCAATCTAGGTTTGTTGGTTTTGTGGCTGTCAATGTGAAAGTAAGAAAGATATCGAAACTTACTCTCAAATCCTCTTCGAATCAGCGTAGTAGCATCTCCCCTCATCTTCTTCACTGGCATCGTTTGATTAATTAACACTGTTGTAAATATTTGAAGGAAAGAAGAAAAAATTTCAAAGTTGAAATGCATTCATAAAGCGTGTACCTTCCCAGTATTATATTTGATAAAATAAACAAAAGGAAAGGGGATATTGCTTATTATTTAAAATAATAATAAGCAATATAATTACAAGATTGAACGTCATTCATTAACTTAGAAATTTAATATTGGGACTAAATTCATACAAAATGATAAATTATGGGACGAAATTTGGCGAGTTAATATAGTTTGGGACAAAAAATCAAAATTAGTAATTAGTTTGGGACGATATTCCAAAAAAATATTAAATTACGGGATGAAATTCGCCAAGTTAAATAATTCGGGACGAAAATCCAAAATCAGTAATTAGTTTGGGACGTTTTATGTAATTTTACCGATAAATAATGACATACTTTCATTAGAGATACATAAAGAGTAAAAAACGTAAAAACATTATAATCCATATCTATATTCTTTATATATACATATAAAAATACGAGTTCAGAAAATAAAATTTTTTGTGAAGATTAATATACTCTTGAACAAGAGAGTGTAACTCAATTACATTAATTGAGAGTGGACATACAAAATATTTTATAACATAGGGGATAAATTGCTACATTTATTATAATACAAGAGCAAATTATCATATTCATCACAACACGACAGAGGGGGGGGGGGGGGAACTGTCATATTATTATAACACAGGGAGGGAGGTAATTTGAATATTATGAATATCAAATGAAAGTAAATTGCCATTAACTTTTTTAAAAGAAAAATAGTATGGATTTTTTAAATTCTCGTGCGCCTATGAGAAAAAAAAATCCTATCTCAGCTTATTAGGGAAAATTTGTGCAACTTTTTTTATTAAAAAATAATAAATATTTATAATTAGTTTGGAACGAATTCTTTTTTTCAATATCATTTCAGTTGCGGACGGAAGTTGGCGTGTTGATATACTTTCGGACGAAAAATCAAAATTTCTATTAGTTTGGGACGTATTCTGCAATATTATATAATTATTTATGCTAAAATTTACCACATAAGCCTCCATGTGGCAAGTGGAACGATATTTCAAAAGAATATAAAATTGCGGGATAAATTTGACTAAGTGATATAACTTGGGGGGGGGGGGGGTGCCATATTATCATAACACAGGGAGGAGATTTGAACATTATGAATATAAAAAATGGAAGTAAATTGCCATTAACTTTTTTTAAGAGAAAAATAGTATGGATTTTTTAAATTCTCGTGCGCCTATGAGAAATAAAAATCTATCTCAGCTCATTAGGAAAAACTTGTGCAACCATTTTTATTAATAAATAATAAATATTTTTAATTAGTTTGGAACTAATTCTTTCTTCCCATATCATTTCAATTACGGACGGAAGTTGGCATGTTGATATACTTTCGGACGAAAAATCAAAATTTCTAATTAGTTTGGGACGAATTATGCAATATTATATAATTATTTATGCTAAAAATTTACCACCTAAGCCTCCATGTGGCAAGTGGGACGATATTCCAAACGAATATAAAATTATGGGATAAATTTAACTAAGTGATATAGTTTGGGAGAAAAATTCAAAATCACTAATTTATTTAAGACTTTTTTGCAATTTTGCAAATAGCATTTCCTCTTCCTATTTTTTATTAGTAAGGTACTAAGGTATACATTTGGTAGATTCTGTTTAGATGTTTTGTCCGTTTAGATTGATTACTATTTTAAATTAACCAATATAGTTTTTACAATGGGACAATTTCGTAAACTCATAACAAACATAATTTAATTTACACTCGCTTTCATTTAAAAGAACCTTAAAAACATGATTCCCCAACACAATATACATTCTTCATGTAAAGCCAACTCCACTTAGTAATAATTCAAATTACGATTATGAGAACTCCAACTACACCTTTTATTTCTAATTTTTCAAGAACATTCAGAATTTAGGTTTAATTTAATTAATTTTTAGATACGTCACACACATTATGTGGTAACAGATATACAAAAATAAAGCTAATGCCAATTAACCATCTTGTGAAATGCATAATTTCAATTTGTCCCCATGTGATTTGAAAATAACGCATTATATCCTCCGTGAAAATTTTAAAGAAGCATTTATCTCCTTTATTCGGATAGTGTAACTCACTTACCGACACTGAGAGTGATCGTAAAACGTATTTTGTAACATATGAGGTAAATTTACCATATTTATCATAACATAAAAGATAAATTGGAACATTTATCATAATACATGAAGATAAAATGCCACAATATTATAACACATAGGAGGTAAAATGTCACATAAAAAAATGTTATGGAGACGATGTAAAGTTTTATAATATTATCCCCACGTGCGGGCCACATGACATGAAAATTGGCCCGTGCAAGCGGGATTTCAGGCCAATTTTGGAATTTGGCCTCAATTGGCACCAAAATTGCCACTAATATTGAAGTTGTGTTACCAAATGTGCTAGTCCAAAAATATACGGGGTAGAAATACCAATGACTTATAGTTGTTGCACCATTGCACCAAAAATGCAATAATTAGTCACTCAACTTTAACTCCAATCATACAATGGTCACTCTCGTTTCTTGAATAACATATTTAGTCACCCTATTTATTTAAATAAATAGTAGCACAATCCGTTAAATAAGCGGTAGTTGAAGAAGAGATAACATAAAATGATTCTTATTTGTATTTAAGTTGCAAGTATACAACACCACCTCCAGAAAATGAAATTGAAAATGAGGAAAAATATAAGAATGCGGAAAGTGGGAGTTGATTAAAACTAAAGAGCAGCTTACATATTCTATTGATACAATCAATATACACAAACAAAATAATGTAGTAAAATAATAAAATAACATAATTTTGAAGCACTAATCAATGGTCTCACAAACTGAATATTGTAAGAATCAATCGAAAAATAGCTCATGACTTTTACTTTTACTTCTCCTTGCCTAAATTTTCTGAATCCGCCCTTTTGACCACTATCCATTAATTTTTTGATATTTACCTTATTAATGTACTTCATCCTAAAAAAATAAAACAATTCAAACATAAATCGAGTCCGAACATCTTGTATAACTATTTTACTTTTTTATTCCTCATGTCAAAAAATTTGCTCTTATACTGAATTTCGGGCTAAAATGACCCTTCGAGTCATTCATACGACTTTTTAGAGAGGTAAATTTGGTACTTCATCTCCTGACTCAGCATTTGGTTATAAGCTTTCAATTTTGGTAAGTGTAATTTGGGGTTTGGAGGGGTGAGAGGAAGCATGATAGTAGGGGTGTAAGCGAGCCGAGTAGTATGGAACGACACGTTGTTCAAGCTTGGTTTGAATTTTATCGAGCTTGAAATTTTGTGTTTGAGCTTGATTTGATTTCTTAATGAACCGAGCTCAAACGAGCTTTTATCGAACAAACTCGAGCCAAGTATCGAGTAGCATGGTATTTTAAATGTGTTTTTTTACTTTTTAGCTTATCGAGTTGAGCTCGAGCCGAGCTTCAAAAGTTATCGAACGAGAAATCTTGTTCAGACTTGTTTGATTAATTTGGCTAACCGAACTCAAACGAACTTTTGTATCACATTCTATATTATAACTCACATGTGAGTTAAAAAATCATGTGAAAAATAGTATGGATTTTTTAAATTTTCGTGCGCCTATGAGAAAAAAAAAATCATATCTTAGCTCACTAGGAAAATTTGTGCAACTTTTTTTTATTAATAAATAATAAATATTTATAATTAATTTGGAACAAATTCTTTTTTCCATGTCATTTCAATTACGGCCATAAGTTGGCATGTTGATATACTTTCGGACGAAAAATCAAAATTTCTAATTAGTTTGGAACGAATTCTGCAATATTATATAATTATTTGTGCTATAAGTTACAATGTAAGCCTTCATGTGGCAAGTGGGACGATATTCCAAAAGAATATAAAATTACGGGATGAATTTGACTAAGTGATATAGCTTAGGATGAAAACTTCAAAATTACTAATTAGTTTGGGACTTTTTTGCAATTTTGCCAATTTAAAAAAAATTATGATTCAGATTTCATGTTAACTTTTATAAGTGATTAAGATGGGATATTTTATATACACTTCTGCCCGATAAAATCTCGTTTTAAAAAGAAAGTATATGGTAGCTACAATAAAACTTATACAATATAAAGTATGTAAAGAATAAAGATATATCTACACCCCTCAATGCTTCAGATAGATATTTGTATTATGTATATTTAAGTATTTTAAGAAATGGCGTTTTATTTGGATTAAACCTAATTAATATTTAAGATCACATACTCGGCCCAAATAAGATTAGGTTGAGCCATTGAACCTCGAGCATACCCGACTAAATTGTCAGTCCTAATAATTTTGAATCAACTCCACTGACATATTCTTTTTATATATTTATATATATATGGATACCAAATCTAGCTCTAGAAAAAAAAATGTAAAATTCAATTCTTAAAATTCGCTGTGAAATTATGGAATCGAGTCAATTTGAAATGCATCATGATTTTAATAATAAAATATTTTAGCATAGTAGCTAACTTCTTATGTTAATGTATATAATATCAATTATATTATAGGTTAAAGGTGAAACAAAATAGCTTATATAACAGATATATAAATGTACTCAAGAAATATTGGACCAAGAAAATAACTACACTCTATATTTGCTTTATTAATTGGAGTAAATTATGAGTTCTGGAAACAAAATCGAATCAAACCTTTTCTTAAAATCTGGAAACATACTATCTTTTATTACATATACAGTAAAGGTTTCATTTATATACCTACTGTACACATATGTAGTCAAGTTTTTGCAAATAACATTTAGATGTTTTGTCCGTTTAGATCGATTATCATGTTTAAATTAACTAATATAGTTTTTACAATGGGAGAATTTCGTAAACTAATTCTCTAACATAATATACATTCTTCATGTAAGGCCAACTAACTCCACTTAGTATAATTTAAATTACGATTATGAGAACTCCAACTACACCTTTTATTTATAATTTTTCAAAAATATTCAGAATTTAGGTTTAATTTATTTCATTTTTAGATGCGTCACACACATTATTGTAAAATGCATAATTTCAATTTGTTCCCATGTGATTTGAAAATAACACATTATCCTTCGTGGAAATATTATAATTTGTACAATTCATATTTGTATAGTATATTATTAAAATTCTATTTAATTTAATATTTTACAATTTGAATTGCTAATAAATATATAAATATCCTTTTTTTTTTGCAATTTTATTAAAACTTACAGGCAATTATTATTTTATCAATTATTCTAGTACTAGTAGTAAATATATAATTATCTTTTTTTTCTTTCTCATTTATAAGATATAATAACTAGATCTCAAGTTTTAACATTTATAAGACATTACAAACAATATAAATAACACCCAAGGGCAAAGTTGGAATATTTTAGGGGACAAGGGATTAATTGTTAGAAGGTGACAAACCTGAGGAGGATTTTTGTAATACCCAATACGTGAGGGTGATTTTTGTAATTATGTCTTACCTGAGGGGTATTCGTAATTTACCCCAAATAAAAAGTCAATTATTCAAATAAGAGTGGAGAAAACTATCACAAAAGGAGAAGGATAAAGTAACAAGACCATATTAGCACAAGAAAATTGTAAAAACACAAGAAAATTAAAACAAAAATAAAAATTGACTAACCGAAACACTAATCAATAAAACATGTATGGATAAGCATGCATTCAAAGCTGTCACTTTTAATTATTGACTGTCAATTATGGCAATCTACTTCAAGTTTAACACAATGAAGAAAACAATATGTTCAAAGGCCAAGAACAAAGACATACTTCAAGAAATTAAGCATTCCAAATTTAATTCTCAGTATCCTTTCTCAAGAAGTTCTCTAAGCTTTGCTTTCTTAGAGTTCAAGAAATTAACTAACTGAAACAAACAAAAATAATTACAAGCTCTGAAAGTCTAATTATACTTTAATCCATACACTGAACATATGTCAACAAAATCAGATATATGCATACATACTTCAATACAGTAGTTTTAATTTGTTAACACCAAGTAATAACTTTAATGAGGAACTAGCCAATGTTAAATGTTTCTAAAACAATTTTTTGCAATATATGGCGAGTTCTAAAACACTGAAACTACTCAACTAAACCAACAGCATTTTCTTTACACATAATAGAGCTAAAAAAACTTTCCACTTGGCTTCAAGTTGTCTTGCTAAAATGAAAAGTTTACAATCTCTCTGGCAAGGTGAATCTGAAGTGCAGAACAAAGGTAACTCTACACCGAAAATAGTGGTATATCTCCAAAATTATAATAAAGTATGTGGTGATTCAATAAAGTTCGGAACGCTAGTAGAACAAATGAAGGCAAGAAAATGATAACTAACTTGTTTGCCAATCGGATTCTTTCCACTTCCATTTCCCAATGTTTTCAATATCTAAAAATGCTATAATTGAATACTTGCAAAGTATATTTGATTATAGAAATCCAGTTTTCTACTTTTCAGACGTGTAATATAAACAACTGTATGACAGCTATCATGGAGAATATGTTATAATACCCCTAGAATTCAGTAACTTCCGAAAATATATTGCTACAAGAAATTAGGAAACTAAACAAATTGTAAACCCGAATCATATTTGCATGTGATGTCTAATGACACCTTCAAATTTTACTGCAATGGATTCGACCATATGAAATATGAGGAAGCGCCTACTAATCACCAATGCACAAACTCAAAATATTGGTGAAAGTATTTTTCGAAAAGTTGCTTTTGCAATCCTAGAGAATAACATAAGAAAGTAGCAAAATTAATACTCCAATTTAGTTTACCTGCCAGAAACGACTTAATTATCTTTTTGCCTTAAACTTCCGTATCACATCAAGAAGAACAGCGTCTTGATCTTCACCTTTGAGATGATCAAGTAACATAGACATAGTAGCCGAATCTAGTGAGAATTCCCTTCTTGTCATTTCTTCCAAGAGTGGGATTGCCTCGACAATCTTTGTTGTTCTAAGAAAACCCCGCACAAAAATATTATATGTGCCATTATTAGGCAAGCAACCATTTTCTTCCATTTCGATAAACAAATTTTTAGCCTCTCCCGTCATTCCTTCTTTACAAAGCGCACTAATGATGATGTTATGTGTTATAACATTAGGTTGCAAACCTTTGGAAGGAAGTTCACTGAAAAGATTTCTTGCAGATTCAAGCTCTCCATTCTTGCACAATCCATCAACGAGGGAATTGTATGTTACTATATTCGGATTAACCCCATTTTTTCCCATAGTGTGTAGAACTGAAAATGCCTCAACAACTTTCCGAGTTTTGCACAAGCCACATATCAAGATATTATAAGTTTGTAAATCAGGACTCACTTGACAAACTTCCATCTCCTGGAATAGCTTCCAACCAGCATCAATTCTACCAGCACAAAATAATCCATGTAACATGGAGTTATAGGTAATAGTATCGTGCTCCAACCCCTTACAAGGAGCTTCAAGAAAGAGTCTCCAAGCTTCGTCCACGTCACCTTTCTTGCAAAACCCATCAATCAAACTGTTATAGGTGATAATACAAGGCTTAAGACCTGACTCCACAACCGAATTGAATATATTTTTTGCTTTGTCCATTTCCCCTCGCATACAATGTCCATCTATAAGTGTAGTGTATGTGATGATATCAGGATTAATATTTCTTTGCTTCATAATTTCCAACAGATCTTCTGCATCTTTCACCATTCCGTCTTTGCAAAATGAATCCATCAATATATTAAAAGTAAACACGTTAAGAGAGATCTTGTGAGCAGCCATGTCATTTAGTAAGTCTTTCACTTCACCATATCTACCAAAATCGCATAATCCCTGAATAACAGAACTATACGTGATGACATCAGGCAAAATTCCTCTGTCAGTCATTTTGGATAAGAGTTCGAGAGCATCACCAACCAATCTATTTTTGCATAGACTATCAATTACTGCACTATAGGCTTGGACACTTGGTTTATATTTTCCTTTTTCCAATAGACCAAGCAAATGAAATGCTGAAAGAGTGTACCCAGCTTTGCACAACCCGTTGATTACAGTGAGAAACGTAACTTCATTAGGCTCACAGAGTTTCTGCCTCAACAATTTCTTGAACAATTGTTCTGCCTCGGTCACTTTCTTCTCTAAGAATAGCCCTTTAAGGAGAGTGGTGAAGGTTGTTGTATTTGGTTCGTACCCACGTTTGTAGAAGATTCCTAAGATTGCAAACCCAAAATCTACCCGATTAACAAGGCAATAGCAATTAATCGCAATGTTCATGGTGTATTCATTAAAAGGGGCACCTTGTTTACGCATTTCATCGAACATATGGAGGGCAGCAGAGTATTGTTTCATCTTGACAACCAAATTCAATAGTTTGGTGTATTCTATAACAGAAGGCTGAGGTCGCATTTTTAGCATATCACGAAACATGTAATCAGCATCTTCCACATCTTTTATACCACTTAAATCCATTCTAGGTTTGCTGGTTTTGGGATTTTCAATGTCAAATTTTGAGCAGTGAGAAAGATATCGAAACTTACTCTCAAATCCTCTTCGAATCAGCGTAGTAGCATCTCCCCTCATCTTCTTCACTGGCATCGTTTGATTAAATTAACACTGTTGTAAATATTGAAGGAAAGAAGAAAAAATTTCAAAGTTGAAATGCCATTCATAAAGCGTGTACCTTCCCAGTATTATATTTGATAAAATAAACAAAAGAAAGGGAAATTCTTACCCACACCAGGTTTGGCCGAACCCAAAGTAACTACAAGGCAAGTACAATTCACTTGCTTTGGGATTGGATGTAACTCCCAGGAGAGTGACCAATCACAAAGCAAGTGCAATACACTTGCTTGGTGGTTGGATGGGTCTGGCCAAGCCAGGCTTGGACAAGAATTTTCCCAAAAGAAAAGGAGATATTGCTTATTATTGATTGGATAAGTGCTTAAAATACTAAATTGGGTTTTAAAATCACCAAGAATTGAAATATTGCACTCAATATAAGTTTGGTTAATTGGTACAAAATAACTTCTTTAACCAGTCTATGCACTCGACTACATAGTTGCTTGATGTTATGCTTCATTTTTCAATAAATAATTTTGACCCTTTTTCTTTTAAGAATAATAATTAATTTAACTCAAAAGATCTGAAGAAAGGTATAAAATGCAATAGATAAATAATGACATACTTTCATTAGAGATACATAAAGAGTAAAAAACGTACAAACATTATAATCCATATCTATATTCTATATATTTTTTTTTTGGGCAGATATCTATATTCTATATATATACATATAAAAATACGAGTTTAGAAAATAAAATTTCATGATTTTTTGTGAAGACTAATATACTCTTGAACCAGAGAGTGTAACTAAATTACATTAATTGAGAGTGGACATGCAAAATGTTTATAACATAGGGTGTAAATTGCTACATTTATTATAATACAAGAGCAAGTTATCATATTCATCGGAACACGAGAGGAGGGGGGGGGGGAACTGTCATATTATTATAACACAAGGAGGGAGGTAATTTGAATATTATCAATATCAAATGAAAGTAAATTGCCATTAATTTTTTTTAAAAGAAAAATAGTATGGATTTTTTATTTCTCTTGCGCCTATGAGAAAAAAAAATCCCTATCTAAGCTTATTAGGAAATATTTGTGCAACTTTTTTTTATTAAAAAATAATAAATATTTATAATTAGTTTGGAACGAATTCTTTTTTCCAATATCATTTCAATTGCGGACGGAAGTTGGCGTGTTGATATACTTTCGGACGAAAAATCAAAATTTCTATTAGTTTGAGACGTATTTTGCAATATTATATAATTACTTATGCTAAAATTTACCACATAAGCCTTCACGTGGCAAGTGGAATGATATTCCAAAAGAATATAAAATTACGGGATTAATTTGACTAAGTGATATAACTTGGGGGAGGGGGGGGGGGGGTGATTGCCATATCATCATAACACAGGGAGGATATTTGAACATTATGAATATAAAAAATGGAAGTAAATTGCCATTAACTTTTTTTAAGAGAAAAACAGTATGGATTTTTTAAATTCTCGTGTGCCTATGAGAAATAAAAACCTATCTCAGCTCATTAGGAAAAACTTGTGCAACCATTTTTATTAATAAATAATATATATTTATAATTAATTTGGAACTAATTCTTTCTTCCCATATCATTTCAATTACGGACGGAAGTTGGCGTGTTGATATACTTTCGGACGAAAAATCGAAATTTCTAATTAGTTTGGGACGAATTATGCAATATTATATAATTATTTATGCTAAAAATTTACCACCTAAGCCTCCATGTGGCAATTGGGACGATATTTCAAACGAATATAAAATTACGAGATAAATTTAACTAAGTGACATAGTTTGGGAGAAAAATTCAAAATCACTAATTAATTAATTTAAGACTTTTTTGCAATTTTGCAAATAGCATTTCCTCTTCCTATTTTTTATTGGTAAGGTATACATTTGGTAGATTCTGTTTAGATGTTTTGTCCGTTTAGATTGATTACTATTTTAAATTAACCAATATAGTTTTTACAATGGGACAATTTCGTAAACTCATAACAAACATAATTTAATATACACTCGCTTTCATTTAAAAGAACCTTAAAAACATGATTCTCCAACACAATATACATTCTTCATGTAAAGCCAACTAACTCCACTTAGTAATAATTCAAATTACGATTATGAGAACTCCAACTACACCTTACACCTTTTATTTCTATTTTTCAAGAACATTCAGAATTTAGG
This sequence comes from Penstemon barbatus, assembly GCA_003313485.2. Classification (NCBI taxonomy): domain Eukaryota; kingdom Viridiplantae; phylum Streptophyta; class Magnoliopsida; order Lamiales; family Plantaginaceae; genus Penstemon; species Penstemon barbatus. Next base: position 5,764,525 of record CM064884.1, read on the forward strand.
TTTAATTTAATTTATTTTTTAGATGCGTCACACACATTATGTGGTAACAACTATACAAAAATAAAGCTAATGCCAATTAACCATCTTGTGAAATGCATAATTTCAATTTGTCCCCATGTGATTTGAAAATAACGCATTATATCCTCCGTGAAAATTTTAAAGAAGCATTTATCTCCTTTATTCGGATAGTGTAACTCACTTACCGACACTGAGAGTGATCGTAAAACGTGTTTTGTAACATATGAGGTAAATTTACCATATTTATCATAACATAAAAGAAATTGGAACATTTATCATAATACAGGAAGATAAAATGCCACAATATTATAACAAATAGGAGGTAAAATGTCGCATAAAAAAATGTTATGGAGACGATGTAAAGTTTTATAATATTATCCTCACGTGCGGGCCACATGACATGAAAATTGGCTCATACAAGCGGGATTTCAGGCCAATTTTGGAATTTAGCCTCAATTGGCATCAAAATTGCCACTAATGTTAAAGTTGTGTTACCAAATGCGCTAACCCAAAAATAGACGGGGTAGAAATACCAATGACGTATAATTGTTGCACCAAAAATGCAATAATTAGTCACTCAACTTTAACTCCAATCATACAATGGTCACTCTCGTTTTTTGAATAACATATTTAGTCATCCTATTTATTTAAATAAATAATAGCACAATCCGTTAAATTAGCGGTAGTTGATGAAGAGATAACATAAAATGATTCTTATTTGTATTTAAGTTGCAAGTATACAACACCACCTCCAGAAAATGAAATTGAAAATGAGGAAAAATATAAGAATGCGGAAAGTGGGAGTTGACTAAAACTAAAGAGCAGCTTACATATTCTATTGATACAATGAATATACACAAACAAAATAATGTAGTAAAATAATAAAATAACATAATTTTGAAGCACTAATCAATGGTCTCACAAACTGAATATTGTAAGAATCAATCGAAAAATAGCTCATGACTTTTACTTTTACTTCTCATTGCCTAAATTTTCTGAATCCGCCCCTTTTGACCATTATCATTAATTTTTTGTTATTTACCTTATTAATGTACTTCATCCTAAAAAATAAAACAATTCAAGCATAAATCGAGTCCGAACATCTTGTATAAACAAACAAAAATTGGGTTAAATTAAACTAATCGTCTCCCAAATAAAAACTTTTTTACTTTTTTATTCCTCATGTCAAAAAAATTGCTCTTATACTAAATTTTGGGCTAAAATGACCCTACGAGTCATTCATACGATTTTTTAGAGAGGTAAATTTGGTATTTCATCTCCTGACTCAGCATTTGGTTATGAGCTTTCAATTTTGGTAAGTGTAATTGGGGTTTGGAGGGGGGGGGGGGGACATAATAGTAGTGATGATCCTATCCTGTGAAATAGAAAATCTGCACAAAACTACCTTGTGAATTTACCTAACCCCCTTGTGCTTTTAAAAATTCTGCAAAAAACACCCAATCTCCTTTCGTTACTAACATCGTTAATTTTTAATTGAATTTTATAAATTACCCCTGGATATATTTGAAAGTCAAGAGAGTTTTGTTCAAAAGTACAAAGGAGTTTTACGCAAACATTCAAAAATACAAGGGAGTTTTACGCAAGCGTTCAAATGTAAAGGGAAGTTTTGCGCAAATATTCAAAAGTACAAGGGAGTTTTATGCAAACAGAATTATGCAAAATTAATTATATTAGTACATAACAGAAATTGGGTGTTTTATGCATAGTTTTTGAAAGTACAATTGATTTTTTATTAACCTAGTGCACCCTATCAATGCTTTTGCACTTTTACAATCAAATAAGTAATTGCTCTTGCAGTGGTCTTAAGGTTTTGGATGATGAAAAAATGAAAAATGAGATCCTCTATTGGTTGATGGAGGGAGAGTTTTGGGGATTTATTTGATGAAGGGAGACTTTCGTAATCTCTCTATCAACTGTCTCTAATTGGTGAGGAATCATGCCACTATTTATAGTTTGGGCTTCTACATGTGCCATTCACGAAATATGCTTATCCCCCTATAAAGTAATAGTCTTCACTTTAATTATTGTTATCAATCTTTTTTTTCTTTTCTTTTTTTTTTTTAAGTTTTTCAAGGATTTAATCCCTTTCGAGACGCGTCTGACATATTACACGAGAACCTCTCCTAATAAGATTCAAACTTGAGTTTGACGCTTTGAGGGGTCTTAGTCACTTGTTGGTATCAATCTAAAATTACGAAAGCCTAATATAAATGTCTTTAAAATATTCAACCAATGATAGGAGTCAATTCAATTCATATTCAGTGAGTCATACAAAATTAAATAAAAACAATTAATATAAAGGAAGTTAAATTGAATAAAACCCACCCTTGAACCATCCCCAACATAAGGAGGGCTTGTTGAAGAGACCAATTGTTCTTTAATAAGAATAATAATCTCTTGATCCTGCAAAATAAACACCTCCAAATATCTTGAGTAACAAGAAGAAATGTGAAATGGCAAGAGCCTCGACATGAAGAATTCACCAGATCTCCAAACTAGAAAAACCATTTTTTGTTAGGACCATTCATGAAAACCAAAGTGACAGAACTTGATAAAGTGACAGTAAAGGTATCATAAATAATACACTGAAATAGCTCATAAACAAATTTACTCGGAACCAACCACAAAATCATTTCTCACAAAGCCAATGAACTGTTCTCCGTCACTTGTGATAAGATTGTATGCCATAAATTGGTTTATTTCTCCCAAGCCTTGACTTCTGATTTTCGCCCTTGTGAATTTTGTGAAGGTATGAAAATAAGAGTATTTTATAGAAATGTAGGAACTATACCATTTCTTTTTGTTACAAGGAATAATTGTCGTTTAAACATATCATATGGATTAATTTTGCTACTTACACAGAGGAATATGTGGTACAAATATCTAAACAGCTTGAATTTTTTTACTATTCAATCAAATTTACCCATTGATTCATCCACAAAGCACTCAAACAATCAGCTCACCTGTTTTTTACAATCACACAAAATTAGCATAATTATAACGCTATTTATCAATGTGAACATTCAATCAAATTTATCAAACAGAATTCAAAATATCCTAACTTGACTAACAGCCACTCATTAGCAATGGCTACCTAAATAGGTTACAGTAAAATTGATCACTCAATCAATAACCTTTTCCTCCATAAAGTTTTCATCGCAAAAAATGCATCAGGTTTTTAGCACCTGTTTCTACGTATCAACAATTTTTTGCAATCAACAATTCTGAAACACCACTTCAACAAAACCATCAGTATTATTTCACATAATATTGCTAAAACAACTTCCAAATTGATTTCAAGTGGACGGACGATAAATAGAAGTCACATCACAATTTCAAGATGTCTTGTTAAAATGAAAACTTTATTGATTTCGCTGACAAGGTGAATCTGCTGATGCAACTCATAAAGAAGTTCATCGAAAATAGTTGTATATCTCCTAAACGATAATATTGTATCTGATGATTCAGTTAAGTTTGGAACACTAGTAGAACAATAGAAGCCAAGGAAATGATAACTAACTTGTTCGCAAGTCTGATTCTTTTCAGTTCCATTTCCCAATGTTTTCAGTATCTAAAAATGCTTTAGTTGAATCGTTCCAAAGTATATTTGATTATAGAAAATCCAGTTTTCTACTTTTCAGACGTGTAATATAAACAATTGTATGACAGCTATCACGGAAAACATGTTATAATACCCCTAGAATTCAGTAACTTCCGAAAACATATTGCTACAAGAAATTAGGATACTGAACAAATGGTAAACCCGAATCGTATTTGCATGTGATGTGTAATGACTCCTTCACATTTTACTGCAATGGAATAGACCATATGAAATATGAGGAATCGCCTACTTATCACCAGTGTACAAACTCAAAATACTGGTGAAAGTATTTTTCGAAATGTTGCTTTTGCAATCCCAGAGAATAACAAATGACTAACATAAGAAAGTAGCAAAATTAATACTCCTATTTAGTATACCTGCCAGAAACGACTTAATTATTTTTTTGATTTAAACTTCCGTATCACATCAAGAAGAAAACCATCTTGTTCTTCACCTTTGAGATGATTAAGTAACATGGACATAGTATCTGAATCTAGTGAGAATTCCCTTCTTGTCATGTCTTCCAAGAGTGGGATTGCCTCGTCAATCTTTGTAGTTCTAAGAAAACCCCGCACAAAAATATTATATGTGTCATTATTAGGCAAGCAACCGTTTTCTTCCATTTTCATAAGCAAATTTTTAGCCTCTCCCGTTATCCCTTCTTTACAAAGCGCACTGATGATGATGTTATGTGTTATAACATCAGGTTGCAAACCTTTGGAAGGAAGTTCACTGAAAAGATTTCTTGCAGAGTCAAGTTCTCCATTCTTGCACAATCCATCAATGAGGGTATTGTATGTTACTATATCCGGATTAACCCCAATATTTTCCATAGTGTGTAGAACTGAAAATGCCTCTTCAATTCGTTGATTTCGGCATAAGCCATCTAACAAGGAACTATAAGTCATTAAAGTAGGAATCACTTGATGAGCTTCCATCTCATGGAAAAGCTTCCAACCAGTAGCAATTCTACCAGCACAAAATAATCCATGTAACATGGAGGTATAGGTAATAGTATCGTGCTCCAACCCCTTACAAGAAGCTTCAGGAAAGAGTTTCCAAGCTTCGTCCACGTCACCTTTCTTGCAATACCCATCAATTAAACTACCGTAGGTGATAATATTAGGCTTAAGGCCCGACTCCACAACCGAATGAAATGTTTTTTTTGCTTTGTCCATTTCCCCTCGCATACAATATCCATCTATCAGTGTATTGTATGTGACTATATCAGGATTAATATTTCTTTGCTTCATAATTTCCAACAGATCTTCTGCCTCTTTCACCATTCCGTCTTTGCAAAATGAATCCATCAATATATTAAAAGTAAACACGTCAAGAGAGATCTTGTGAGCCGCCATGTCATTTAGTAAGTCTTTTACTTCACCATATCTACCAAAATCGCATAATCCCTGAATAATCGAACTATACGTGATGACATCAGGCAAAATTCCTTTGTCAGTCATTTTCGATAAGAGCTCGAGAGCATCATCAATCAATCTATTTTTGCATAGACTATCAATTACTGCACTATAGGCTTGGACACTTGGTTTATAATTTCCTTTTTCCAATAGACCAAGCAAATGAAATGCTGAAAGAGTGTGCCCTGATTTGCACAACCCGTTGACCACAGTGAGGAACGTAACTTCATCAGGCTCACAGAGTTTCTGCCTCAACAATTTCTTGAACAATTGTTCTGCCTCGGCCACATTCTTCTCTAAGAATAGCCCTTTAAGGAGAGTGTTGAAGGTTGTTGTATCTGTTTTGTACCCACGTTTGTAGAAGCTTCCTAAGATTGCAAACCCATAATCTACCCGATCAACAAGACAGTAACAATTAATCGCGATGTTCAAGGTGTATTCATTTACAGGGGCACCCAGTTCACACATTTTGTCGAACATATTGAGCGCAGCAGAGTATTGTTTCATCTTGACCACCAAATTCAATAGTTTGGTGTATTCAATAACAGAAGGCTGAGGTCGCATTTTTAGCATATCACGAAACATGTAATCAGCATCTTCCACCTCTTTTATACGACTGAAATCCAATCTAGGTTTGCTGGTTTGGGGGTTTTCAATGTGAAATTTTGAGCAGTGAGAAAGATATCGAAACTTACTCTCAATTCCTCTTCGAATCAGCGTAGTGGCATCTCCCCTCATCTTCTTCACTGGCATCGTTTGATTAATTAAAACTGTTGTAAATATTTGAAGGAAAGAAGAAAAAATTTCAAAGTTGAAATGCCATTCATAAAGCGTGTACCTTCCCAGTATTATATTTGATAAAATAAACAAAAGACAAGGAGATATTGCTTATTATTTATTGGATAAGTGCTTAAAATACAATTGAAATAGTTAGGTTAATTGGTACAAAATCATTTCTTTAACCAATCTATGCACTCGACTACTTAATTGCTTGATGTTATGCTTCATTTTTTAATTATCAATTTTAACCCTTTTTCTTTTAAGAATAATAATTAATTTAACTCAAAAGATCTGAAGAAAGGTATAAAATGCAATAAATAAATAATGACATACTTTCATTAGAGATAAATAAAGAGAGTAAGGTAAAAACATTATAATTACACAAAAGGGATAAAAACAGAATTCAGTATCACATCTAATAACATCTATGTCTTATTTCCTGGGGAAGATGCACTCATTTATCGATACATAATGAGATCATGCCTGCTTCTAGATTATAGATTACGCGTATACAGATGTAAGCAATTGTCAACTGAACCATGATCAAAATTTCATTTCAATCAGTGTAAATCGAAAACATATGTTGAATGTAGATTGAAATTTCATATTATTGGTGTGTTTCGGTCCGTTAAACTTTTAGAAAACTTTTATGATAATTTTGTTAGTGGCGTTTAACAATATGTGTTACAGAAATATATTAATTAACTATATTTTTTATAACTATAGTAATTGTTAATTATAGTTTAATTAAATGAAAAAAATAAAATATAGTAAAAATTATATATAATTGGTAACTATAGTTTAGATGTCACGCATATATCGTAAAATGCAAGAGGTTGGACATCGTCTCATTTGTTAATAAACTAAGGATATACATGAGCAATCTTAGCAAGATTCGTTGTGCTGCATTAATAAGAATGCTTGAATCATGAAAGAATACATGAGTATGTGCATTATATTTTGGAAAAATATCCAACGATTCATGGGGAATATATTAATGCAAATGAAATTTCTTATTTAGAGGAATCAAAGTTTATAAGTGGACATGTATTCAATTTAGGAGGCACCGTAATTTCTTGAGGATCTTCCAAATAAACACATATAGCAGTATAGCACAATCCACTGTGAGTGCATAGCATTAGATAAAACTAGTGAAGAATTTGAGTGGCTTCACAAAATTCTTGGAAGATATTCTAATATGACGAAAATTGTGTTAGTCATACGTAAAAATGTGATAATCAAGCGGTGATACACAGAGCTCAACAAACTCTATGTATAATGGTAAAGTCACGACATATTCGTTGTCGTTGATACAATACCGAGAGACATCTACTTTAAAATAGAATGGACTTTATGAAGTCAAAAGATAATCCTGATTCCGGATATTAAAGGTTTATCTAGAGAGTAGTATGTGCATCGAGGGGAATGGGCTTAAAGCCTAAATTAGACTAAGTTACCTCGTACGGAAACCTAACCTGGCGACTGGAGATCCCATGGACCAGGTTCAATAGGACAACCAGTCTTGGCTAACTTAAAATAAAGCACTTAAGAGTATAACTCTATCCTATTCCAATGATGCAATAAGTGCAAGCCTACCGCGTTTATAAGGTTAAGCAAACGCTTTTAATGACGTCTATACCTTGTCAAGAACAAGTGGAGTATGGTAGGATACTCTTGATAGATGCGGTCACCTATGTTAGTGTGAGCTGGGTCGGCTCGTTGAGAATTTCTTTATAGGCTGGAATTCTCTAAAGCACTCGCATAACCAAGAATGTTCAGGGCCAAAACGAACACAACCGAGAACTTGAAACAAATTGATTTAGTACTGTGTTAAGTTTATTGTCTTGGTTTACACAAACAGCCGACGGTTCAAGATGAAATATTTCACCGATTGGCTAAGTAAATCCGATAAGCTTTAACTAGGGAAGGTTGAAGATGAAATATTTCACCTATTCCGATGCGGTATTATTCCTAAAGAAATTTCAACATGATATGTCTATGTGAAGGAACTCGAACAACAATTTCATTCATGTGGGGGATTGTTGGGGTTTTATGTGTGAATGAAATAAATTAAAGTAAGAGATGTGTCTATTCGGTCTGAAGAGGTACCCTTTGGACCGAACCATTGTGTCCTTTCTCAAGAGGCACTTTTGCGTCTATAAATATGAGACAGAATCTGGCCAATTCTGAATCATTTTAATATAGTAACAAAAGGAAAAACATTACTCTCTCTTTCTCTTACTTTCGTAAAAATTTAGTCCGAAATTTCTGTTTGTTCAAGTTCGCCGTGGGTTCATTATTTGTGCAAATAATGAACAACAGACTGTTGTATCTTGGGAGACTACCGGGAATCAAACTGTATGCACCGTGGCAGCCCCGGAAATATTGTCTTAAGGAAATTTGTTTCGGCAAGCCTCAGTCTTATTTCCTATTTTATGTGTTGATTAAAATGTTCTACAAATTAATCATAACCAGGTAAGTATGATCTATATGCTTTAATAATGCTTGAATTTATTTGTTAGAATTTTATTTATTATGTCCTATGTTTTTGTGAAACATATAAGTGCACAGATTGTTAGACTCCAACACTTGGTAGTCTCCCAAGATGCAACAGTTTTGATCATTTGTTGTTTGCACTTACAAAAAGGTCATGGGTGAGTAGGAACAAACAGAACTTATACTATTAATCTGAAAAGTAGAAAATAGATAATTATTTATACTTTATTTGCTGAAAAAATAGTGTGAAGAATTGACCAGATTTCTCTCCTATTTTTAGCAATTGAAAAAGTGTTGTTGGAGGGTCATAACGATTCGGATTTAACTTAAGCAATGGCTCGGTCCTAACGGGTGCCACGCGTTCGGTTCAAAATACAACCAAACACACATTTTCATTCAAAATTGGGCAGACAACACGGATCTTTCTCGGACCTTCTAGAAACGAGTCTGGTGGATCCTATTCGGATCACACGCAGATCCTAGTATTGAGCCCTGAGATAATTTTAGGTTTATTTCTACAAAAGCTTTTTCCCTTTGAAAGTTAGGTAACTTCTTTATAACAATTTTGTAGCTGAATTTTTTCCTTTTTTTCCATATGAGATGAAGACACACAATCTTCTCTTCTCATTTCATTCATGTCTAATTAGTAATATTATCATGACATGTTGGCAACTTGTTAACAAATTACTAATTAGACATGTCTTCATCTCATAATAATTAGAAATAAGACATGACTAATTAGTAATTTGTTAACAAGTTACCAACATGTCATAATAATATTACCACAATAAGTGGTACTATACCACAACAAATGATACTATATTATATATTTAGTAACATCAAATAGTAAATTATTTTCTAATAATTATTATGAAAATAAATAAATGAATTTTACAATAATATTTTAAAATAAATAGTATGTAATATTTTTTTGAATAATTAATATTAACTTTGGAAAATTTGCATAAATCACCTAATATAGAATAAATATTACATGATGTGGGGTTATATTAAATATATGGGCCTATGTAATGTGTGCTCGTACTAGTACATGTGAATTATACCATAGAATGTGATATACATTTCGTGGTAATACCACCTAATATGGAATAAATACTATATAATGAGGACCATACTAAATATATGGATTAATACTATGTAATGTGAACGTGTACTGTCACATGTGAGTTATAATATAGAATGTGATACAAATTGCATGGTACCACTTAATGTGTAATACATTCTACATGATGTGTGATCATACTGAATATATGAAGTTATACTATGTAATATGAGCACGTACTGTCATATATGATTTATACCATAGAATATGATACATATTGCATGGTAATACTACCTAATTTGGAATATATACTAAATGATGTGGGGTCATACTAAATATATGGGGTTAATACTATGTAATGTGAGCATTTACTGTCACATGTGAGTTATACCATACAATGTGATACACATTGCTTACTAATACCACCTAATGTGGTAAATTAACGGCACCTAGGCTTGGCAAATGGGCGGGTCGGGCCTTTTTCTGGTCGGGTCGAAACGGGTCGGGTCATAAATGGGTCGGGTCTTTAACGAGTCGGGTCTGGTTCGGCCCTTTAATCCTTGTCGTTTTCCTCCTTCAAAAATCCACAAAAAAATTGTTGAAAAACGGGAGTAATTGATGCCAAGATTTGAAAGAATAAAGTTAACATGCAAATTATGAAATGTTAATTATATGATTTGAAAATATAATTTTTATTATTCTCTTATATCTAAGAAATATAAAGGAATAGAAATATAAGAAATATATTGCGTAAAAATAAATAAAAACATCATTTCGAAAGTCGATACTAATATTTTATTAGTCAAAAGTGGTCATGAAATTGGTATAGAAAAGACCAACGATTTTAAAATATTTTAATAATTTAATTTTTTTCTTCGAAATAATGGGTTAGTAATTATAAAATAATAAAAATTGGGTCTAGGCCTTCAATTTTATGATAGCAAATAAGATATAATATAATTTTCCTTTTGGAATTAAAGATAGTAGCAAAGTTGCTTTCAAATTAGGCCCAATACTTAAATTTTTTTTGTTTTTACAAGACCCATTAACAGACTCACTAAGAGACCCATTAAAGACTATTAAATATAAAACTGACCCAAGACCAACCCAACCCAACAAATATAAAAGTTAATGGGTTGGGTCTGGACGGACCTGGATGGGTCACGGGCCGGCCTGGGGTCCAGACCCATCTTGCCATGCCTAACGGCACCTAACGCAACGGCACCCTTCATTCATTAATATGTAATTAACCTTGGATTTTATATTTAGTGAAAATCTGAAATATCAAACAACCATTACAACATGAAACCTCAGTTACATTAGAAGATCAAAAGAACAAACAAGCCTCGAAAAATCAAACGTATAGAATACATTTTTTTCTCTTTTCTTCACACTTCATCCAATCTTAAGCACCTAAGGTACAATGCCATTGTCAATTGTCATGTACCCAATGTGAAAATAAGTACATTCTTCAACTAAAGTTCCCATACACTAAAATTTCTTGTTCTCGCACTCAATGGTGGATGCTGCAACCTGCCCATATGTACGCAATAGTTCTGAACATGACTTCTTACCTGCAAGTTGACGCATAAAATATGAAATAGGAAGGAACGAGAAAGGGCAAGATAAATTTAACACTCAAAACAAACAAGTTATCTCATAAAATCACATGACATGACAAGTATATTATAACAAGCTCATATATTGAAGAAGCAACTGAGCCAAGTACTTATTTAAAGACACATTGTTACATAATGTATTGTACATTGTTAGTAAATCTGATTCATTTCTAATTTGTAAAGTATACTTGATTATATCAACTTAAGTTGCTTTTAGGCACATTTGGAAAAAGCATTCCAACTTTATTCAACTTCAAGAGAAAACTAATTAGGCTAAATATTAAAAGGTGAAATAAAAACTCATTTAGTGATATATTTTCCTTCACTCCCCAACAAACTTAGAAGTGTGTTAACTCTTCATAACTAACAAGTAGATCTAACGATTATCAACAGTAGTTCTCATTCTTCCTATACTATATCAAAACTTTCCCTTTCTTACCAAAACACGTCAAACTAATGTATTCAACCACTTTAGCTTCAAGAAAGACTTGACATCAATTATGTAAAATGCGCACTACAATGGCAACGAGTGAGTTTAGCAATTCTTTGGGCAAATAAGCTTATAAAATTAACAAATGAAGATGACATAATGTAAACATTCTCTTATATATATTCTAGACTCCAGAAAACATATTTCAAAGATATAAAATCAAACATTCATGCAGTTAAAGTACAAAAAATACCACATCCATTTCAACCATACCTCATCAATACAGTTCCAGGAATATCATATTATAGTTGATGACTAATGCTTTTGCTTACATTTCAACAAGTCAGTAAATTGAGGCATACCTACTCTATCCAGTATTAAAGTTACAAAAGGCATAACCATCAGTTTCCTCCATTTCAGACGTGTATTTTAAACAATTATATGACAGCTATTCTGGAGAATATGTTATACCCCTGGAATTCAGTAACTTCTGAAAACATATTGCTACGAGAAATTAGGATGTTGAACAAATGACTTGTAATGACTTCCTCACACTTAATTGTAACGTATTATTCCAAAGTAAAGTTTCAACATTGTCATACTATTCAAGGAGTAGAACATACAAAATATGATGAAGCACCTACTTATCACCAAAACACAAACTCAAAATATTGATGAAAGTATTCATTCGCAACTTTTCTTTTGCAATCCCATACTAACATAAGCAATAAAAAAAACCAATAATCAATTTACCTGCCCGAAATGACTTAATTATCTTTTTTCCTTAAACTTCCGTATAACATCAAGAAGAACACCGTCTTGATCTTCACCTTTGAGATTATCAAGTAACATGGACATAGTATCCGAATCTAGTGAGAATTCCCTTCTTGTCAGTTCTTCCAAGAGTGGGATTGCCTCGTCAATCTGTGTTGTTCTAAGAAAACCCCGCACGAAAATATTATATGTGTCATTATCAGGCAAGCAACCATTTTCTTCCATTTCAGTAAGCAGATTTTTAGCCTCTCCCGTCATCCCTTCTTTACAAAGCGCATTAATGATGATTTTATGTGTTATCACATTAGGTTGCAAACCTTTGGAAGGAAGTTCACCGAAAAGATTTCTTGCAGATTCAAGCTCTCCATTCTTGCACAATCCATCAATGAGGGTATTGTATGTTACTATATTTGGATTAACCCCATTTTTTCCCATAGTGCGTAGAACTGAAAATGCCTCTACAACTTTCCGAGTTTTGCACAAGCCACTTACCAAGACATTATAAGTCATTAAATCAGGAATCACTTGACAAACTTCCATTTCATGGAATAGCTTCCAACCAGCATCAATTCTACCAGCACAAAATAATCCATGTAACATGGAGGTATAGGTAATAGTATCGTGCTCCAACCCCTTACAAGGAGCTTCAAGAAAGAGTCTCCAAGCTTCGTCCACGTCACCTTTCTTGCAAAACCCATCAATTAAACTACAGTAGGTGATAATAGTAGGCTTAAGGCCTGACTCCATAACCGAATGAAATATATTTTTTGCTTTGTCCATTTCCCCTCGCATACAATATCCATCTATCAGTGTAGTGTATGTAACTATATTTGGATTAATATTTCTTTGCTTCATAATTTCCAATAGATCTTCTGCCTCTTTCATCATTCCGTCTTTGCAAAATGAATCCATCAATATACTAAAAGTAAACACGTCAAGAGATATCTTGTGAGCCGTCATGTCATTTAGTAAGTCTGTTACTTCACCATATCTACCAAAATCGCATAATCCCTGAATAATAGAACTATACGTGATGACATCAGGCAAAATTCCTCTGTCAGTCATTTTGGATAAGAGCTCAAGAGCATCATCAACCAATCTATTTTTGCATAGACTATCAATTACTGCACTATAGGCTTTGACACTTGGTTTATAATTTCCTTTTTCCAATAGTTTAAGCAAATGAAATGCTGAAAGAGAGTTCCCTGCTTTGCACAACCCGTTGATCACAGTGAGGAACGTAACTTCATCAGGTGCACATAGTTTCTGTCTCAACAATTTCTTGAACAATTGTTCTGCCTCGGTCACTTTCTTCTCTAAGAATAGCCCTTTAAGGAGAGTGGTGAAGGTTGTTGTATCTGGTTCGTACCCACATTTGTAGAAGCTTCCTAAGATTGCAAACCCAAAATCTACCCGATTAACAAGGCAATAGCAATTAATCGCAATGGTCATGGTGTATTCATTAAAAGGGGCACCCAGTTTACGCATTTCATCGAACATGTTGAGGGCAGCAGAGTATTGTTTCATCTTGACCACCAAATTCAATAGTTTGGTGTATTCGATGACAGAAGGCTGAGGTCTCATTTTTAACATATCATGAAACATGTAATCAGCATCTTCCACATCTTTTATACGACTGAAATCCAATCTAGGTTTGCTGGTTTGGGGGTTTTCAATGTGAAATTTTGAGCAGTGAGAAAGATATCGAAACTTACTCTCAAATCCTCTTCGAATCAGCGTAGTAGCATCTCCCCTCATCTTCTTCAGTTGGCAATTAAATTAACACTGTTGTAAATATCTGAAGGTAAGAAGAAAAACTCTTATAATATCTGAAGGCAATTAATTATTTATATTTGCTTGGTACTATTATAATTTATATGTTTATTTCTTTGTTTCGATTTTAAAATTTATTTTCAACTTATTCTTGATAAAAACTCATCAAGAATATTTATATATATATATATATATATATATATATATATATATATATATATATATATATATATATTGTTCTTATTTCTACAATAATCCTTAGTTATGTTTAATATCGTGACTAAGAAGTGATTATTAATTTTAATAATTTGAAAAATTATCATGAACCGTTTATTGGAAAATCGAGCATATAGAATTTGATCAAACAATGCATTTAATTTTTTTTTATTGGATAAGTGCTTAAAATACTAAATTGGGTTTTAAAATCACAAATAATTGAAATAGTTAGGTTAATTGGTACAAAATCATTTCTTTAACCAATCTATGCACTCGACCACATAGTTGCTTGATGTTTTGCTTCATTTTTCAATAATTAATTTTAACCCTTTTTCTTTTAAGAATAATAATTAATTTAACTCAAAAGATCTGAAGAAAGGTATAAAATTCAATAAATAAATAATGACATACTTTCATTAGAGATACATGAAGAGAGAAAAAAACGTAAAAACATTATAATTACACAAAAGGGATAAAAACAGAATTCAGTATCACATCTAATAACATCTATGGCTTATTTCCTGGGGAAGATGCACTCATTTATCGATACATAATGAGATCATGCCTGCTTCTAGATTATAGATTACACGTAGACAGATGTAAGCAATTGTCAACTGAATCATGATCAAAATTTCATTTCAATCAGTGTAAATCAAAAACATATGTTGAATGTAGATTGAAATTTCATATTGTTGGTGTGTTTCGGTCCGTTAAACTTTTAGAAAACTTTTATGATAATTTTGTTGGTGGCGTTTAACAATATGTGTTATAGAAATATATTTAACTATATTTTTTTATAACTATAGTAATTGTTAATTATAGTTTAATTAAATGAAAAAAATAAAATATAGTAAAAATTATATATAATTTTAAATACTCAAAGTAGTGGAGAGATGTAAATAAATAAAAGCCTTGAAATAAATAATTACAACGATAATTTTTATTTTGAAAAATTAAAAGTGCTTCAGAAACTTTTACTTCACAAAGTTGTAAAGGCATTAAAAACTTATATGTTTAATTAACTAGGAAAGTGTACGTGCGTTGCACATGATTAACTAATTTTCTATGTTAGTTGAATCATATAATCATTTTTCAATATACTATCTTAATGATATATCATATAATTTTTTGACTAATTCTCTTTAATTATTACTATGTTGTTACCAAAAATTTAATTTTTTTTATTATAAATACTTATAATCAAAACTTGAAAATAAAAAATGAACTATAACTATTAAGTATTTTTTTATCTGAAACTACATGTCTACCGAAATATTATTCTAAAACAACCATTTTAACGAATGAACAATATCTATTATTTTCTTCCTTTACATTGATATTTCCATCTAAACCATTTTTCACAGGTTTAACTCATTTTTTTTTATCTATTTAACCAGTTTTGTCTGTTATACATATCTTTTACTAAATTCATTCATTTTCAATTACATATCTAATTAATTTTTAACGAATCTAACCCATTTTTACCAACTCTCCCCGATTTTGTAGTGTAAATTTGCTTTTACACTAAGTTTACCCTATTTTTTGTTATTTTAACATGTTCTTTCATCGATTTCGTCCAGTTTTACTTTGAGTTTACCATTTATTTTTATGTTATTTTAATCCGTTCTTTCATTAATTTCACCATTTTTTGTGCTTTATCCCATCCTTTAATCGGTTCACTCATTCTAACCAGTTTTATAAGCCAATTTTACCTATTCTTTTGCTGATGTACATTATTTTCTCAACTTTTTCACATTTTTTTTTCAATTTAACTCATTTTGTGTTCTTGTTCTTTATCTATTTTACCCATTTTTTGTTATCTTGTATTTAGTTAGTGTTTATTTTTTACCAGTTTACCCGTGTTTTGTTGATTTACCTAATTATTTTATTGATCGTACCATGTTTTGTTAAGTCATTTTCTTTCGATCTAACCCATTTTCCCATTGTTTTGCCGTTATCACCAGTTTTAACCACTTATAGATTTTGTCTTCTTTTTTTAACCTAAGTCAATTATAAGTTTTTCAGTTAACTAAATATGATTACTTTAGTTTATTCATATCGAATAAATGTGATTTCTTTTTAGGTTTTTTAATAAGTGATCATTTCTTAAGGATTGTCCAAAGAAACACCGATTGCGCTTGTTTTTACGCTGAGTTTGCAATTTTTTTTTGTTATTTTAACCAGTGCTTCGACCGATTCCACCCATTTTTATGTTTTATCAAATTTGTTAATCAATTCACTCATTGTTTTCGGTTTAACCAAGTTTTAGTCAATTTTACCTATCATGCTTACCCCGTTGTTTTATCAATGGCACCATTTTTTTTATTTAAGTTGTTTTTCTTCTATCTAACCCATTTTTCTCTCAATTTCCAATTTTTTTTTATCATATATATATTTTATTAGAATATTACCAATTTTTACCAATTTTAACCATTCTATGTTTTGACTTATTTTGGCTTAAGCCAATTTTAAGTTTTTCAATTAACTAAATAGTATTTTTTTTTTTTTAATTCATATAGCCCGAATGTGACCTCTTGTTTTTAGATTCTTTAATAAGTGATAAATCCTTAAGAATTCTTGAAAGAAATATCGCTTGTACACTGAGTTTATCATTTTCTTTTTATTACTTTAGCCGGTTCTTTCACTGATATCATCTATTTTTTTGTGGTTTATCTCATTTCTTAATCAATCCATAATTATCTAAAGTGTAACCCAATTTCGGTCGAATTTCACATTTATTAATCAATTCACTCATTAAGTTTCTCCGATTGAAATTTAACCTATTTTCTCACATATTTCACCTTTTTTATTTTGCCAATTAACTCATTTATTTGTTTTTGTTCTTTTATCAATTTGATCTGATTTTTTGTTATTCCGTGTTTAGCCGATTTAATTTATTTTTTTATCGGTTTTACCTATTTTTTTGCTTGTTAACCTTGTTGTTTTATCAATGGCACGCTTTTTATTTGTTTTAACCATCTTTTCTTTCTATCTAACCAGTTTTCTCATTGATTTTACCATTTTATCATATATTATTAATCAAAATTTTACATTTTTTGCCGGTTTTAACAATTTCTATGTTTTGAAGCTTTTTTGCTTAAGCCAATTATATAGTTTTAGTTCTCTCTAGTGTAACCCAATTTCAGTTGATTTTCATATTTGTTAATCATATCACTAATTTTCTTTGGTTGAACCCAATTTAGTATGATTTTACTTATTATTTTGCTTATTTAACATATTTTCTCACATATTTTACCTTTTTTTTTTTTGCCAATTAACTCATTTATTTGTTTTTGTTCTTTTATCGATTTGATCTGCTTTTTTATTATTCCGTGTTTAGCCGATTTTATTCATTTTTTTTATCGGTTTTACCTATTTTTTTTGCTTGTTAACCTTGTTGTTTTATCAATGGCACGATTTTTATTTGTGTTAACCCGCTTTTTTTTTCTATCTATCCAATTTTCTCATTGATTTTACCATTTTATCATATATTATTAATCAAAATTTTACATTTTTTGCCAGTTTTAACAATTTCTTTGTTTTGAAGCTTTTTTGCTTAAGCCAATTATACAGTTTTAGTTCTCTCTAGTGTAACCCAATTTCAGTCGATTATCACATTTGTTAATCATATCACTAATTTTCTTTGGTTGAACCCAATTTAATTTAGTATGATTTTACACAATTTTTTAACCCTCTTTTTTTTTTCTATATAACCAATTTTCTCATTGATTTTACCATTTTTATTATATATTATTAATCAAAATTTTACATTTGTTGCCGGTTTTAACAATTTCTATGTTTTGAAGTTTTTTTTTTTTTTTGCTTAAGCCAATTATTCATTTTTAGTTAACTAAATATTACCTTTTTTAATCACGTAGAACGAATGAGACATAATTTTTTTAGGTTCTTTAATGTTTTTTATGTTCTTCAAATAAGTGTTAACTTCTTAAGAACTCTTCAAAGAAATATTTGAAGAAATATAGAGTTATAGTTTTTATTTTTTTTTACCATTAATATT
The DNA here is from genome assembly GCA_003313485.2 of Penstemon barbatus. Taxonomy (NCBI): domain Eukaryota; kingdom Viridiplantae; phylum Streptophyta; class Magnoliopsida; order Lamiales; family Plantaginaceae; genus Penstemon; species Penstemon barbatus. Next base: position 5,782,752 of record CM064884.1, read on the forward strand.
TTAATGAGTTGCAAAACTTTAAAAGATAATTATATATAAGTTTGTTATATAAGGACTTCTTGTCTAATTATACTTTTGTAATTCTTTTCTATTAGCTAGGATTCTTTTATTTTACATTTTAGCCGTAAATTTTAATATCACAATATAATTTAAATAGGGGTATATTAGTCTTCACAAAAAAGGGAAGAAATTTTCTTATGCCAACTCGTACTTTTATATGTATATAGATATATTGTTAAATAGACAATGACTTTACTAATAAATAATTCAGTAAATTTATAAAAAGAAATGGCAGGGAACAAGAAATATAGTTACTTGATTTTAAGGTATACTGCCAGACTTACGTTCAATGTGATGTAGATTTAAAATATGCAATTGATATTTGAACAGAGAGTAAGTTTGTACCGAAAATAAAGTTAACAATGGAAAATTAGGATTGAGGCTGTGAATGCAATTTTCTTAAGACAATATTTATGAGGCTGCCTACGGTGCAATCAGTACTTCTTGGTAGTCTCCCAAGATACAACAGTTTTGATCATTTGTTGTTTGCACTAACAAAAAGGTCATGGATGAGTAGGAACAAACAGAACTTATACTATTAATCTGAAAAGTAGAAAAGAGATAATTATTTATACTTTATTTGCTGAAAAAATAGTGTGAAGAATTGACCAAATTTCTCTCCTATTTATAGCAATTGAAAAAGTGTTGTTGGAGGGTCATAACGATTCGGATTTAACTAAAGCAATGGCTCGGTCCTAACGGGTGCTACCCGTTCGGTTCAAAATCCAACCAAACACACATTTTCATTCAAAATTGGGCAGACAACACGGTTCCTTCTCGGACCTTCTAGAAACGAGTCTGGTGGATCCTATTCGGATCACACGCAGATCCTAGTATTGAGCCCTGAGATAATTTTAGGTTCATTTCTACAAAAGCTTTTTCCCTTTGAATGTTAGGTAACTTCTTTATAACAATTTTGTAGCTGAATTTTTTCCTTTTTTTCCATATGAGATGAAGACACACAATCTTCTCTTCTCATTTCATTCATGTCTAATTAGTAATATTATTATGACATGTTGGCAACTTGTTAACAAATTACTAATTAGACATGTCTTCATCTCATAATAATTAGAAATAAGACATGTCTAATTACTAATTAAATGTCTTCATCTCACTTCATCCGCCAGAAGTAAGACATGACTAATTAGTAATTTGTTAACAAGTTACCAACATGTCATAATAATATTACCACAATAAGTGGTACTATACCACAACAAATGATACTATATTATATATTTAGTAACATCAAATAGTAAATTATTTTCTAATAATTATTATGAAAATAAATAAATGAATTTTACAATAATATTTTAAAATAAATAGTATGTAATATTTTTTTGAATAAGTAATATTAACTTTGGAAAATTTGCATAAATCACCTAATATAGAATAAATATTACATGATATGGGGTTATATTAAATTTATGGGCCTATGTAATGTGTGCTCGTACTATTACATGTGAATTATACCATAGAATGTGATATACATTTCGTGGTAATACCACCTAATATGGAATAAATACTATATAATGAGGACCATACTAAATATATGGATTAATACTATGTAATGTGAACGTGTACTGTCACATGTGAGTTATAATATAGAATGTGATACAAATTGCATGGTACCACTTAATGTGGAATACATTCTACATGATGTGTGGTCATACTGTATATATGAGGTTATACTATGTAATATGAGCCCGTACTGTCATATATGATTTATACCATAGAATATGATACATATTGCATGGTAATACTACCTAATTTGGAATATATACTAAATGATGTGGGGTCATACTAAATATATGGGGTTAATACTATGTAATGTGAGCATTTACTGTCACATGTGAGTTATACCATACAATGTGATACACATTGCTTACTAATACCACCTAATGTGGTAAATTAACGGCACCTAGGCTTGGCAAATGGGCGGGTCGGGCCTTTTTCGGGTCGGGTTGAAATGTGTCGGGTCTTTAGCGGGTCGGGTCTGGTTCGGCCCTTTAATCCTTGTCTTTTTTTTCCTTCAAAAATTCACAAAAAATTGTTCAAAAACGGGAGTAATTGATGCCAAGATTTGAAAGAATAAAGTTAACATGCAAATTATGAAATATTAATTATATGATTTAAAAATATAATTTTTATTATTCTCTTATATCTAAGAAATATAAAGGAATAGAAATATAAGAAATATATTGCGTAAAAATAAATAAAAACACAATTTCGAAAGTCGATACTAATATTTTATTAGTCAAAAGTGGTCATGAAATTGGTATAGAAAAGACCAACGATTTTAAAATATTTTAATAATTTAATTTTTTTCTTCGAAATAATGGGTTAGTAATTATAAAATAATAAAAATTGGATCTAGGCCTTCAATTTTATGATAGCAAATAAGATATAATATAATTTTCCTTTTGGAATTAAAGATAGTACAAAGTTGCTTTTAAATTAGGCCCAATATTTAATTTTTTTTGTTTTTACAAGACCCATTAACAGACCCACTAAGAGACCCATTAAATATAAAACTGACCCAAGACCAACCCAACCCAACAAATATAAAAATTAATGGGTTGGGTCTGGACGGACCTGGATGGGTCACGGGCCGGCCCACGGGTCCAGACCCATCTTGCCATGCCTAACGGCACCTAACGCAACGACACCCTTCATTCATTAATATGTAATTAACCTTGGATTTTATATTTAGTGAAAATCTGAAATATCAAACAACGGGTAAATACCATTTTTTGTCCCTCTTATCATTAACTTTGTACAGAGTGGTCCCTCTTATGTTTTTTTCCCACTGGAGTCCCTATTATGAATTATTTATTTCACTTATGTCCCTACTATAAATTATGTGTTTCACTGTAGTCCTTATCAGGTGGTTCTGATAACACATGACATGCATATGAATATTTTTTAGGGTATTTTCGTCCGTTCGCTATTGAGACCATTTGAGATATTTTTTAATTGGTGAGCAATTTTGATGTTTGAAGAACATTTTGGGAGAAAAGTTTAGTTTGGAACGAAATGGACGATTAAGTTGGACTTGAATGAAACCCTAGTTTGGAACAGATTAAATCTTTAGTTTTTTTTTTCAAATGATTAGAAAGACGAAAATACCCATGTTAATTTACTTAAAATGATGAAATTGCCCTTATGAGCATATCACATGTTACCGGAACCGTCTTGGAACACTTGAAAAGGACTAAAGTGAAATAAATAATACATAGTAGGGATTAAACTGGGAAAAAAAACATGAGAGGGACCACTATGTAAAATGTTAATGATAAGAGGGACTAAATGTGGTGTTTACCCATCAAACAACCATTACAACATGAAACCTCAGTTACATTAGAAGATCAAAAGAACAAACAAGCCTCGAAAAATCAAACGTATAGAATATATTTTTTTCTGTTTTCTTCACACTTCATCCAATCTTAAGCACCTAAGGTACAATGCCATTGTCAATTGTCATGTACCCAATGTGAAAATAAGTACATTCTTCAACTAAAGTTCCCATACACTAAAATTTCTTGTTCTCGCACTCAATGGTGGATGCTGCAACCTGCACATATGTACGCAATAGTTCTGAACATGACTTCTTAACTGCAAGTTGACGCATAAAATATGAAATAGGAAGGAACGAGAAAGGGCAAGATAAATTTAACACTCAAAACAAACAAGTTATCTCATAAAATCACATGACATGACAAGTATATTATAACAAGTTCATATATTGAAGAAGCAACTGAGCCAAGTACTTATTTAAAGACACATTGTTACATAATGTATTGTACATTGTTAGTAAATCTGATTCATTTCTAATTTGTAAAGTATACTTGATTATATCAACTTAAGTTGCTTTTAGGTACATTTGGAAAAAGCATTCCAACTTTATTCAACTTCAAGAGAAAACTAATTAGGCCAAATAATAAAAGGTGAAATAAAAACTCATTTAGTGATATATTTTCCTTCACTCCCCAACAAACTTAGAAGTGTGTTCACTCTTCATAACTAACAAGTAGATCTAACGATTATCAACAGTAGTTCTCATTCTTCCTATACTATATCAAAACTTTCCCTTTCTTACCAAAACACGTCAAACTAATGTATTCAACCACTTTAGCTTCAAGAAAGACTTGACATCAATTATGTAAAATGAGCACTACAATGGCAACGAGTGAGTTTAGCAATTCTTTGGGCAAATAAGCTTATAAAATTAACAAATGAAGATGACATAATGTAAACATTCTCTTATATATATTCTAGACTCCAGAAAACATATTTCAAAGATATAAAATCAAACATTCATGCAGTTAAAGTACAAAAAATACCACTTCCATTTCAACCATACCTCATCAATACATTTCCAGGAATATCATATTATAGTTGTGGTGTAACCGATCCGATGCCTTAAAAGAAGATTTATTTTTACTTATTTGTTATGTTTTATTTATATAAGGACTTTTTAGTAATTTTAGTTTATTCCTGCTTTTAGGGTTTTATTTAAGCATTGTAAACTTTGAGGAGTTTTCAGTTTTTGAAGTTTTATGAAAGTTTGAGTTTTCTCAATTCTCTCAATCTCACGGTATTCTTGTTCAAGAATCAACGGGTTATTGACTATAGTCATCTTTCTCACTACGTACGCTGCATCAGAGTGGTATCAAGAATCAGCAAGATCCTGTTATCATGCCGCCGAGAAAACGCGCAGATGCAATTCGTAGGGATGAAGTTGATTTGTTACGACAACAAGTGGAACTTTTGACACAACAATTGGCTGCTCTACAACAACAACAACAACCAAATCCGCGATATGAATCGGAGAGGGAGGATACTATCTCGGATCTTGGAACTAACCTATTTGCCTCCAACCGTAGCCGTCCATCATCGCCTGATCGACGGTGGGAATCAAGTTTTCATGTGGAAATTCCAGAATTTAATGTCTTCATCTCACTTCATCCACCAGAAGTAAGACATGACTAATTAGTAATTTGTTAACAAGTTACCAACATGTCATAATAATATTACCACAATAAGTGGTACTATACCACAACAAATGATACTATATTATATATTTAGTAACATCAAATAGTAAATTATTTTCTAATAATTATTATGAAATAAATAAATGAATTTTACAATAATATTTTAAAATAAATAGTATGTAATAACCTTGGATTTTATATTTAGTGAAAATCTGAAATATCAAACAACCATTACAACATGAAACCTCAGTTACATTAGAAGATCAAAAGAACAAACAAGCCTCGAAAAATCAAACGTATAGAATATATTTTTTTCTGTTTTCTTCACACTTCATCCAATCTTAAGCACCTAAGGTACAATGCCATTTTCAATTGTCATGTACCCAATGTGAAAATAAGTACATTCTTCAACTAAAGTTCCCATACACTAAAATTTCTTGTTCTCGCACTCAATGGTGGATGCTGCAACCTGCCCATATGTACGCAATAGTTCTGAACATGACTTCTTAACTGCAAGTTGACGCATAAAATATGAAATAGGAAGGAACGAGAAAGGGCAAGATAAATTTAACACTCAAAACAAACAAGTTATCTCATAAAATCACATGACATGACAAGTATATTATAACAAGCTCATATATTGAAGACGCAACTGAGCCAAGTACTTATTTAAAGACACATTGTTACATAATGTATTGTACATTGTTAGTAAATCTGATTCATTTCTAATTTGTAAAGTATACTTGATTATATCAACTTAAGTTGCTTTTAGGCACATTTGGAAAAAGCATTCCAACTTTATTCAACTTCAAGAGAAAACTAATTAGGCTAAATATTAAAAGGTGAAATAAAAACTCATTTAGTGATATATTTTCCTTCACTCCCCAACAAACTTAGAAATGTGTTCACTCTTCATAACTAACAAGTAGATCTAACGATTATCAACAGTAGTTCTCATTCTTCCTATACTATATCAAAACTTTCCCTTTCTTACCAAAACACGTCAAACTAATGTATTCAACCACTTTAGCTTCAAGAAAGACTTGACATCAATTATGTAAAATGCGCACTACAATGGCAACGAGTGAGTTTAGCAATTCTTTGGGCAAATAAGCTTATAAAATTAACAAATGAAGATGACATAATGTAAACATTCTCTTATATATATTCTAGACTCCAGAAAACATATTTCAAAGATATAAAATCAAACATTCATGCAGTTAAAGTACAAAAAATACCACTTCCATTTCAACCATACCTCATCAATACAGTTCCAGGAATATCATATTATAGTTGATTACTAATGCTTTTGCTTACATTTCAACAAGTCAGTAAATTGAGGCATACCTACTCTATCCAGTATTAAAGTTACAAAAGGTATAACCATCAGTTTCCTCCATTTCAGACGTGTATTTTAAACAATTATATGACAGCTATTCTGGAGAATATGTTATACCCCTGGAATTCAGTAACTTCTGAAAACATATTGCTACGAGAAATTAGGATGTTGAACAAATGACTTGTAATGACTTCCTCACACTTAATTGTAACGTATTATTCCAAAGTAAAGTTTCAACATTGTCATACTATTCAAGGAGTAGAACATACAAAATATGATGAAGCACCTACTTATCACCAAAACACAAACTCAAAATATTGATGAAAGTATTCATTCGCAACTTTTCTTTTGCAATCCCATACTAACATAAGCAATAAAAAAAACCAATAATCAATTTACCTGCCCGAAATGACTTAATTATCTTTTTTCCTTAAACTTCCGTATCACATCAAGAAGAACACCGTCTTGATCTTCACCTTTGAGATTATCAAGTAACATGGACATAGTATCTGAATCTAGTGAGAATTCCCTTCTTGTCAGTTCTTCCAAGAGTGGGATTGCCTCGTCAATCTGTGTTGTTCTAAGAAAACCCCGCACGAAAATATTATATGTGTCATTATCAGGCAAGCAACCATTTTCTTCCATTTCAGTAAGCAGATTTTTAGCCTCTCCCGTCATCCCTTCTTTACAAAGCGCATTAATGATGATTTTATGTGTTATCACATTAGGTTGCAAACCTTTGGAAGGAAGTTCACCGAAAAGATTTCTTGCAGATTCAAGCTCTCCATTCTTGCACAATCCATCAATGAGGGTATTGTATGTTACTATATTTGGATTAACCCCATTTTTTCCCATAGTGCGTAGAACTGAAAATGCCTCTACAACTTTCCGAGTTTTGCACAAGCCACTTACCAAGACATTATAAGTCATTAAATCAGGAATCACTTGACAAACTTCCATCTCATGGAATAGCTTCCAACCAGCATCAATTCTACCAGCACAAAATAATCCATGTAACATGGAGGTATAGGTAATAGTATCGTGCTCCAACCCCTTACAAGGAACTTCAAGAAAGAGTCTCCAAGCTTCGTCCACGTCACCTTTCTTGCAAAACCCATCAATCAAACTATTGTAGGTGATAATACTAGGCTTAAGACCCGACTCCACAACCGAATGAAATATATTTTTTGCTTTGTCCATTTCCCCTCGCATACAATATCCATCTACCAGTGTAGTGTATGTGACTATATTTGGATTAATATTTCTTTGCTTCATAATTTCCAACAGATCTTCTGCCTCTTTCACCATTCCGTCTTTGCAAAATGAATCCATCAATATATTAAAAGTAAACACGCTAAGAGAGATCTTGTGAGCCGCCATGTCATTTAGTAAGTCTTTTACTGCACCATATCTACCAAAATCGCATAATCCCTGAATAATAGGACTATACGTGACGACATTAGGCGAAATCCCTTTGTCAATCATTTTGGATAAGAGCTCGAGAGCATCATCAACCAATCTAATTTTGCATAGACCATCAATTATTGCATTATAAATTTTGACTTCCGGTTTGAAGCTTCCTTTTTCCAATAGTTTAAGCAAATGAAATGCTGAAAGAGTGTTCCCTGCTTTGCACAACCCGTTGATAACAGTGAGGAATGTAACTTCATTAGGCTCACAGAATTTCTGCCTCAACAATTTCTTGAACAATTGTTCTGCCTCGGTCACCTTCTTCTCTAAGAATAGCCCTTTAAGGAGAGTGGTGAAGGTTGTTGTATTTGGTTCGTACCCACGTTTGTAGAAGCTTCCTAAGATTGCAAACCCGAAATCCACTCTATTGACAAGACAATAGCAATTAATCGCAATGGTCAAGGTGTATTCATTGACAGGGGCACCCAGTTCACACATTTTGTCGAACATATTGAGGGCAGCAGAATATTGTTTCATCTTGACCACCAAATTCAATAGTTTGGTGTATTCTATAACAGAAGGCTGAGGTCTCATTTTTAGCATATCACGAAACATGTAATCAGCATCTTCCACCTCTTTTATAACACTCAAATCCAATCTAGGTTTGCTGGTTTTGGGGTTTTCAATGTGAAATTTTGAGCAGTAAGAAAGATATCGAAACTTACTCTCAAATCCTCTTCGAATCAGCGTAGTAGCATCTCCCCTTATCTTCTTCACTGGCATCGTTTGATTAATTAACACTGTTGTAAATATTTGATTAATTAACAAAGTTGAAATGCCATTCATAAAGCGTGTACCTTCCCAATATTATATTTGATAAAATAAACAAAAGAAAAGGAGATATTGCTTATTATTTATTGGATAAGTGCTTAAAATACTAAATTGGGTTTTAAAATCACCAAGAATTGAAATATTCCACTCAATATAAGTTTGGTTAATTGGTACAAAATCACTTCTTTAACCAGTCTATGCACTCGACTACATAGTTGCTTGATGTTATGCTTCATTTTTCAATAATTAATTTTAACCCTTTTTCTTTTAAGAATAATAATTAATTTAACTCAAAAGATCTGAAGAAAGGTATAAAATGCAATAGATAAATAATGACATACTTTCATTAGAGATACATAAAGAGTAAAAAACGTAAAAACATTATAATCCATATCTATATTCTATATATATACATATAAAAATACGAGTTCAGAAAATAAAATTTCTTGATTTTTTGTGAAGACTAATATACTCTTGAACCAGAGAGTGTAACTCAATTACATTAATTGAGAATGGACATTCAAAATGTTTTATAACATAAGGGGGTAAAATGGAGGTAATTTGAATATTATGAATATCAAATGAAAGTAAATTGCCATTAACTTTTTTTAAAAGAAAAATAGTATGGATTTTTTAAATTCTCGTGCGCCTATGAGAAAAAAAATCCTATCTCAGCTTATTAGGAAAAATTTGTGCAACTTTTTTTATTAAAAAATAATAAATATTTATAATTAGTTTGGAATGAATTCTTTTTTCCAATATCATTTCAATTGCGGACGGAAGTTGGCGTGTTGATATACTTTCGGACGAAAAATCAAAATTTTTATTAGTATGGGACGTATTCTGCAATATTATATAATTATTTATGCTAAAATTTACCACATAAGCCTCCATGTGGCAAGTGGAACGATATTCCAAAAGAATATAAAATTACGGGATGAATTTGACGAAGTGATATAACTTGGGGGGGATTGCCATATTATCATAACACAGGGAGGAGATTTGAACATTATGAATATAAAAAATGGAAGTAAATTGCCATTAACTTTTTTTAAGAGAAAAATAGTATGGGTTTTTTAAATTCTCGTGCGCCTATGAGAAATAAAAACCTATCTCAGCTCATTAGGAAAAACTTGTGCAACCATTTTTATTAATAAATAATAAATATTTTTAATTAGTTTGGAACTAATTCTTTCTTCCCATATCATTTCAATTACGGACGGAAGTTGGCGTGTTGATATACTTTCGAACGAAAAATCAAAATTTCTAATTAGTTTGGGACGAATTATGCAATATTATATAATTATTTATGTTAAAAATTTATCACCTAAGCCTCCATGTGGCAAGTGGGACGATATTCCAAACGAATATAAAATTACGGTATAAATTTAGCTAAGTGATATAGTTTGAGAGAAAAATTCAAAATCACTAATTAATTTAAGACTTTTTTACAATTTTGCAAATAGCATTTCCTCTTCCTATTTTTTATTAGTAAGGTATACATTTGGTAGATTCTGTTTAGATGTTTTGTCCGTTTAGATTTACTAGAAAAGTGCACGTACGTTGTACGTGTCTAATTTTAATTTCATAGGTATTTTTCATAAATTAGAGTAAAATTAGCCATTTTTATGTCATAGAATATCATATTTATGACTGATTAATTTATTTTTATTAATTATTATTGGTTTATAAAAAGAATGATTGCTTTGAATAGTTGTAATAAAATATAATATGATGATTGATTTAGTCATTACATTTACATCTTATAAAATTAATTCTAAAATAAGATCATAAGAACATACTTTAATTCATTCATCATAGTAAACTTCATGTCAAGTTTGTTCGTTATTCACCGATGACACATGTTTCATCCGTTTCTTCATAAATTTCACCCTAACTTTCATCGATTTCACGAGCATTTTTTCTAACTGGTTTCACCACTTTATTCACCAACTTTACCAATATTTATCAATTTCACCCAAAGTTTCATCGATTAATTTATTTTAACTGTTTAATTTTTTTTTATCGATTTTCCGCTTTTTTTTATCGATTATAGCAATTTAATTGTTTTTCCCTTTTTCGTTGATCTTTTTTTCAATTTAAACCATTTTCTTTCAATTTCACCTTGTTTTTGTCGATTAAAGTTTAACTCGTTTTCACCTATTTCACATGTTATTAACCTAATTTTTTCATTGATTAAACATGTTTTCACCGACTTCAAGCTTCTTTGACTGATTTTGTCCATTTTTTAACAAATTTCACCCAAACTTTCATTAATTCATATGTTCTCACTTTTAAAAATTTTGTTACCAATTTATCCCTTTTTTTTTATAGGTTATAACATTTTTCATTGTTTTCTCATTTTTGGTTGATTTTTTTGTTTTTCCTTCAGTTTAAACCATTTTTCTACTGTTTAACCAGTTAAACTCCTTTTTTAACTGATTTCACTCGCTTTTACCTATTTTTCATGTTTTTTTCACTAATTTCACATGTTATCCACCTGATTTTTCATTGATTAAATATGTTCTTACCAACTTTACGTTTTTGACTGATTTTACCTTTCTTCACCGACTTTACCCAATTTTATTGGATTTCAATGGTTTCATCTTTTTTCTTAGAAATTCCATTCGAATTAATTTTCATCGATTTCACATATTTTCACAAACTTTACATTTATTTTAACCGATTTTACCCTTTTTCATCCATTTTTCACAAATTTGACCACATTTTTTTTATCGATTTCAAATTTGTTTAAGATTTCACAGGTATTTTTTTCACCGGTTTAAAGTGCACATACATTGTATGTGTCTATTTAATTTCAGTGATATTTTATTCATATACTTTAGCAACTATTCAAAATAATAGTGTTCTTTTATTTCAAAATAAAATAAGGAAATGTAATTCGATCATGATCATGTTGTGTATTTGTGAGTACAAGTTTGAATTTTCTTTTTGGGAAGTTTCATGAGATTTTGTATGCTATCAAAACATTAATTCAACAAGGAAAGCTTAACAACCAACTCTAATAAGATTTAAATTAATTCCCATATATATATTTCATCAGCTCTCTTTAGCTAAATCTCTTTTTTTTTTAACTTTCTAAAACCAGAATAAATGTATTGCTTCACAAGAAGCATTTAGGTAATTATATTTCGATTAATTAATGATATTTTTTGTAAATTTTTCGAAAATACCAGAAGAATTTTTTTTTAAAGAAATTGTTAAATTTAAAAAAAAATAGAGTCTGCAAACAAAGAGTTTTGACTCCACTTATTATATTTTCCATATATTTAAAAATTGATTTTTTTTTTATTTTTTTTTATGTTTTCGACGGATAAGGTTAAAATTTTGATCCATGACTATATACATATGCATAAGAATAGCCTTTCTACATCTTAAACAGGGTAAACACCACTAATGATCCTTATTATTATATATTTTAATCGGACTTTGTTTCAATAATCTAATTCAGATTTTCAAATTATATATATAAAAGAATGGAGTATGAATAAGATAAATATAATTTACCTGGTTTTGGATTCAACATTTGATACATAACCATTTTAGAATTGTTCCAATAACCAAACTAAAACTCCATGTACCCCTCGAAGTTGTACTTCTCTTGTTGTATTAAATTTGAATAGAGATTGAACCTTTAAAAAAATTTGTATTAATAAACAAAAGTAGTGATGGATTTTAGGGCTAATGAATAGACATTGAACTTTTGAAAATTCTTGTCATTAATAAACGAAAATAGTGATGGAACATAATGGAAATAAACAAATTTAGACATTTTCCTTATATTTGTAGTTTAGAAAATATTTTCTTACCAATTTGATATAATATTAATGTCTAATTATATTTATCAATTTTATGGGAAGAGGGCATTTTTGTCTTCACAAAAAAAGAAAAAAACTTAAAATATTCGTACTTTTAGTAGTAGTATAGATATAGATATAGATTACTGCTTTAAATTAACCAATATAGTTTTTACAATGGGACAATTTCGTAAACTCATAACAAACATAATTTAATATACACTCGCTTTCATTTACGATTATGAGAACTCCAACTACACCTTTTATTTCTAATTTTTCAAGAACATTCAGAATTTAGGTTTAGTTTAATTTATTTTTAGATGCGTCACACACATTATGTGTAACAGCTATACAAAAATAAAGCTAATGCCAATTAACCATCTTGTGAAATGCATAATTTCAATTTGTCCCCATGTGTTTTGAAAATAACGCATTATATCCTCCGTGAAAATTTTAAAGAAGCATTTATCTCCTTTATTCGGATAGTGTAGCTCACTTACCAACACTGAGAGTGATCGTAAAACGTGTTTTGTAACATATAAGGTAAATTTACCATGTTTATCATAACATAAAAGATAAATTGGAACATTTATCATAATACAGGAAGATAAAATGCCACAATATTATAACACATAGGAGGTAAAATGTCACATAAAAAACTGTTATGGAGACGATGTAAAGTTTTATAATATTATCCCCACGTGCGGGCCACCATGACATGAAAATTGGCCCGTACAAGCGGGATTTCAGGCCAATTTTGGAATTTGGCCTCAATTGGCACCAAAATTGCCACTAATGTTGAAGTTGTATTACCAAATGTGCTAGTCCAAAAATATACGGAGTAGAAATACCAATGACTTATAGTTGTTGCACCAAAAATGCAATAATTAATCACTCATCTTTAACTCCAATCATACAATGGTCACTCTCGATTCTTGAATAACATATTTAGTCACCTTATTTATTTAAATAAATAGTAGCACAATCCATTAAATAAGCGGTAGTTGATGAAGAGATAACATAAAATGATTCTTGTTCCAAAAGGTGAAATCGCTCACCCCGGGCGCCCCTCACCCCCTGTCCGACGGGATTGTGAGAGGAGGTAAATCATGGTGACTCAACCGGCAACAGAGGCTGGGACCAGTACTCACTGCGCACAAGGAGCCCCCCTCATTTTTTGAGAGGTTGCTCCCACACTGCCGCTGGTGAGGTTCGATCCTTGGTCACTTGTTCCAACTTCCACCTCTGAGACCAGTTGAGCTGCCCATGCGGACAACATAAAATGATTCTTATTTGTATTTAAGTTGCAAGTATACAACACCACCTCCAGAAAATGAAATTGATAATGACACAATCAATATACACAAACAAAATAATGTAGTAAAATAATAAAATAACATAATTTTGAAGCACTATTCAATGGTCTCACAAACTGAATATTGTAAAAATAGCTCATGACTTTTACTTTTACTTCTCTTGCCTAAATTTTTTGAATCCGCTCCCTTTTGACCACTATCCATTAATTTTTTGATATTTACCTTATTAATGTACTTCATCCTAAAAAAATAAAACAATTCAAACATAAATCGAGTCGGAACATCTTGTATAACTATTTTACTTTTTTATTCCTCATGTCAAAAAATTTGCTCTTATACTGAATTTCGGGCTAAAATGACCTTTCGAGTCATTCATACGACTTTTTAGAGAGGTAAATTTGGTACTTCATCTCCTGACTCAGCATTTGATTATAAGCTTTCAATTTTGGTAAGTGTAATTTGGGGTTTGGAGGGGTGAGAGGAAGCATGCTAGTAGGGGTGTAAACGAGCCGAGTAGTATGGAACGACACATTGTTTAAGTTTGGTTTGAATTTTATCGAGCTTGAAATTTTGTGTTTGAGCTTGGTTTGATTTCTTAATGAACCGAGCTCAAACGAGCTTTTATCGAATAAACTCGAGCCAAGTATCGAGTAGCATGGTATTTTAAATGTGTTTTTTCAATTTTTATCTTATCGAGTTGAGCACGAGCCGAGCTTCAAAAGTTATCGAACGAAAAATCTTGTTCAGACTTGTTTGATTAATTTGGCGAACCGAACTCAAACGAACTTTTATCGAACTAGCTCGAACCGAGTATCGAGTAGCTTAATTTGATTTTCAGCCCTACAAGATAGTACTGATGATCCTATCATGTGAAATGGAAAACCTGCACAAAACTACCTTGTGAATTTATTTTTTGCACCTAACCCCCTTGTACTTTTAAAAATTGAATAAAACCCACCCTTGAACCATCCCCAACATAAGGTGGGCTTGCTGAAGAGACCAATTGTTCCTTAATAAGAATAATAATCTCTTGATCTTGCAAAATAAACACCTCCAAATATCTTGACTAACAAGAAGAAACGATGAAATGGCAAGAGCCTCTACATAACAAAGTGATAGAACATGACAAAGTGACAGTAAAGGTATCATAAATAATACACCGAAATAGCTCATAAACAAATTTACTCGGAACCAACCACAAAATCATTTCTCACGAAGCCAATGAACTGTTCTCCATCACTTGTGATAAGATTGTATGCCAAAAATTGGTTTATTTCTCCCAAGCCTTGATTTCTGATTTTCGCCCTTGTGTGAATTTTGTGAAGGTATGAAAATAAGAGTATTTTATAGAAATGGAGGAACTATACCATTTCTTTTTGTTACAAGGAATAATTGTCGTTTAAACATATCATATGGATTAATTTTGATACTTACACAGAGGAATATGTGGTACAAATATCTAAACAGCTTGAACTTTTTTACTATTCAATCAAATTTACCCATTGATTCATCCACAAAGCACTCAAACAATCAGCTCACCTGTTTTTCACAATCAAACAAAATTAGCATAATTATAATGCTATTTATCAATGTGAACATTCAATCAAATTTATCAAACTGAATTCAAAATATCCAAACTTGACTAACAGCCACACATTAGCAATGGCTACCTAAATAGGTTACAGTAAAATTGATCACTCAATCAATAACCTTTTCCTCCATAAAGTTTTCATCGCAAAAAATGCATCAGGTTTTTAGCACCTGTTTCTACGTATCAACAATTTTTTGCAATCAACAATTCTGAAACACCACTTCAACAAAACCATCAGTATTATTTCACATAATATTGCTAAAACAACTTCCAAATTGATTTCAAGTGGACGGACGATAAATAGAAGTCACATCACAATGTCAAGATGTCTTGTTAAAATGAAAACTTTATGATTTCGCTGACAAGGTGAATCTGTTGATGCAACTCATAAAGAAGTTCATCGAAAATAGTTGTATATCTCCTAAACGATAATATTGTATCTGATGATTCAGTTAAGTTTGGAACACTAGTAGAACAATAGAAGCCAAGAAAATGATAACTAACTTGTTTGCAAATCGGATTCTTTCCAGTTGCATTTCCCAATGTTTTCAGTATCTAAAAATGCTTTAGTTGAATACTTGCAAAGTATATTTGATTAGAGAAAATCCAGTTTTCTACTTTTCAGACGTGTAATATAAACAATTGTATGACAGCTATCATGGAAAACATGTTATAGAATTCAGTAACTTCCGAAAACATATTGCTACAAGAAATTAGGATACTGAACAAATGGTAAACGCGAATCGTATTTGCATGTGATGTGTAATGACTCCTTCACATTTTATTGCAATGGAATAGACCATATGAAATATGAGGAAGCGCCTACTTATCACCAGTGTACAAACTCAAAATATCGGTGAAAGTATTTTTCGAAATGTTGCTTTTGCAATCCCAGAGAATAACAAATGACTGACATAAGAAAGTAGCAAAATTAATACTCCTATTTAGTTTACCTGCCAAAAACGACTTAATTATCTTTTTGATTTAAACTTCCGTATCACATCAAGAAGAACACCGTCTTGATCTACACCTTTGAGATGATCAAGTAACATTGACATAGTATCTGAATCTAGTGAGAATTCCCTTCTTGTCATGTCTTCCAAGAGTGGGATTGCCTCGTCAATCTTTGTAGTTCTAAGAAAACCCCGCACGAAAATATTATATGTGTCATTATTAGGCAAGCAACCGTTTTCTTCCATTTTCATAAGCAAATTTTTAGCCTCTCCCGTTATCCCTTCTTTACAAAGCGCACTGATGATGATGTTATGTGTTATAACATCAGGTTGCAAACCTTTGGAAGGAAGTTCACTGAAAAGATTTCTTGCAGAGTCAAGTTCTCCATTCTTGCACAATCCATCAATGAGGGTATTGTATGTTACTATATCCGGATTAACCCCAATATTTTCCATAGTGTGTAGAACTGAAAATGCCTCTTCAATTCGTTGATTTCGGCATAAGCCATCTAACAAGGAACTATAAGTCATTAAAGTAGGAATCACTTGATGAGCTTCCATCTCATGGAAAAGCTTCCAACCAGTAGCAATTCTACCAGCACAAAATAATCCATGTAACATGGAGGTATAGGTAATAGTATCGTGCTCCAACCCCTTACAAGAAGCTTCAAGAAAGAGTTTCCAAGCTTCGTCCACGTCACCTTTCTTGCAATACCCATCAATTAAACTACCGTAGGTGATAATATTAGGCTTAAGGCCCGACTCCACAACCGAATGAAATGTTTTTTTTGCTTTGTCCATTTCCCCTCGCATACAATATCCATCTATCAGTGTATTGTATGTGACTATATCAGGATTAATACTTCTTTGCTTCATAATTTCCAACAGATCTTCTGCCTCTTTCACCATTCCGTCTTTGCAAAATGAATCCATCAATATATTAAAAGTAAACACGTCAAGAGAGATCTTGTGAGCCGCCATGTCATTTAGTAAGTCTTTTACTTCACCATATCTACCAAAATCGCATAATCCCTGAATAATCGAACTATACGTGATGACATCAGGCAAAATTCCTTTGTCAGTCATTTTCGATAAGAGCTCGAGAGCATCATCAATCAATCTATTTTTGCATAGACTATCAATTACTGCACTATAGGCTTGGACACTTGGTTTATAATTTCCTTTTTCCAATAGACCAAGCAAATGAAATGCTGAAAGAGTGTGCCCTGATTTGCACAACCCGTTTACCACAGTGAGGAACGTAACTTCATCAGGCTCACAGAGTTTCTGCCTCAACAATTTCTTGAACAATTGTTCTGCCTCGGCCACATTCTTCTCTAAGAATAGCCCTTTAAGGAGAGTGTTGAAGGTTGTTGTATCTGTTTTGTACCCACGTTTGTAGAAGCTTCCTAAGATTGCAAACCCATAATCTACCCGATCAACAAGACAGTAACAATTAATCGCGATGTTCAAGGTGTATTCATTGACAGGGGCACCCAGTTCACACATTTTGTCGAACATATTGAGGGCAGCAGAGTATTGTTTCATCTTGACCACCAAATTCAATAGTTTGGTGTATTCGATAACAGAAGGCTGAGGTCGCATTTTTAGCATATCACGAAACATGTAATCAGCATCTTCCACCTCTTTTATACGACTGAATTCCAATTTAGGTTTGCTGGTTTGGGGGTTTTCAATGTGAAATTTTGAGCAGTAAGAAAGATATCGAAACTTACTCTCAAATCCTCTTCGAATCAGCGTAGTAGCATCTCCCCTCATCTTCTTCACTGGCATCGTTTGATTAATTAACACTGTTGTAAATATTTGAAGGAAATAAAGAAAAAATTTCAAAGTTGAAATGCCATTCATAAAGCGTGTACCTTCTCAGTATTATATTTGATAAAATAAACAAAAGACAAGGAGATATTGCTTATTATTTATTGGATAAGTGCTTAAAATACTAAATTGGGTTTTAAAATCACAAATAATTGAAATAGTTAGGTTAATTGGTACAAAATCATTTCTTTAACCAATCTATGCACTCGACTACTTAATTGCTTGATGTTATGCTTCATTTTTTAATTATTAATTTTAACCCTTTTTCTTTTAAGAATAATAATTAATTTAACTCAAAAGATCTGAAGAAAGGTATAAAATGCAATAAATAAATAATGACATACTTTCATTAGAGATAAATAAAGAGAGTAAGGTAAAAACATTATAATTACACAAAAGGGATAAAAACAGAATTCAGTATCACATCTAATAACATCTATGTCTTATTTCCTGGGGAAGATGCACTCATTTATCGATACATAATGAGATCATGCCTGCTTCTAGATTATAGATTACGCGTATACAGATGTAAGCAATTGTCAACTGAACCATGATCAAAATTTCATTTCAATCAGTGTAAATCGAAAACATATGTTGAATGTAGATTGAAATTTCATATTGTTGGTGTGTTTCGGTCCGTTAAACTTTTAGAAAACTTTTATGATAATTTTGTTAGTGGCGTTTAACAATATGTGTTACAGAAATATATTAATTAACTATATTTTTTTATAACTATAGTAATTGTTAACTATAGTTTAATTAAATGAAAAAAATAAAATATAGTAAAAATTATATATAATTGTTAACTATAGTTTAGATGTCACGCATATATCGTAAAATGCAAGAGGTTGGACATCGTCTCATTTGTTAATAAACTAAGGATATACATGAGCAATCTTAGCAAGATTCGTTGTGCTGCATTAATAAGAATGCTTGAATCATGAAAGAATACATGAGTATGTGCATTATATTTTGGAAAAATATCCAACGATTCATGGGGAATATATTAATGCAAATGAAACTTCTTATTTAGAGGAATCAAAGTTTATAAGTGGACATGTATTCAATTTAGGAGGCACCGTAATTTCTTGAGGATCTTCCAAATAAACACATATAGCAGTATAGCACAATCCACTGTGAGTGCATAGCATTAGATAAAGCTAGTGAAGAATTTGAGTGGCTTCACAAAATTCTTGGAAGATATTCTAATATGACGAAAATTGTGTTAGTCATACGTAAAATGTGATAATCAAGCGGTGATACACAGAGCTCAACAAACTCTATGTATAATGGTAAAGTCACGACATATTCGTTGTCGTTGATACAATACCGAGAGACATCTACTTTAAAATAGAATGGACTTTATGAAGTCAAAAGATAATCCTGATTCCGGATATTAAAGGTTTATCTAGAGAGTAGTATGTGCATCGAGGGGAATGGGCTTAAAGCCTAAATTAGACTAAGTTACCTCGTACGGAAACCTAACCTGGCGACTGGAGATCCCATGGACCAGGTTCAATAGGACAACCAGTCTTGGCTAACTTAAAATAAAGCACTTAAGAGTATAACTCTATCCTATTCCAATGATGCAATAAGTGCAAGCCTACCGCGTTTATAAGGTTAAGCAAACGCTTTTAATGACGTCTATACCTTGTCAAGAACAAGTGGAGTATGGTAGGATACTCTTGATAGATGCGGTCACCTATGTTAGTGTGAGCTGGGTCGGCTCGTTGAGAATTTCTTTATAGGCGGGAATTCTCTAAAGCACTCGCATAACCAAGAATGTTCAGGGCCAAAACGAACACAACCGAGAACTTGAAACAAATCGATTTAGTACTGTGTTAAGTTTATTGTCTTGGTTTACACAAACAGCCGACGGTTCAAGATGAAATATTTCACCGATTGGCTAAGTAAATCCGATAAGCTTTAACTAGGGAAGGTTCAAGATGAAATATTTCACCTATTCCGATGCGGTATTATTCCTAAAGAAATTTCGACATGATATGTCTATGTGAAGGAACTCGAACAACAATTTCATTCATGTGGGGGATTGTTGGGGTTTTATGTGTGAATGAAATAAATTAAAGTAAGAGATGTGTCTATTCGGTCTGAAGAGGTACCCTTTGGACCGAACCATTGTGTCCTTTCTCAAGAGGCACTTTTGCGTCTATAAATATGAGACAGAATCTGGCCAATTCTGAATCATTTTAATATAGTAACAAAAGGAAAAACATTACTCTCTCTTTCTCTTACTTTCGTAAAAATTTAGTCCGAAATTTCTGTTTGTTCAAGTTCGCCGTGGGTTCATTATTTGTGCAAATAATGAACAACAGACTGTTGTATCTTGGGAGACTACCGGGAATCAAACTGTATGCACCGTGGCAGCCCAGGAAATATTGTCTTAAGGAAATTTGTTTCGGCAAGCCTCAGTCTTATTTCCTATTTTATGTGTTGATTAAAATGTTCTACAAATTAATCATAACCAGGTAAGTATGATCTATATGCTTTAATAATGCTTGAATTTATTTGTTAGAATTTTATTTATTATGTCCTATGTTTTTGTGAAACATATAAGTGCACAGATTGTTAGACTCCAACACTTGGTAGTCTCCCAAGATGCAACAGTTTTGATCATTTGTTGTTTGCACTTACAAAAAGGTCATGGGTGAGTAGGAACAAACAGAACTTATACTATTAATCTGAAAAGTAAAAAATAGATAATTATTTATACTTTATTTGCTGAAAAAATAGAGTGAAGAATTGACCAGATTTCTCTCCTATTTTTAGCAATTGAAAAAGTGTTGTTGGAGGGTCATAACGATTCGGATTTAACTTAAGCAATGGCTCGGTCCTAACGGATGCCACGCGTTCGGTTCAAAATACAACCAAACACACATTTTCATTCAAAATTGGGCAGACAACACGGATCTTTCTCGGACCTTCTAGAAACGAGTCTGGTGGATCCTATTCGGATCACACGCAGATCCTAGTATTGAGCCCTAAGATAATTTTAGGTTTATTTCTACAAAAGCTTTTTCCCTTTGAAAGTTAGGTAACTTCTTTATAACAATTTTGTAGCTGAATTTTTTCCTTTTTTTTCCATATGAGATGAAGACACACAATCTTCTCTTCTCATTTCATTCATTTCTAATTAGTAATATTATCATGACATGTTGGCAACTTGTTAACAAATTACTAATTAGACATGTCTTCATCTCATAATAATTAGAAATAAGACATGACTAATTAGTAATTTGTTAACAAGTTACCAACATGTCATAATAATATTACCACAATAAGTGGTACTATACCACAACAAATGATACTATATTATATATTTAGTAACATCAAATAGTAAATTATTTTCTAATAATTATTATGAAAATAAATAAATGAATTTTACAATAATATTTTAAAATAAATAGTATGTAATATTTTTTTGAATAAGTAATATTAACTTTGGAAAATTTGCATAAATCACCTAATATAGAATAAATATTACATGATATGAGGTTATATTAAATATATGGGCCTATGTAATGTGTGCTCGTACTATTACATGTAAATTATACCATAGAATGTGATATACATTTCGTGGTAATACCACCTAATATGGAATAAATACTATATAATGAGGACCATACTAAATATATGGATTAATACTATGTAATGTGAACGTGTACTGTCACATGTGAGTTATAATATAGAATGTGATACAAATTGCATGGTACCACTTAATGTGGAATACATTCTACATGATGTGTGGTCATACTGAATATATGAGGTTATACTATGTAATATGAGCCCGTACTGTCATATATGATTTATACCATAGAATATGATACATATTGCATGGTAATACTACCTAATTTGGAATATATACTAAATGATGTGGGGTCATACTAAATATATGGGGTTAATACTATGTAATGTGAGCATTTACTGTCACATGTGAGTTATACCATACAATGTGATACACATTGCTTACTAATACCACCTAATGTGGTAAATTAACGGCACCTAGGCTTGGCAAATGGGCGGGTCGGGCCTTTTTCGGGTCGGGTCGAAATGGGTCGGGTCTTTAACGGGTCGGGTCTGGTTCGGCCCTTTAATCCTTGTCTTTTTTTTCCTTCAAAAATTCACAAAAAATTGTTGAGAAACGGGAGTAATTGATGCCAAGATTTGAAAGAATAAAGTTAACATGCAAATTATGAAATATTAATTATATGATTTGAAAATATAATTTTTATTATTCTCTTATATCTAAGAAATATAAAGGAATAGAAATATAAGAAATATATTGCGTAAAAATAAATAAAAACACCATTTCGAAAGTCGATATTAATATTTTATCAGTCAAAAGTGGTCATGAAATTGGTATAGAAAAGACCAACGATTTTAAAATATTTTAATAATTTAATTTTTTTCTTCGAAATAATGGGTTAGTAATTATAAAATAATAAAAATTGGGTCTAGGCCTTCAATTTTATGATAGCAAATAAGATATAATATAATTTTCCTTTTGGAATTAAAGATAGTAGCAAAGTTGCTTTTAAATTAGGCCCAATACTTAATTTTTTTTGTTTTTACAAGACCCATTAACAGACCCACTAAGAGACCCATTAAATATAAAACTGACCCAAAACCAACCCAACCCAACAAATATAAAAATTAATTGGTTGGGTCTGGACGGACCTGGATGAGTCACGGGCCGGCCCACGGGTCCAGACCCATCTTGCCATGCCTAACGGCACCTAACGCAACGGCACCTTCATTCATTAATATGTAATTAACCTTGGATTTTATATTTAGTGAAAATCTGAAATATCAAACAACCATTACAACATGAAACCTCAGTTACATTAGAAGATCAAAAGAACAAACAAGCCTCGAAAAATCAAACGTATAGAATACATTTTTTTCTCTTTTCTTCACACTTCATCCAATCTTAAGCACCTAAGGTACAATGCCATTGTCAATTGTCATGTACCCAATGTGAAAATAAGTACATTCTTCAACTAAAGTTCCCATACACTAAAATTTCTTGTTCTCGCACTCAATGGTGGATGCTGCAACCTGCCCATATGTACGCAATAGTTCTGAACAGTGAACATGACTTCTTAACTGCAAGTTGACGCATAAAATATGAAATAGGAAGGAACGAGAAAGGGCAAGATAAATTTAACACTCAAAACAAACAAGTTATCTCATAAAATCACATGACATGACAAGTATATTATAACAAGCTCATATATTGAAGAAGCAACTGAGACAAGTACTTATTTAAAGACACATTGTTACATAATGTATTGTACATTGTTAGTAAATCTGATTCATTTCTAATTTGTAAAGTATACTTGATTATATCAGCTTAAGTTGCTTTTAGGTACATTTGGAAAAAGCATTCCAACTTTATTCAACTTCAAGAGAAAACTAATTAGGCTAAATATTAAAAGGTGAAATAAAAACTCATTTAGTGATATATTTTCCTTCACTCCCCAACAAAATTAGAAGTGTGTTCACTCTTCATAACTAACAAGTAGATCTAACGATTATCAACAGTAGTTCTCATTCTTCCTATACTATATCAAAACTTTCCCTTTCTTACCAAAACACGTCAAACTAATGTATTCAATCACTTTAGCTTCAAGAAAGACTTGACATCAATTATGTAAAATGAGCACTACAATGGCAACGAGTGAGTTTAGCAATTCTTTGGGCAAATAAGCTTATAAAATTAACAAATGTAGATGACATAATGTAAACATTCTCTTATATATATTCTAGACTCCAGAAAACATATTTCAAAGATATAAAATCAAACATTCATGCAGTTAAAGTACAAAAAATACCACTTCCATTTCAACCATACCTCATCAATACAGTTCCAGGAATATCATATTATAGTTGATTACTAATGCTTTTGCTTACATTTCAACAAGTCAGTAAATTGAGGCATACCTACTCTATCCAGTATTAAAGTTACAAAAGGTATAACCATCAGTTTCCTCCATTTCAGACGTGTATTTTAAACAATTATATGACAGCTATTCTGGAGAATATGTTATACCCCTGGAATTCAGTAACTTCTGAAAACATATTGCTACGAGAAATTAGGATGTTGAACAAATGACTTGTAATGACTTCCTCACACTTAATTGTAACGTATTATTCCAAAGTAAAGTTTCAACATTGACATACTATTCAAGGAGTAGAACATACAAAATATGATGAAGCACCTACTTATCACCAAAACACAAACTCAAAATATTGATGAAAGTATTCATTCGCAACTTTTCTTTTGCAATCCCATACTAACATAAGCAATAAAAAAAACCAATAATCAATTTACCTGCCAGAAATGACTTAATTATCTTTTTTCCTTAGACTTCCGTATCACATCAAGAAGAACACCGTCTTGATCTTCACCTTTGAGATTATCAAGTAACATGGACATAGTATCCGAATCTAGTGAGAATTCCCTTCTTGTCAGTTCTTCCAAGAGTGGGATTGCCTCGTCAATCTGTGTTGTTCTAAGAAAACCCCGCACGAAAATATTATATGTGTCATTATCAGGCAAGCAACCATTTTCTTCCATTTCAGTAAGCAGATTTTTAGCCTCTCCCGTCATCCCTTCTTTACAAAGCGCATTAATGATGATTTTATGTGTTATCACATTAGGTTGCAAACCTTTGGAAGGAAGTTCACCGAAAAGATTTCTTGCAGATTCAAGCTCTCCATTCTTGCACAATCCATCAATGAGGGTATTGTATGTTACTATATTTGGATTAACCCCATTTTTTCCCATAGTGCGTAGAACTGAAAATGCCTCTACAACTTTCCGAGTTTTGCACAAGCCACTTACCAAGACATTATAAGTCATTAAATCAGGAATCACTTGACAAACTTCCATCTCATGGAAAAGCTTCCAACCAGCATCAATTCTACCAGCACAAAATAATCCATGTAACATGGAGGTATAGGTAATAGTATCGTGCTCCAACCCCTTACAAGGAACTTCAAGAAAGAGTCTCCAAGCTTCGTCCACGTCACCTTTCTTGCAAAACCCATCAATCAAACTATTGTAGGTGATAATACTAGGCTTAAGACCCGACTCCACAACCGAATGAAATATATTTTTTGCTTTGTCCATTTCCCCTCGCATACAATATCCATCTACCAGTGTAGTGTATGTGACTATATTTGGATTAATATTTCTTTGCTTCATAATTTCCAACAGATCTTCTGCCTCTTTCACCATTCCGTCTTTGCAAAATGAATCCATCAATATATTAAAAGTAAACACGCTAAGAGAGATCTTGTGAGCCGCCATGTCATTTAGTAAGTCTTTTACTGCACCATATCTACCAAAATCGCATAATCCCTGAATAATAGGACTATATGTGACGACATTAGGCGAAATCCCTTTGTCAATCATTTTGGATAAGAGCTCGAGAGCATCATCAACCAATCTAATTTTGCATAGACCATCAATTATTGCATTATAAATTTTGACTTCCGGTTTGAAGCTTCCTTTTTCCAATAGTTTAAGCAAATGAAATGCTGAAAGAGTGTTCCCTGCTTTGCACAACCCGTTGATAACAGTGAGGAATGTAACTTCATTAGGCTCACAGAATTTCTGCCTCAACAATTTCTTGAACAATTGTTCTGCCTCGGTCACCTTCTTCTCTAAGAATAGCCCTTTAAGGAGAGTGGTGAAGGTTGTTGTATTTGGTTCGTACCCACGTTTGTAGAAGCTTCCTAAGATTGCAAACCCGAAATCCACTCTATTGACAAGACAATAGCAATTAATCGCAATGGTCAAGGTGTATTCATTGACAGGGGCACCCAGTTCACACATTTTGTCGAACATATTGAGGGCAGCAGAATATTGTTTCATCTTGACCACCAAATTCAATAGTTTGGTGTATTCTATAACAGAAGGCTGAGGTCTCATTTTTAGCATATCACGAAACATGTAATCAGCATCTTCCACCTCTTTTATAACACTCAAATCCAATCTAGGTTTGCTGGTTTTGGGGTTTTCAATGTGAAATTTTGAGCAGTAAGAAAGATATCGAAACTTACTCTCAAATCCTCTTCGAATCAGCGTAGTAGCATCTCCCCTTATCTTCTTCACTGGCATCGTTTGATTAATTAACACTGTTGTAAATATTTGATTAATTAACAAAGTTGAAATGCCATTCATAAAGCGTGTACCTTCCCAATATTATATTTGATAAAATAAACAAAAGAAAAGGAGATATTGCTTATTATTTATTGGATAAGTGCTTAAAATACTAAATTGGGTTTTAAAATCACCAAGAATTGAAATATTCCACTCAATATAAGTTTGGTTAATTGGTACAAAATCACTTCTTTAACCAGTCTATGCACTCGACTACATAGTTGCTTGATGTTATGCTTCATTTTTCAATAATTAATTTTAACCCTTTTTCTTTTAAGAATAATAATTAATTTAACTCAAAAGATCTGAAGAAAGGTATAAAATGCAATAGATAAATAATGACATACTTTCATTAGAGATACATAAAGAGTAAAAAACGTAAAAACATTATAATCCATATCTATATTCTATATATATACATATAAAAATACGATTCAAAAAATAAAATTTCTTGATTTTTTGTGAAGACTAATATACTCTTTAATCAAAGAGTGTAACTCAATTACATTAATTGAGAGTGGACATGCAAAATGTTTTATAACATAGGGGGTAAATTGCTACATTTATTATAATATAAGAGCAAATTATCATATTTGTTACAACACGAAGGGGGGGGGGGGGGGAGGGAACTGTCATATTATTATAACACAGGAAGGGAGGTAATTTGAATATTATCAATATCAAATGAAAGTAAAATGCCATTAACTTTTTTTAAAAGAAAAATAGTATGGATTTTTTAAATTCTCGTGCGCCTATGAGAAAAAAAAAATCATATCTCAGCTTATTAGGAAAAATTTGTGCAACTTTTTTTATTAAAAAATAATAAATATTTATAATTAGTTTGGAACGAATTCTTTTTTTCAATATCATTTCAATTGCGGACGTAAGTTGGCGTGTTGATATATTTTCGGACGAAAAATCAAAATTTCTTTTAGTTTGGGACGTATTCTGCAATATTATATAATTATTTATGCTAAAATTTACCCCATAAGCCTCCATGTGGTAAGTGGAACGATATTCCAAAAGAATATAAAATTACGGGATGAATTTGACTAAGTGATATAACTTGGGGGGGGGGGGATTGCCATATTATCATAACACAGGGAGGAGATTTGAACATTATGAATATAAAAAATGGAAGTAAATTGCCATTAATTTTTTTTAAGAGAAAAATAGTATGGATTTTTTAAATTCTCGTGCGCCTATGAGAAATAAAAACCTATCTCAGCTCATTAGGAAAAACTTGTGCAACCATTTTTATTAATAAATAATAAATATTTTTAATTAGTTTGGAACTAATTCTTTCTTCCCATATCATTTCAATTACGGACGGAAGTTGGCGTGTTGTTATACTTTCAGACGAAAAATCAAAATTTCTAATTAGTTTGGGACGAATTATGCAATATTATATAATTATTTATGCTAAAAATTTACCACATAAGCCTCCATGTGGCATGTGGGACGATATTCCAAACGAATATAAAATTACGGGATAAATTTAGCTAAGTGATAAAGTTTGGAAGAAAAATTCAAAATCACTAATTAATTTAAGACTATTTTGCAATTATGCAAATAGCATTTCCTCTTCCTATTTTTTATTAGTAAGGTATACATTTGGTAGATTCTGTTTAGATGTTTTGTCCGTTTAGATTGATTACTATTTTAAATTAACCAATATAGTTTTTACAATGGGACAATTTCGTAAACTCATAACAAACATAATTTGATATAGAGAGAATTTCACTTTTGATACCACAATTATATCTACTTTAGGGATTTGATACCATAATTATTTATGTCGACACATTTGATTCCATAACTCAAATCAACTTTTCACATTTAATACTTCCGTCAAATTAATGACGGAATTGTCGGCGTGGCCGTTAAATCTGAATTCGGGGGGAGACTCAATCCAAGTGGCATCGTTTTTGGAGGAGAAAATTGCAATTTTGGTACAGAGGTTTATGTGTCCAACACATATGGTACAAAGCTTTAACAAACTGTGACACATTTGGTACAACCGTTAAAAATTGCCATTGCAGTTAAGTCTAATTGAAAGTTGATGTTATTACTTATGTTGACTGATAGTTTTATCCCATAACATTTCAGGTTACCCAGAAACCCCACATCTCCAAATTTAGTGACGATTTTAGTCCACATTGTTGCCAAATTTCCAAATTGACTCGAATAAGACCACATGCTGACCAATTTAAAATTTTTTACTTATTTTATTTAAATAACTAATTTAATTTATAAACAATATTAATAAATTAAATAATATTGTTGGTTCCAAGTGGTCAGATGAGGTCTAGAGGGGGAGGTGAATAGACCTCTGAAATTTTTTAATCAAATTTCAACTTTAAAACTTTTACTTAACTGTAAACAGACTAAACTGATATAGAGTAGTAAGTTATCAAGGCTGATCGCGAACAAATCTTTGAACAGCTTTGTTGACCACTAATCTGATGGTTATGTTAAAATCAATTTTAATACTAGAGTACTTGCAGCGGATTTTCAAAGTGTTTTTCACAAGTAAACTTAGAAGTCAGAAAATTTTGTCCCTAGTTTTTTAAACTCCTTTAAATTAATTTTCAAACAGTTTTATAATGTGTTTTATGCAGATCTGAAAATATGCAGGTAAAAATGCAATGTAAAAACACAAGAATTTTTATAGTGGTTATATGAATTTAAATATTCTTTAATCCACTCTTCCAAGTCACACAGATCTTGGGTTATACTAAGAACACAAAGTAATTAGTACTCACTGCTTGTGCTTCACAACAAATGATCAGCCACAAGTTCGCAATAGGAAATCACAAAGAAACTCCTATTCTCCGAAGTAATATCACTCACTAAGATGGATATCTACTTCTCACAACTCTCTCTTTTTACAGATTCACTCAAAAAATCTTTTCTTGAATTTCAACGACTTCTGTCAACAAATGACTATCAGCAGACGAGTGAGTTGTTCTTGAGCTTTGAAACTTAGAAAATATTTAGCTTCGAATTCAATCTCTCAGAAGTTGTGTATTTCTTCTTCTTCGTCTCTTCAGCTATTTATAGTCACTCTTTGAATTATGTCCGTTGAAGAGAGACACAATTCAAATTTCTTGATTTCTGGTCCTTAATTTCCGCGAACGGCTCTCTGCACAGTGACAGTACTGCGAACTGTACTTTCTGTCAGGCAACATTAAATGCACCAAGCTGATACGAGTCTTTTCTTCAATAGTTTGTCATTAATAACCTTAGACTTCAGCATTTATTACTCCAGTGGCATTTATTACCGTTGGGACGACTTCTTGATCTTTCCACTTAGCTGATGAGAGAACACGTCTGATGATGAACAGAGCTGATCTCAAACTTGAACAAATTTGATTTGAGTCGGCTGATTTACACCAGTCTGATCTCTTCTCTCCAGCAGATCACTAGTCTTTTGGACCTTGAATAATTGACCCGTCTGATATGTCTTCTTACTTGGTCAAAATTCTTATAAGGGATTTCAACCAAGTTGTCTTTACTTAGCTGATTTGAAGTTTTGGAAATCATTAAAACCTCCCTTAACTAAATACACTTCAGTGTACTTCATCTTCATCTTTATCCAACAATTTCCCTCTTTTTGATGATGACAAAACTTCAGCTTGATACCTGTTTTACCTATACTAAAGTTTTGATCCTCAAAATTTTCTGAGTTATATATTGCTAAGAGAGCAATATCTAATTTTATATTTAAAAAGAATATGTTTTCTTAATTTTGGTGATATTTATGTTAATGTATTATTTAATTTATTAATATAGTTTATAAATTAAATTAGTTATTTAAATAAAATAAATAATTTTCTAAATTGGTCAGCACGTAGTCTTATTCGAGTCAATTTGGAAATTTGGCAACAATGTGGACTAAAATCGTCACTAAATTTGGAGATGTGGGGCTTTTTTGGTAACCTGAAATGTTAACGGGTAAAATTATCAGTCAACATAAGTAATGGCATCAACTTTCAATTAGAATTAACTGCAAAGGCAATTTTTAATGGTTGTACCAAATGTGTTACAATTTGTTAAAGCTTTGTATCATATGTGTTGGACACATAAACCTCTGTATCAAAATTGCAATTTTCTCCTCTAAAAACGATGCCACCTGGATTGAGTCTCCCCCCAAATTCAGATTTAACGGCCATCTGGATCGAGTCTCCCCCCAAATTCAGATTTAACAGTCACGTCGACAATTCCGTCAATAATTTGAAGGAAGTATTAAATGTGAAAAGTTGATTTGATTTATGGTATCAAATGTGTCGACATAAATAATTGTGGTATCAAATCCCTAAAGTAGGTATAATTATGGAATCAAAAGTGAAATTTTCTCATTTAATATACACTCGCTTTCATTTAAAAGAACCTTAAAAACATGATTCTCCAACACAATATACATTCTTCGTGTAAAGCCAAGTAGCCAACTAACTCCACTTAGTAATAATTCAAATTACGATTATGAGAACTCCAACTACACCTTTTATTTCTAATTTTTCAAGAACATTCAGAATTTAGGTTTAATTTAATTTATTTTTAGATGCGTCACACACATTATGTGGTAACAGCTATACAAAAATAAAGCTAATGCCAATTAACCATCTTGTGAAATGCATAATTTCAATTTGTCCCCATATGATTTGAAAATAACGCATTATATCCTCCGTGAAAATTTTAAAGAAGCATTTATCTCCTTTATTCGGATAGTGTAACTCACTTATCGACGCTGAGAGTGATCGTAAAACGTGTTTTGTAACATATGAGATAAATTTACCATATTTATCATAACATAAAAGATAAATTGGAACATTTATCATAATACAGGAAGATAAAATGCCACAATATTATAATACATAGGAGGTAAAATGTCACATAAAAAAAATATTATGGAGACGATGTAAAGTTTTATAATATTATCCCCACGTGCGTGCCACATGACATGAAAATTGGCCCGTACAAGCGGGATTTCAGGCCAATTTTCGAATTTGGCCTCAATTGGCACCAAAATTGCCACTAATGTTGAAGTTGTGTTACCAAATGTGCTAGTTCAAAAATATACGGGGTAGAAATACCAATGACTTATAGTTGTTGCACCAAAAATGCAATAATTAGTCACTCAACTTTAACTCCAATCATACAATGGTCACTCTCGTTTCTTGAATAACATATTTAGTCACCCTATTTATTTAAATAAATAGTACCATAATCCGTTAAATAAGCGGTAGTTGACGAAGAGATAACATAAAATGATTCTTATTTGTATTTAAGTTGCAAGTATACAACACCACCTCCAGAAAATGAAATTGAAAATGAGGAAAAATATAAGAATGCGGAAAGTGGGAGTTGACTAAAACTAAAGAGCAGCTTACATATTCTATTGATACAATCAATATACACAAACAAAATAATAAAATAACATAATTTTGAAGCACTAATCAATGGTCTCACAAACTGAATATTGTAAGAATCAACCGAAAAATAGCTCATGACTTTTACTTTTACTTCTCCTAGCCTAAATTTTCTGAATCCGCTCCTTTTGACCACTATCCATTAATTTTTTGATATTTACCTTATTAATGTACTTCATCCTAAAAAAATAAAACAATTCAAACATAAGTCGAGTAAACAAACAAAAATTGGGTTAAATTATACTAATCGTCTCCCAAATAAAAACAATTTTACTTTTTTATTCCTCATGTCAAAAAATTTGCTCTTATACTAAATTTCGGGCTAAAATGACCCTATGAGTCATTCATACGACTTTTTAGAGAGGTAAATTTGGTACTTCATCTCCTAACTCAGCATTTGGTTATGACTTATGAGCTTTCAATTTTGGTAAGTGTAATTTGGGGTTTGGAGGGGGGAGGGAGGGGGAAGCATGATTGTAGTGATGATCCTATCCTGTGAAATGGAAAATCTGCACAAAACTATCTTGTGAATTTATTTTTTGCACCTAACCCTCTTATATTTTTAAAAATTCTGCAAAAAACATCCAATCTGCTTTAGTTACTAACATCGTTAATTTTTAATTGAATTTCCTAAATTACCCCTTGATATATTTCAAAGTACAAGGGAGTTTTGTTCAAACGTTTAAAAGTACAAGAGAGTTTTACGCAAACATTCAAAAATACAAGGGAGTTTTACGCAAACAGAATTATGCAAAATTAACGATGTTAATACATAACAGAAATTGGGTGTTTTATGCATAGTTTTTGAAAGTACAATTGAGTTTTTATTAACCTAGTGCACCCTATCAATGATTTTGCACTTTCACAATCAAATAAGTAATTGCTCTTGCAGTGATCTTAAGGTTTTGGATGATGAAAAAATGAAAAATGAGATCCTCTATTGGTTAATGGAGGGAGAGTTTTGGGGATTTATTTGATGAAGGGAGACATTCGAAATCTCTCTATCAACTGCCTCTAATTGGTGAGGAATCATGTCACTATTTATAATTTGGGTGACTACATGTGCCATTCACGAAATATGCATATCCCTCTATAAAGTAATAGTCTTCACTTTAATTATTGTTATCAATCTTTTTTTCTTTTTCTTTTTCTTTTTTTTTAAGTTTTTCAAGGATTTAATCCCTTTCGAGACGTTGTCAGACATATTACATGAGAACCTCTCCTAATAGAGTTCAAACTTGAGTTTGATGCTTTGAGGGGTCTAGACACTTGTTGGTATCAATCTAAAATTATGAAAGCCTAATATAAATGTCCTTAAAAAGTTCAACCAATAATAATAATAGGAGTCAAATCAATTCATATTCAATGAGTCTTACAAAATTAAATAAAAACAATTAATATAAAGGAAGTTAAATTGAATAAACCCCACCCTTGAACCATCCCCAACATAAGGAGGGCTTGCTGAAGAGACCAATTGTTCCTTAATAAGAATAATAATCTCTTGATCCTGCAAAATAAACACCTCCAAATATCTTGACAAACAAGAAGAAGGGACGAAATGGCAAGAGCCTCGACATGAAGAATTCACCAGATCTCTAAACCATTTTTTGTTAGGACTATTCATGAAAGCCAAAGTGATAGAACAAGACGAAGTGACAGTAAAGGTATCATAAATAATACACTGAAATAGCTCATAAACAAATTTACTCGGAACCAACCACATAATCATTTCTCACGAAGCCAATGAACTGTTCTCCGTCACTTGTGATAAGATTGTATGCCAAAAATTGGTTATTTCTCCCAAGCCTTGACTTCTGATTTTTGCCCTTGTGAATTTTGTGAAGGTATGAAAATAAGAGTATTTTAAAGAAATGGAGGAACTATACCATTTCTTTTTGTTACAAGGAGTAATTGTCGTTTAAACATATCATATGGATTAATTTTGCTACTTACACAGAGGAATATCTAAACAGCTTGAACTTTTTTACTATTCAATCAAATTTACCTATTGATTCATCCACAAAGCACTCAAACAATCAGCTCACCTGTTTTTCACAATCAAACAAAATTAGCATAACATTCAATCAAATTTATCAAACTGAATTCAAAATATCCAAACTTGACTAACAGCCACTCATTAGCAATGGCTACCTAAATAGGTTACAGTAAAATTGATGGCTCAATCAATAACCTTTTCCTCCATAAAGTTTCCATCACAGAAAATGCATCAGGTTTTTTAGCACCTGTTTCTACGTATCAACAATTTTTTGCAATCAACAATTCTGAAACACCACTTCAACAAAACCAGCAGTATTCTTTCACATAATATTGCTAAAACAACTTCCAAATTGATTTCAAGTGGACGGACGATAAATAGAAGTCACATCACAATTTCAAGATGTCTTGTTAAAATGAAAACTTTATGATTTTGCTGACAAGGTGAATCTGCTGATGCAACTCATAAAGAAGTCGAAAATAGTTGTATATCTCCTAAATGATAATATTGTATCTGATGATTCAGTTAAGTTTGGAACACTAGTAGAACAATAGAAGCCAAGAAAATGATAACTAACTTGTTTGCAAATCGGATTCTTTCCAGTTCCATTTCCCAATGTTTTCAGTATCTAAAAATGCTTTAGTTGAATACTTGCAAAGTATATTTGATTATAGAAAATCCAGTTTTCTACTTTTCAGACGTGTAATATAAACAATTGTATGACAGCTATCACGGAAAACATGTTATAATACCCCTAGAATTCAGTAACTTCCGAAAACATATTGCTACAAGAAATTAGGATATTGAACAAATGGTAAACCCGAATAGTATTTGCAGGTGATGTGTAACGACTCCTACACATTTTACTGCAATGGAATAGACCACATGAAATATGAGGAATCGCCTACTTATCACCAGTGTACAAACTCAAAATACTGGTGAAAGTATTTTTCGAAATGTTGCTTTTGCAATCCCAGAGAATAACAAATGACTGACATAAGAAAGTAGCAAAATTAATACTCCTATTTAGTTTACCTGCCAGAAACGACTTAATTATCTTTTTGATTTAAACTTCCGTATCACATCAAGAAGAACACCATCTTGTTCTTCACCTTTGAGATGATTAAGTAACATGGACATAGTATCTGAATCTAGTGAGAATTCCCTTCTTGTCATGTCTTCCAAGAGTGGGATTGCCTCGTCAATCTTTGTAGTTCTAAGGAAACCCCGCACGAAAATATTATATGTGTCATTATTAGGCAAGCAACCGTTTTCTTCCATTTTCATAAGCAAATTTTTAGCCTCTCCCGTCATCCCTTCTTTGCAAAGCGCACCGATTATGATGCTATGTGTTATAACATCAGGTTGCAAACCTTTGGAAGGAAGTTCATTGAAAAGATTTCTTGCAGATTCAAGCTCTCCATTCTTGCACAATCCATCAATGAGGGTATTGTATGTTACCATATTCGGATTAACCCCAATTCTTTCCATAGTGTGTAGAACTGAAAATGCCTCTTCAATTCGTTGATTTCGGCATAAGCCATCTAACAAGGCACTATAAGTCATTAAAGTAGGAATCACTTGATGAGCTTCCATCTCATGGAAAAGCTTCCAACCAGTAGCAATTCTACCAGCACAAAATAATCCATGTAACATGGAGGTATACGTAATAGTATCGTGCTCCAACCCCTTACAAGGAGCTTCAAGAAAGAGTCTCCAAGCTTCGTCCACGTCACCTTTCTTGCAATACCCATCAATTAAACTACCGTAGGTGATAATATTAGGCTTAAGGCCCGACTCCACAACCGAATGAAATATTTGGTTTGCTTTGTCCATTTCCCCTCGCATACAATATCCATCTATCAGTGTAGTGTATGTGACTATATCTGGATTAATATTTATTTGCTTCATAATTTCCAACACATCTTCTGCCTCTTTCACCATTCCGTCTTTGCAAAATGAATCCATCAATATACTAAAAGTAAACACGTTAAGAGAGATCTTGTGAGCTTCCATGTCATTTAATAAGTCTTTTACTTCACCATATCTACCAAAATCGCATAATCCCTGAATAATAGAACTATATGTTATGACATCGGGCGAAATTCCCTTATCAATCATTTTGGATAAGAGCTCCAGAGCATCATCAACCATTCTATTTTTGCATAGACTATCAATTACTGCACTATAGGCTTTGACATTTGGTTTGTAATTTCCTTTTTCCAATAGCCCAAGAAAATGAAATGCTGAAAGAGAGTTCCCTGCTTTGCACAACCCGTCGATCACAGTTAGGAACGTAACTTCATCAGGCTCACAGAGTTTCTGCCTCGACAATTTCTTGAACAATTGTTCTGCCTCGGCCACCTTCTTCTCTAAGAATAGCCCTTTAACGAGAGTGGTGAATGTTGTTGTATTTGGTTTGTAGCCAAGCTTGTAGAAGCTTCCTAAGATTGCAAACCCATAATCTACCCGATCAACAAGACAATAGCAATTAATCGCAATGTTCAAGGTGTAATCATCGACATGGGCACCCAGTTTACGCATTTCATCGAACATATTGAGGGCAGCAGAGTATTGTTTCATCTTGACCACCAAATTCAATAGTTTGGTGTATTCGATAACAGAAGGCTGAGGTCGCATTTTTAGCATATCACGAAACATGTAATCAGCATCTTCCACCTCTTTTATATGACTGAAATCCAATCTAGGTCTGCTGGTTTGGGGGTTTGCAATGTGAAATTTTGAGCAGTGAGAAAGATATCGAAACTTACTCTCAAATCCTCTTCGAATCAGCGTAATAGCATCTCCCCTCATCTTCTTCACTGCCATCGTTTGATTAATTAACACTGTTGTAAATATTTGAAGGAAAGAAGAAAAAATTTCAAAGTCGAAATGCCATTCATAAAGCGTGTACCATCCCAGTAGAGGGAATTTTAAAAATGTCCTTTTGGAAAGTTTAAATTGTAAAAATGCCATCCAGGGCCTTTTTACTGTAGGAGTGGTATTTGCAATATTGCCTTTTATTTCCTTATCTTTCATTTTAGTATTCTTTGTAAATTCTCTTGTATTTTTTCTATTTTCTCCAGTTTCGTTACTTGGCTCTGATACCAAAAATTGGTCAGAGACAGCGGATGTTTGATTTTTATTAGAAATTTTTTCTTTAGTATAATAATTACATGTTATGCACGAATCTTTAGCTTCTTTAATCATTTTTCTTATAATGTTGGTCCCAAGTGGTCAGATGAGGTCTAGAGGGGGGGGTGAATAGACCTCTGAAAATTTTTGAACTTAAAAACTTTTCAGTCTTCTGTCAGCAGACTAAGCTGATGAAGAACAGTAAGCAGACTAGTCTGATCGTGAACAAATCTTGAACAGACGACTGACCACTCTTCTTACAGTAACTTAGCTGTTTTTCAGCAAAACAGTTTTTCAAAGAGTATACTTGCAGCGGATTGTTTCAAAGTGTTTTTCACAAGTAGACTAAGTTCTTAAAAGATTTTATCCCCAGTTTTTAACAAACTCCTTTTTAAAATCTTTTAGGTAATTCAAGGTGTTTAAATATGCAAACTTTAAATATGCAAGAAAACTTGAATGCAAGATAACACAAAGAATTTTTATAGTGGTTATATGGATAAAAATCCTTTAGTCCACTCTTCCAGATCACACAGATTCTGGGTTATACTATAATCACTTAGATTACAATATTTCTCCACTTACACCTAAACAACTAATGAGAAGGCTGTAAGCTCACAATAGGAATTCACAAAGAAAACCTATCCTCTGAAGTAGAATCACTCACAAAGATGGATTCTCACTTCGCACAACACTCAGCTATTACAAAATCACTCAAATAATGTTTTTCTGTTTTCTTCAACTTGGTTTCTGTCAACAGATGACTTCCACCAGACGAGTGAGCTGTTCGAGCTTTTGAGACTTAGAGAAATTCTGCTTCAAAATTTCGATCTCTGATTGTTGTTGTGTTGTGTCTCTCTTCGAACTTTGCTCTATTTATACTTGGATTTGAATTTATGACCGTTGAAGGAAATCAATTCTTCAAATCCAGTCTTCAGCTCTTTTGAAACGGCTCCCTGCAGCAATCGTACAGTGTACAGTACCTTTCTGTCCATCGCATTTAATGCTGCATTTAATGCACTCTGCTGATCCGAGGATATCTTCAATCATTTGCCATTACTACCCTTCTCTTTCAGCATTTATTACACCAAGTGCATTTATTACCGTTGGACTAATCTCTTGATCTCTTCCACTCTGCTGATCGAAGCAACCCTTCTGATAGGTACTCTGCTGATCAAATACTGAACTAATCTGATATGACTCGGCTGATGACCTACCCTTCTGTTCGCTGTTTCAACATGAGATCACTAGTCTTCTGAGCTTTGAACTTTGAACTCTTCTGATGTCTTCTTTTACTTGTTCAAAATTCTTCTAAGGGAACTAAGCTTCCATACTTAGCTGATTATGATGTTTTGGAAATCATCAAAACCTTCCCTTAATTACTTGTCTTCTTTGCACTTCATCTTCATCTTCATCCAACAATTTCCCCCTTTTTGATGATGACAAAACTCCAGCTAAGTACCTGTACCTAAACTAAAGTTTTGATCCTCAAAAATTTCTGAGATAGAAATAGTCTGTTGGATTAAAACTTGCAATTTTATAGATATTGAACTGATTACATATTACAAGTTTGTTCAGATGAGTCGTGCAAAAGGAAATTACAAGGATTTTAAGATAAAGTAAGGTCTAGTCTAAACTAGTCTTCTTCTTTCTTTTCTTCTTCAGCTTCCTTGTCTTCTTTTCCAGATTCTTCAGCAGGTTTGGAAGTTCCAGCTTCCAAATTTTGCTTCAACAGCTCTAACTTCTTTCTTTTAACATCAGGATCAAGCTGTTCTTCAGCTGAGTCCTTAGCAGCAGCTATCTCCTTATCAGATTTAGCTTTTGCTTCAGCTTCAGTTTCTTCAGCAGCTTCATCTTCTTCTTCTGTGATCTTATCATCTGTTGATCTGCTTGTGCCTTCATTTGCTGCTTCATTCCTATTTTCATCATCAGCAGATTCTTCCAACACTTCTGTTCTTTCAGCAGAGGATGCCTTATCCTCCCTTTCTTCCTCCCTTTCTTCCCTTAGTACCTTATCTTCCCCCTTTTTGTCATCATCAGCAGGGTTGACTTGATAATCTGGTAAGATTGGGGTGATCAGAAGTGAATCACACAGAAGTTTGATGTTTTCTTCCATAGCATGCATTTGAGCTTGTTGATGTAGTTGAGTTGCTCTGAATGCATCTAGTTGAGCTTGTTGATTCAGTTGATTGGCTTCAAAATTATCCATTCTTTTTAGAACAGCTTCACCTTGGTCACCTAGCTGAATCTGAGTTGCCAGAATCCAGTCAGCAGATGCCTTGAAGTCTTTCATCATGTTATCTAAGGTTTCATCCTTAGCTTGGATAGTCATTTCAACTGTTTCCGTGATATTTCTCCAACCTTCAGCTGTGCTTTGAGTTCTTCTTCTGATAATATCCATGTCTTGACAAATGGACTTCACATTTTGAACAGTATCATCTATCAGATTTGATTGAACAGCAGCAACTGTCTGATTGGGTTGACTCACAGCAGCCAACACATCTGCTTTTATCTCCTCCTTCATTTCCTTCATGGATTTGATAATCATTTGTTGGATGGAGTCCAACAGATTAGTCTGAGCACTTTGAGAAGTTGAAGGAACTTCTGTTGGAGTAGCAGACACGGTTTCTTTGAGAGGTTGCTCTGATGGTTGAGTTATCATTGCAAGGGACTGATCTGCTGGATCACCAGCATGGCTTGGAGTGCTTTCCTTCTCCATAGCTTGATCATCTCCTTCAGCAGCAACTTCTTTTTCCTTTATCTGATCTGCTGGAATGTCTTCTTCCTTCTTTGAGTCATCAGCAGCATCAGACTTATCATCCTGCGCTTTGTCTTGATCAGATGGGTCTGATGTACCCTCAATTTGCTTTGGTTGATCAGAGGACTCTGCTCCTTCTTTATCAGCAGGTGATATAATCTTTTTGACAGTCTCAACTGTCCTCATCAATCCTTCATTGTCTACTGCTGACCTGTTAGAAATCCAAGTAAAGTTATCAAGAGGAATAAAAGTAGATGATGGTTCCTCAGGCAGCTCTTCAAAAGGTTTGAGATTTGGTCCATAGACAATGTGTTTGATGTTTGGAAGAGGGACCAATGAGCTTGGTTGTCCCCTTAACTTCCTTGATTTCTTTGCCCAAAGCTGCATTGCTTGAGCAATAGCCAATTTTATGGATCTTTCCTTGAGGTCTTCTGATTCATCATAGTCCTCAGGAACAGATTCAAAGGTCTTCTTTGCTTCGGCCTTAACTGTGTGACTTATCATTTGCCTCAACCTGTCCAGAAAGAATTCTGAATCAAGTGCTTGGATTAAAGATCCAGTTCCCAGCCACTTCAGTACCCAGGCTTCTGCAGCATTGAATTCTTTCCACTTGGCCATTTCAGCAGGGCTCTTTGTTAATCTGAATTCCCTCCATCTGTTGTATTTGATCTTTTCAGAATGGAAGAGTGTCAGACGGTTGATCCTCTCATTTTCAGCATCAAGCCTCTTGAGAAATTCTTCAAAGATAGCAGGGTCTTCCCTGACAATCTCTAAGGCTAATTTGATTTCCTCTCTTCTCTTTGGCTTTATTTTAGGTGCAGGCATAGCTGGTATTGGTTTGTTTGGATCTCTCTGTTCACCAATAACTAGC
>CM064884.1:5855999-5958499 GCA_003313485.2 Penstemon barbatus
GTCTTCTAATTAATTCATGGCCCAGTTAAGTAATTTGACCAGGCTTTATTTAATCTCCCAATTAAATAGCCCAATTAATTAACTTAATCTCCCATTTAATTAAATCAGACTCTAAGTCCATTTAATTAAAATCCCTTTTAATTAATTAAATCCAACTTAATTAATTAATCCACAAATTAAATTCCAATTTAATTTATGATCCTGATCCAATTCCAATTGGATCTCATTTTGTTCCAATTGGGTCGACCCAGTCGACCCACCCATAATAATCGACCCAGTCGACCCAGTCGACTCGGTCGTTCTTATTTCCTCGCTTTCGCTTCATGTGTATTGTGTATGCCCCCGTAGGTTCACCACATAATTGGCCGTGGGTTATAATTAAATATTATTTAATTATTCGAGTAAGACTTACTCTAAATCAATCGAACACTCTGTCGATTGATCATTCCAAAATTAGCACCCCTGCCAATTTGGGAATTCTCCCACACTCCACGGTCGATGTCCAGCCACAAGCCCATGGAGCCCAATCACTGGTGAATTAATTCAGTGAACCTTTTAACTCATTTACAATTTCCATATACGACATAATCTCTCCATCGATCAATCTCCCAGTCGAGACTTAAGGGTATGGTCTTTCATCGGTTCCCCTTTTTC
The DNA here is from genome assembly GCA_003313485.2 of Penstemon barbatus. Taxonomy (NCBI): domain Eukaryota; kingdom Viridiplantae; phylum Streptophyta; class Magnoliopsida; order Lamiales; family Plantaginaceae; genus Penstemon; species Penstemon barbatus. Next base: position 5,856,654 of record CM064884.1, read on the forward strand.
TTTTGTCTTGACCTTATGCATTCTGGTCTCGAAATAATTCTCTTTGACTTAACCTTTATGAGCTACTTACATAAAGCCGTCAGATACCTCGGCCGAGGATTTTACCAGAATTAATTTCTCACAGAAATCCATAGGAGAATTTCCCAACCTATCAAGTCGGGTCAATGGATCCTTTGTTGATGATATGAACCTGCATACGAGTTCATCTATACCCAATATGAGTCCACATAGACTTTCTGGCGATCTCCAGTCAGTCGGGACTCACATCAAAGCATAGACGTTCTCGCACCAGATAAACCCTATCATCTCAAGTAATTAGGGATCGTTCCTCGTATACTATCGTAAATTGGAATAACTTCAACCCCGATATGCGACTACCGCTTCCATGGTGAGTTATTTCCTAATTGGGGTATTCAGTGCACTTGCCATCCCAGCAAGCCACCCACTTATGTGTATCGACTATCCCAGTCACGCTCGTGGACCCCAGCGTTCTCCAGTTCATCGGAGTATACACAATAGTGAGAGTCTAACCGAATCCAACGATGTCCTATCTCAATTGGATTCTATGACTCTTAAATATGTTCTAGATCACGGCCTTGGAGATCAGTCCACGGGTTGTCCCATAGCCCTGTGATCTAAGGACTTCTATCCTTATGCGTAGATAATTATTACATAAGATAAAGATGACCATATAATAAAATGCATTTATTAATCCAATTGAATGGTCCTTTCAATTAAATGCAGCCAAAATAGTTGGCTTGCAGGACACTATTCTATCAATCTCCCACTTGTACTAAAGCCAACGTTTCATACTTCTGATTCCCATCTTAGACAGATGTTTTCGGATGCCTTTGAGGCAATGGCTTAGATAGCGGGTCCGTCGTATTATCCTTTGAGGTGACACGTTCCATCTTTATGTCTCATCTACCAATGATATAACATATCAAATGGTATCGTCTTAGTTCGTGCTTGGATTCTGATGAGATCTCGACTCCTTCGCTTGCGAGATAGCTCCATTATTATCACAGAAGATAGTAATGGCTCGACAATGCTAGGTATCACATCCAATTCCCGGATGAAGTTTTTCATCCAAACACTTTCCTTTGCTGCTTCACACGCGGCAATGTATTCTGTTTCGGTGGTTGAATATGCGGTAGTGTCTTGCTAGGAGCTCTTCCAGCTTACCGCACCACTATTGAAACAGAACACGTATCCAGATGTCGACTTGAAGTCGTCTACATCACATTGGAAGCTAGAATCAGTATAGCCTTCCAATTTCAATTCTCCTCCACCGTATACCAAGAACAATTCCTTAGTCCTTCTCAGGTACTTTAGAATTGCCTTTACGGCTATCCAGTGTTGCTCACCTGGATCAGACTGGTAGCAACTTGTAACGCTTAAAGCGTATGCTACGTCTGGTCTCGTACATAACATACCATTCATTATGCTTCCTATTGCGGATGCATATGGTACTCAAGACATATTGCTTCTCTCTTTAGGCGTCTTTGGGGCCATAGACTTAGAGAGTGCAATCCCATGTCTCATTGGAAGCAATCCTCTCTTGGATTCTTCCATATTAAATCTCTTCAAGATTTTATCTATGTACTGGGAATGGGAGAGGCCCAGCAGTCCTTTTGATCTATCTCGGTAGATCCTTATACCTAGTATAAAGGATGCTTCTCCCAAATCCTTCATTGAGAATTGTGTAGATAACCATGCTTTAGTTTCGGACAACACTTTCACATTCCAATGAGAAGAATGTCATCAACGTAAAGCACCAAATATTTAACTGTACTCCCACTGATCTTCTTGTACACGCAAGGTTCGAACACGTTTTTGATGAATCCAAAAGTTTGGATTGTTTCATCGAAACGAATGTTCCAACTTCGGGAAGCTTGCTTCAGCCCATAAATGGACCTCTGGAGTTGGCACACCTTGTGCTCATCTCCTTTGGATGCATATCCTTTTGGTTGCTCCATGTAGATCTCCTTTTCAATGTCCCCATTGAGAAAGGCAGTCTTTACATCCATCTGCCATATCTCGTAGTTATACCACGCAGCTATGGCCAGCAAGATTCGAATGGATTTAGGCATTGTGACGGGCGATAAGGTCTCCTCAAATTCAATTCCAGGTCTTTGAGTGTATCCTTTTGCCACTAATCGCGCCTTGTAGGTTATTACCTCTCCGTTCACTCCAAGCTTTCGCTTATAGATCCACTTGCAACCCACGGGAGCTACTCCCACTGGTGGATCTACCAAGGCCCAGACCTTGTTCGAGTGCATGGAGTCCAATTCGAATTCCATGGCTTCACGCCACCTTCCCGAGTATATGCCTAGCATAGCCTCTTCGTAAGTCCTTGGGTCGGTTAAAGACTGTCTAGTCTCACGCAGCAGACCGTAGTACCTCTCGGGTTCTACGTTGTCTTTCTGACCTACGAAGTATCGGTGTACTCTCTGATGCACTTTCATGCTCTTGTTCTCCCACTGCCTATGGTGATGGGTCAGCTTGATCGACCTCTTCGGTTTTTTCAGCTTCAGTGACCTCATCTAGTTCTACGTTGTGTTCCTTCTTGTCCACCAAGAAATCCTTCTCCAAGAAGTGTGCGTTCCTTGAGACAAACGTAGTTTGTCTTGTAGGATCGTAGAACTTGTATCCTATTGAGTTTTCTGGATACCCCACGAATTGCATAAGATGGACTTTACGTCCAGCTTATCTCCCACTAGCTTATTCACATAAGCGGGAGACCCCATATGCGCATGAATGCATATGAAGGTACAATACCAAAACTCATATCACGTGATATGTTTTGGAACTGGCTTCAGAGATACTTAGCTCAGTATTTTCGATTTTCTCGATCAAGTTTCATTTGTTTGAATAAGGAATTTCATGCAAGATTTCTTAATGGACATTTACATGTCCAAAATGCTCAACAACTGACAATGTTTTGAGCGAGTCTTACATTTCGAGAATCTAATTCTCTATCAAATAATCAATGGCGTACTGCCTATGCATGTTTGATTTTGAATCGATCCAAATCTCTTACATGCTTTCATTGATTAGGCTCTCTTCTTTTATTCCAAAAGTAATTTGGATTTGTACATCACAACGTACTTTTACCCATGAGGGTACTAGAGACGCCTTATCTCCCACTAATGCTTTAGCATTTCTACACACTTATAAATGGATTAAATCCATTGCATTTGTTTATGCCTCTTGGTTGCCTAGCAACCAACTACTAAATCTAATTTCCATTAAGCAAGATTCGAAAGTCGGTTACTATGTACAGCATCCCAGTCAAGCTCGACCCAGTCGAGCTCAGTCTTTGAATCTTTTAATTCGGAAATATGTTTTAGTATTCGTGTATCGCCTTTCGGTTCTTACAACGACTCAAGTGTGTGAAATCTTGATTATTTATATTTTATTGACTATGCATATTTTATTTAGTCGATATATGAGTATCCATACTCATTTGCTTATGTACACCTTTTGCGTATAAATCTTATAGCGCAATCAGTTCCAACCATTATGGAACTATCACATCCCTTAAGACAAGGGATGGTATAAGCAAATTCCAATGATCTAAATAATTCATGGCTTTAGATGCATTGAATGCATCAATGAGTGCTTCATCGGGCATCCAACACCCTTATGCATTACTTTAACCATAAGGTTAAGTTCAATAAAATTTAATCATCCCTTATGGGATGAATAGGTTCAATTCCCTTTTCCCTTGATCTTAATCCATGGAAGAATCATTTTGATTGACTTTTCAACTTATCATCCTTACAGAAAAACCGCCAAGGTTATTTCCCTTTAGAGAGGATACATTCCTCTTCTTCCATCTCTCGAGCCTTTTGAGGCCTTTTCACAAGATGTTACTTCCCATTCATGGGAGACTTCATGTTTGCCTTCAAGAAAATTTGGGCTTGAGAACCATCCTCAACCCTCTGGTGAAACTTATCACCTTTCTTATTTGAAGAGTAACTTCGACAAAGGCAGCCTGGTGAAACCTATCACCATTCCAGTCGAAGTGTAACTTCGAAAGGAAACACAATGAAATCTTTGTAAGGAGATTAGTCCTTGCTTGGACTCGAGAATAATTTCTCAAGTTTTGAAGTCATTCAAAATTCATTTGGGTTCAGTCAATTTATTTGATTCAAGTTTGATGGTAAATATTCATGGATACATAACTTATGAAAAACTATCATAAACATGACGATAAATACGCGACAGATTAATATCAATGCATAATTTACAAACATGGTTTTCATTTGTAAATTACTCCCACTATTTTTGTCGAATACTTATGCCCCCACATAAGGTTCGGGAAATAAAAAAATTTCCTAATGGGCTCAAGGCCCAAATGCAATCGCTCAGTACCCACGACTCGTTGGCCATACCAATTGATCCACTTGGTGGGCGATCACGTCGCCGGTTAACCATCCCAGCTAACCCTTGAGTTCATTTAGCCTCGTTTTTCGTTATGGACCCACGACTCGTGAGACATCCATACTTACTCGCGTTAAATCATGTCCAATACTCGTGAAGAGAAATAGTTTAATCCTAGACGCCCCACGACTCGTGAGACAGCGCCTAGAACCTTGCTATCCCCTCCCTTGGCACTAAACTGTGCATCGAGGCAATAGACATATCATCTTCCTATAGCTCGACCCACGACTCGTGAGACATCGAGATATATTCGTACAATATGCCTAAGACCTAGTAATTGGATAGGCTCGGACCATAGACACCATTCATATGCGCCCGTTATTCGATTTAATATTCTAATTGAATTTTAAGTTCAATTGGAGGTTTTAAGTTTTCTTGTGCGAGGTCTCATCAGATTATGCTTTATCTTGTTTACGTTTTTCTATCCTAAGCATGCATCTCATACATCAAAGAATAATTACGAAAAAGTAAACATTCATCACCTAGCATGATATGATTGATCGATTTCCCATCCTATGCGATCCATCACGAGCCATGTGATGGATCAATTGGTCAGTCTAGGGTGGAAATTAAATGTCCTAACTATTACAATTTTCTAACCCATACATCATGGGCCTTCTTGTAATATCCAGCTTGATTGGGCCTCCATGTAATGAATTGGACCTCCATGTCCTCCAAGGTTATGGGCCTCCATGTGGATCTCCAAGTCTTCATGAGGTCTTCTCGGCTCCAAGCCTAATCTAAGCCTAGCTTACAAATTTAAATGGCCCTATTCTATTACATTTGTTTGCGCAAGCAAGGGCACCAATCAGGCCCATTTAATTACAACCCATAAAATAAATAAACCAAAACTACACAGGGCTTAAGGGCAAAATCGACCAATCCACATATTCACTCAAGAACATGCATAAATTCACATAAGGGCATAAATGTAAATTTACCGGCTCCTTTAATTTTAATTCACAAAAATTATCCAAGTTAATTTAATTTTGAATTAATAATTAATCTCTAAGATTAATTAACTCTTACTTGAGTTCTAAGTAATCTACAATTCTTATCTTGATAAAGTTGGTTAATTAAGATAGTTACAAATCTTCCAAGATTACTATCTTATCCAAAACTCTAAGTTTCCCAATTTTACAAATCTCCAAGATTCTCAAGATAATCCTATTTTGACTAGATCAGTTAACTAAGGTAGTGTCCAAATCCACCAAGATTTCTACCTTATCCAAAACTCCAAGTTTCCTAATTTAATAAGATCTCTAAGATCTTTAATCTTGGTAACTTACTAGAAGAGTTTAATTTTAATTAAATCTCTTATCACAATTGAAACTCTAAGTTTCCTTGATTAACAAGATCTCTAAGATCTTTAATCTTGGTAATTAACTAGAAGACATTGATTAAAATTAAATGTCTTAAAATCCGCGAACGGCTCTTTTGCAGTCTGTCCGTACTGTCAACAGTACTATTCTGTAGGCAGTAATAAATGCAGCATTAAATGCACCCAGCTGATGCGAAGCATTTCTTCAATCATTTGTCTTTAATATCCTTGTACTTCAGCATTTATTACTTCCAGGGGCATTTACTACCGTTGGGAAGACTTTATTGTTGGGATTCGGTAAGATAAACATCCCTAGGCACAGCGGAATTTAATAATTTTAGGACCTCTTACGGAATCTTGTCAGGATACTACTCTAGGTGTATATATATAAATATAAATAAAATGATAGTATAATCAGTTGTAGTTATACCTATCTCCTTGCAAATCCTTAGCTAGCAAAACGGACTCTGAATTCCTCTTCAGCCAAATCGATCCAAGCTCTGCAGCAGCGCCCCACATGTTGCGCCTCTACGGGTTGATACACCACAATTACACGAAAAATAATAAATCTTGATCAGCTAGAACACAAGATATATTATGATCTAGGATATAGGAACGATCTTTGGAACAAAGTTGAAAACCAAAAATTCTTCCTAAAGGAAGACAGGGTTCGGCTATTGCAGTGTGGGAGAGGGAGAGAGTATTTTGCTCTTGCTCAATTTTGCTTATGGAGTTGTATGAAAAATAACTACAAGAAGGCTACTTATAGTTATCTCCCTAACCTAGTCCTATTAGGACTAGGGCTCTTCTCTCCTACATGGGCCATGGCCCTCTTTAATTTAGAAGACCAAGTCTTCTAATTAATTCATGGCCCAATTAAGTAATTTGACCAGGCTTAATTTAATCTCCCAATTAAATAGCCCAATTAATTAACTTAATCTCCCATTTAATTAAATCAGACTCTAAGTCCATTTAATTAAAATCCCTTTTAATTAATTAAATCCAACTTAATTAATTAATCCACAAATTAAATTCCAATTTAATTTATGATCCTGATCCAATTCCAATTGGATCTCATTTTGTTCCAATTGGGTCGACCCAGTCGACCCACCCATAATAATCGACCCAGTCGACCCAGTCGACTCGGTCGTTCTTATTTCCTCGCTTTCGCTTCATGTGTATTGTGTATGCCCCCGTAGGTTCACCACATAATTGGCCGTGGGTTATAATTAAATATTATTTAATTATTCGAGTAAGACTTACTCTAAATCAATCGAACACTCTGTCGATTGATCATTCCAAAATTAGCACCCCTGCCAATTTGGGAATTCTCCCACACTCCACGGTCGATGTCCAGCCACAAGCCCATGGAGCCCAATCACTGGTGAATTAATTCAGTGAACCTTTTAACTCATTTACAATTTCCATATACGACATAATCTCTCCATCGATCAATCTCCCAGTCGAGACTTAAGGGTATGGTCTTTCATCGGTTCCCCTTTTTCTTTTGTCTTGACCTTATGCATTCTGGTCTCGAAATAATTCTCTTTGACTTAACCTTTATGAGCTACTTACATAAAGCCGTCAGATACCTCGGCCGAGGATTTTACCAGAATTAATTTCTCACAGAAATCCATAGGAGAATTTCCCAACCTATCAAGTCGGGTCAATGGATCCTTTGTTGATGATATGAACCTGCATACGAGTTCCTCTATACCCAATATGAGTCCACATAGACTTTCTGGCGATCTCCAGTCAGTCGGGACTCACATCAAAGCATAGACGTTCTCGCACCAGATAAACCCTATCATCTCAAGTAATTAGGGATCGTTCCTCGTATACTATCGTAAATTGGAATAACTTCAACCCCGATATGCGACTACCGCTTCCATGGTGAGTTATTTCCTAATTGGGGTATTCAGTGCACTTGCCATCCCAGCAAGCCACCCACTTATGTGTATCGACTATCCCAGTCACGCTCGTGGACCCCAGCGTTCTCCAGTTCATCGGAGTATACACAATAGTGAGAGTCTAACCGAATCCAACGATGTCCTATCTCAATTGGATTCTACGACTCTTAAATATGTTCTAGATCACGGCCTTGGAGATCAGTCCACGGGTTGTCCCATAGCCCTGTGATCTAAGGACTTCTATCCTTATGCGTAGATAATTATTACATAAGATAAAGATGACCATATAATAAAATGCATTTATTAATCCAATTGAATGGTCCTTTCAATTAAATGCAGCCAAAATAGTTGGCTTGCAGGACACTATTCTATCATTTATGATCCTTTCCACTTGGCTGACGGAAGTGCAAGTCTGATGGCGAACTAAGCTGATCTCAAACTTGAACAAATCTGATTTGAGTCGGCTGATCTTCAATAGTCTGATAACTTTCGTTCAGCAGATCAGAAGTCTTGGACCTTGAAATTTTGACTCTTCTGATGTCTTCTTTTACTTAGTCAAAATTCCTTCCAAAGGGATCATCAGCTAAGTTACTCCATACTTAGCGGATTTTGAAGTTTTGGAATGCATCAAAACCTCCCTTATAACTTTGTCTTCAGTGCCTTCATCTTCATCCTTATCCAACAACAGTTTTACCCTGACTTTGCCGATTAAACTATAAATTTTTTTTTACATATATAACTCGTTTTTATCTATTTCACACGTTTTTTTCATTTATTTACATGTTTTTTCACCAATTTCACCTCATATTTCATTCATTTCACGTGTCTTCACCGACTTTACATTTGTTCCCCGATTTACTGATATAATCAGTTCTTAACGATTTCATCCGCTTTTCACTAATTTAACCGGTGTTATCCGATTTTCACGAATTTTACCCAAAGTTATATGATTTCATATGTATTTATCGACTTCTTGGTCGCCTTTTCACTGGCTTCAAAAGTTATTTACCAACTCTACAAGTATTCACAAATTTCATCCAAATTTTTATCATTTTCACATATTTTAACTAACTTTTCTCGACTTCACCAATTTTCATTAACCGATCCCATTGAAAAAAACTTCATGAAAATTCGAGTATAATAGGTTTCACAAAAAAAAAAGTAGATTTATTTTCTATCATCTTCACAAATTCACTTTACTAATATTCCTTATTTTAATGACACGATGTGGTGGCTAGTGTTGATTAGCCTATGCATATACATGGAATTAACTTTTATGTGGTTGGATATAGACTTTGAAATTTCGATAGAGAAAATAACTCTAAAATATACCTTTTCAAGTATTAGTGTTTATGTAGAAGTATGCTTCTTCATATTTTTTCCTATTTTGCCATTTAAAATAAATTTTAAGTAAGGGCATATTAGTCTTCACAAAAAATTCAAGAAATTCTATTTTCTGAACTCGTAGTTTTATATAAAAAAAATATAGAAATATAGATATAGATATAGATAATTAATTTAACTCAAAAGATCTGAAGAAAGCTATAAAATGCAATAGATAAATAATGATATACTTTCATTAGAGATACATAAAGAGTAAATAACGTAAAAACGTTATAATCTATATCTATTTACATATAAAAGTACGAGTTCAGAAAATAGAATTTCTTAATTTTTTGTGAGACTAATATATATATCCTTGAACCGGAGAGTGTAACTCAATTGCATAAATTGAGCGTGGGCATGCAAAATATTTTATAACATAGGGGGTAAATTGCTACATTTCATATAATATTATCACATTCATCACAACATGGGGGTGGGGGGAGGGGGGACTGCCATATTATTATAACACATGGAGGTAATTTGAACATTATGAATATCAAATGGAAGTAAATTGCCATTAACTTTTTTTAAGAGAAAAATAGTATGGATTTTTTAAATTCTCATGCACATATGAGAAAAAAATTATCCTATCTCAGCTCATTAGGAAAAATTTGTGCAACTTTTTTTATTAATAAATAATAAAAAATTATAATTAGTTTGGAACGAATTCTTTTTTCCCATTTCATTTCAATTACGGACGGAAGTTGGCGTGTTGATATACTTTCGGACGAAAAATCAAAACTAATTAGTTTGGGACGTATTCTGCAATATTATATAATTATTTATACTAAATTTACCACATAAGCCTCCATGCGATAAGTGGAACGATATTCCAAAAGAATATAAAATTACGGGATGAATTTGACTAAGTGATATAGCTTGGGAGGGGGGACTGCCATATTATCATTACACAGAGAGGCGATTTGAACATTGTGAATATAAAAAATGGAAGTAAATTGCCATTAACTTTTTTTAAGAGAAAAATAGTATGGATTATTTAAATTCTCGTGCGTCTATGAGAAAAAAAAATCCTATCTCAGCTCATTAGGAAAAGTTTGTGCAACTTTTTTTATTAATAAATAATAAATATTTATAATTAGTTTGGAACGAATTCTTTCTTCCCATATCATTTCAATTACGGACGGAAGTTGACGTGTTGACATACTTTCGGACGAAAAATCAAAATTTCTAATTAGTTTGGGACGAACTCTGCAATATTATATAATTATTTATGCTAAAACTTACCACGTAAGCCTACATGTGGCAACTTGGACGATATTCCAAAAGAATATAAAATTATGGGATGAATTTGACTAAGTGCTATAGCATAGGATGAAAATTCAAAATCACTAATTAATTTGAGACTTTTTTGCAATTATGTCAATTTAATAAAAGATTATGATTCAAATTTCATGTTAACTGCAATGGATTCGACCATATGAAATATGAGGAAGCGCCTACTTATCACCAATGCACAAACTCAAATATTGGTGAAAGTATTTTTCGAAATGTTGCTTTTGCGATCCTAGAGAATAACAAATGACTAACATAAGAAAGTAGCAAAATTAATACTCCAATTTAGTTTACCTGCTAGAAACGACTTAATTATTTTTTTGCCTTAAACTTCCGTATCACATCAAGAAGAACATCGTCTTGATCTTCACTTTTGAGATGATCAAGTAACATGGACATAGTAGCCGAATCTAGTGAGAATTCCCTTCTTGTCATTTCTTCCAAAAGTGGGATTGCCTTGACAATCTTTGTTCTATGAAAACCCCGCACGAAATATTATATGTGTCATTATTAGGCAAGCAACCATTTTCATTTCAATAAACAAATTTTTAGCCTCTCCCATCATCCCATCTTTACAAAGCGCACTGATGATGATGTTATGTGTTATAACATTAGGTTGCAAACCTTTGGAAGGAAGTTCACTAAAAAGATATCTTGCGGATTCAAGCTCTCTATTCTTGCACAATCCATCGATGAGGGAATTGTATGTTACTATATTCGGATTAACCCCATTTTTTTCCCATAGTGTGTAGAACTGAAAATGCCTCAATAACTTTCCGAGTTTTGCACAAGCCACATATCAAGATATTATAAGTTTGTAAATCAGGAATCACTTGACAAACTTCCATCTCATGGAATAGCTTCCAACCAGCATCAATTCTATGTGCACAAAATAATCCATGTAACATGGAGTTATAGGTAATAGTATCGTGCTCCAACCCTTTACAAGGAGCTTCAAAAAAGAGCCTCCAAGCTTCGTCCACGTTACCATTCTTGCTATACCCATCAATCAAACTGTTATAGTTGATAATACAAGGCATAAGACCTGACTCCACAACCGAATGAAATATTGTTCCTGCTTTTTCTATTTCTCCTCGCATACAATATCCACAACCGGAAGAAATATTAATCCTGATATCATCACATATCAAAGAAATAGTAGTCAGAGGCGCATAGCGCAGCGACGTGCAAAGGCTTCTGGGGCTATAGCGTATAGCGCAGCTCGATAGCGCGGGCTTTTTGAAAATAAAGCGCATAAATACAAGTTTTTTAATATATATCAAGAATGCTACTAAATTTTAAAACTATAGAACATAAAAACTAACTTTAACACATAAAAACATAAAGCTAATAAGTACTCATAATATTGAGTATATTTAAGCCAACTTTAAGTTAATTTCACCTAATTTAAGTTAATTGTTGTAATATTTGCCAGCTAACAATTATTTTAACTAAATTTATGCTAATTTTTGAGTAAAATCAGTCAAAATTTTCATTAAAATCCTTATTTAAATAACATAAAAATATGAGCGAAATTTAAGGTAATTTTCATCTTAGTTCGGGAAGATCAACAATTAAATTAATCAATCAATTTAAACTAATTTTAAGCAAAATATTTCAACCAAATTAAGATAAATTTCATTTTAATTTAGGGAAATCAGCAATTTACTAAAGAAACTTGCTTTCAGCCAATTTAAAGTATTTCCTAAAAATATGAAAACCAAAATAAGGTAAATTTCGTCTAAACACAGGGAAAATCAATTACATAAGCCAACCAAATTTCTGCTAAATTAACCTAATGATAAATTTTATTTATATTAGAAAAAAACCAATAATTAATTATGCAAATAATTTACTTAATTTTCACCAAGTTTTTTTCTTTCTTTTCTTCGATTTTTCTTAAATAGCGCGCTATTTGGTGCTATGAGCTATTGTGCTATAGCCCAAATAGCGCACATAGCGCGCGCTAAATGAATAGTATGGATTTTTTAAATTGCCATTAACTTGGTGCGTAATAGCCCATAGCACCAAGTGAATAGTATGGATTCTCGTATGGATTTTTTAAATTGCCATTAACTTGGTGCGCAATAGCCCATAGCACCAAGTGAATAGTATGGATTCTCGTATGGATTTTTTAAATTGCCTAACTTTCTTAAATTGCCATTAACTTGGTGCGCACGTAAATTGCCATTAAAAAATCCATACTATTAAGGGAAAAAATAGTATGGATTTTTTAAATTCTCGTGCGTCTATGAGAAAAGAAAACCTATCAGCTCACTAGGAATAATAAATATTTGTAATTAGTTTGGAACGAATTATTTTTTCCCATATCATTTCAATTACGGGAAAATACTTACATAGATCAGGTCTATAAGCTTAGTGGTAGACCTTGTGGTCTAGATTTTGTCACATCATTTATAATTACTTAAAATTCAATTATTAGATTTAACTAACCCAACTAGATTAAACTAGAGTTAAATAGAAATAAATAATTAAGTGTGAGCCATTTTTTTAATTATCATAAAATTAATATTAATTATAATTTAAAATTCCTTGGTTTTTTCCTTGGTTTAATTAATATTAATTAATATTAAAATTCCTTGGTTTTTCAATATACACTGAAGGCCTTGGGCGTTTTGTAGCGGGATTAAAACCCTTTTTATATTTTAAAACTGTTTTTATAGCATTTTTAAAACACCCTTAACTGTATAATTAACCAAGGAATTTTAATAGGGTTCAATTATAGAAACAAAACGTACTCTTGAAGAGTTTTGAAGTTCCCTCCTAGAAACAAAACCTAACGAGTATATTGAAAATTTATTTCTGTTAATAAAATCGTTTTTGCATTTTTGTTAAATAAATAACTTTGAGGTAAGGGGTAACTTTAAGGTCTATTTCAAAATATGTTCTTCCACTTCTAAAGTAAGGCTTTACCATAACTGTATATTTAAGTTTTGTGTGAAAAACCAAGGAATTTTAATATTAATTAATATTAATTAAACCAAGGAAAAACCAAGGAATTTTAAATTCTAATTAATATTAATTTTATGATAATTAAAAAAATGGCTCACACTTAATTATTTATTTATATTTAACTCTAGTTTAATCTAGTTGGGTTAGTTAAATATAAAAATTGAATTTTAAGTAATTATAAATGATGTGGCAAAATCTAGACCACAAGGTCTACCACTAAGCTTATAGACCCGGTCTATGTAAGAATTTTCCTCAATTACGGATTGAAGTTGGCGTGTTGATATACTTTCGGACGAAAAAATCAAAATTCTAAATAGTTTAGGACGAGTTATGCAATATTATATAATTATTTATGCAAAAATTTATCACATAAGCCTCCATATGGCAAGTGGGACGATATATCAAAAGAATATAAAATTAAGTGCTTGTGATGAAAATTCAAAATCACTAATTATTTAAGACTTTTTTGCAATTCTGCAAATAACATTTCCTTTTCCTATTTTTTATTAGTAATGTATACATTTGGTAGATTCTGTTTAGATGTTTTGTCCGTTTATATTGATTATTGTTTTAAATTAACCAATATAGTATTTTCAATGGGACAATTTCGTAAACTCATAACAAACATATACTCGCTTTCATTTAAAAGAACCTTAAAAACATGATTCTCCAACAAAATATACATTCATGTAAAGCCAATTAACTCCGCTTAGTATAATTCAAATTACGATTATGATATACTTTCGGACGAAAAATCAAAATTTCTATTAGTTTGAGACGTATTTTGCAATATTATATAATTATTTATGCTAAAATTTACCACATAAGCCTCCATGTGGCAAGTGGAATGATACTCCAAAATAATATAAAATTACGGGATTAATTTGACTAAGTGATATAACTTGGGGGAGGGGGGGAGGGGGGGGGGGGGGATTGCCATATCATCATAACGCAGGGAGGAGATTTGAACATTATGAATATCAAAAATGGAAGTAAATTGCCATTAACTTTTTTTAAGAGAAAAACAGTATGGATTTTTTAAATTCTCGTGTGCCTATGAGAAATAAAAACCTATCTCATCTCATTAGAAAAAACTTGTGCAACCAATTTTATTAATAAATAATAAATATTCTTAATTAATTTGGAACTAATTCTTTCTTCCCATATCATTTCAATTACGGACGGAAGTTGGCGTGTTGATATACTTTCGGACGAAAAATCAAAATTTCTAATTAGTTTGGGACGAATTATGCAATATTATATAATTATTTATGCTAAAAATTTACCACCTAAGCCTCCATGTGGCAAATGGGACGATATTCCAAACGAATATAAAATTACGAGATAAACTTAACTAAGTGATATAGTTTGGGAGAAAAATTCAAAATCACTAATTAATTAATTTAAGACTTTTTTGCAATTTTGCAAATAGCATTTCCTCTTCCTATTTTTTATTAGTAAGGTATACATTTGGTAGATTCTGTTTAGATGTTTTGTCCGTTTAGATTGATTACTATTTTAAATTAACCAATGTAGTTTTTACCATGGGACAATTTCGTAAACTCATAACAAACATAATTTAATATACACTCGCTTTCATTTTTTTTTTGCATCACGCTCGCTTTCATTTAAAAGAACCTTAAAAACATGATTCTCCAACACAATATACATTCTTCATGTAAAGCCAACTAACTCCACTTAGTAATAATTCAAATTACGATTATGAGAACTCCAACTACACCTTTTATTTCTAATTTTCCAAGAACATTCAGAATTTAGGTTTAATTTAATTCATTTTTAGATGCGTCACACAATATATTATGTGGTAATAGCTATACAAAAATAAAGCTAATGCCAATTAACCATCTTGTGAAAATAACACATTATCCTTCGTGTAAATTTTAAAGAAGCATTTCTCTCCTTTATTCGGATAGTGTAACTCACTTACCGACACTGAGAGTGATCGTAAAACGTGTTTTATAACATATGATGTAAATTTACCATATTTATCATAACACAAAAGATAAATTGAAACATGTATCATAATACAGGAAGATAAGATGCCACAATATTATAACACATAGGAGGTAAAATGTCACATAAAATAATGTTATGGAGACAATGTAAAGTTTTATAATATTATAAGGAGTAAAATGCTATTTTAAATGGAATGAAAATAAATTGAACATTATGAATATTAAGGATAAGTTATGATTAACTGAGCGAAAATATGATGAAACCCAAACAAATACATAGTCGTATGGCAATTACGTGAGATTTCAAAATGATTAGGGTAATTGATTACTCCCTCTAGCTGTCCAAATTATTTATCATTTTATAAATTTTCGCACATTTAAAGATATCTAATAAAATGTCTCAATGTGAAAAAATAAATATTATATTAGTCTTTTTGGTGTTAGAATACACATAGATAAGAGAGAGAAAGAAAACGTAATAAATAAAAAATAGTTTTAAGTGCATTAAATAAAAATATATAATTAATATTGTATTAAAATTTGAAATTTACAAATAATTTGAAAAAAAAAATTCAAGGGTTTTTTGCACTTTGCACCCCCGAAACATGGGAAATAGGCAATTTGCACCCTCAAAATATGAAAAATACAGCACTTTGTACCCTCTTTTATTTTCAAGCAAACACTCAAGGACAAAATAGGTAATTCTATTGTACACTTTGGCACTTTGCCCTCCCAAAGTAAAATTAGCACTTAACACACCCTAATAAGAACAAATTAACAACTTGCACCCCCAAAACACAATAAATGGACACTTTGCACCCCAAAATACAAAATTAACACTTAACACCCTCAAATTAAAAGAAAGGAACTCAAACCCCTCATTTTTCACGGCAAAGTTGACCATTAAGGTGAATTTTTTTAAGGCAAAATAGGTAATTATTTATGCGTCTTTGATATGTTGAAGTAGACAATGAGTCTTCGAAAAGTTTACTTGTACTTTATTTAGTTATTTATGATTATATTGTTGAAAAGAAAGATGGAGAGAGAAATGAGTATTTGAGTATTTATAATTTTATTTTGCAAAATTTAAGTAAAAAAATGAATTTTCTATTTTGCCTTAGATTTTTTTCACTACGATATTCAACTTTGACCAAAAAAGAGAGGGGTTTGGGTTTAAATTTGAGGGTCTTAAGTGTTAATTTTGTGTTTTGGGGTGCAAAGTGCCTATTTATTGTGTTTTGGGGGTGAAAGTTCCTGATTTGTTCTTAAATAGAGGGTGTTTAGTGTTAATTTTATTTTGGGGGTACAAAGTGCGAAATTTTCAAGTTTTGAGGGTGCAAAGTGCCAATACTATTGAATTACCTATTTTGCTCTTGAACTTTTGCTTTAAAATAAACGAGGGTGCAAAGTGCTGTATTTTTCATATTTCGAGGGTGCAAAGTGCTAAACCTAAGTTTCAGGGGTGCAAAGTGCCTATTTTCTATGTTTTCGGGGTGCAAAGTGCAAAAAATTCAAATTTCAACAAATTGTTGTATCGTAATCACGTGAGATTTCAATATGATTAGGGTAATTAAGTACTCCAGGGGATCCCAAATTATTTATCATTTTACATATTTTTGCACATTTTAAGATATCTAATAAAATATCTCAATTTAAAAAAAAAAATTATATACATAAAATACCCTTAGTCGTTTTTGTATTAAAATATATATATAGATAAGAGAGAGAAAAAGAAAAAATAATAAAGAAAAAATAGTTTTAAGTGCATTAAATAAGAACATAATAGCAAAATATTAATATTGTATTAAAATTAGAAATTGCATTAAATAAGAACATAATAGCAAAATATGTAATTAATATTATATTAATATTAAAATTAGAAATTGACAAATAATTTGAAAAAACAAAATTCAACTAAAATAATTTGGGTCACAAGGAGTATTACTATTAACTACTGTTCCTATAAAATACGAATTTCATGAAATATAAAATGAGAAAATGACACTGCAACACTGACAGTCCGACACATCCCGCACAAATTCCATATAAACCAAATAAACACCAAATATTGGTATTAGGATTTCAATTTTGCGAAAGAAATGGCTCTCAGATTATCCACTCTTCTTGTTTTGCTTTACTTCATCTATGGGTTTGTTGTAATTTCATCTCATAAGGATGAATATGACCCAACAATCAAAACCATGGAGGAGTTTTCTGGGTACCCAATTCACGAACCCGACTTCCAGGATTCATTATCTTCGCTTTCGGTAGACACTGAAAGTTTGCAGAGACAGGTAAAACCTGAAATCACTAATAATGTTTTCTTGTGTTTTTAGTCTTGTCTTGTCAAAAATATTTAATCTTGATCATTAGTTTATTGAGAGATGAAATTGTAAATTGTAATGATTTATGAATTGGGATATTGGTAGAAAAGTTCAATCTTGATGCTTATTATGTAATTGTAAATTGTAATGGATAATGAACCGGGATATTGGTAAAAAGGTTAATTTTTTTTTTGAATAGTCACACTTGAGAAGTATGATTTGAATGTTTTCTGAACTGGGTATTGATGGAAAAAATTGTAGTTTGATGAATAAACAACCCTAGATATGTGATTGCAATGAATCCTAATCTTGATGTTGTCTTCTTATGGAAACAAATGGCGAATTGGGTGTTTGGTGTCATATAAGAAGTAGCATTTAGCTTTCAAATTCCTGATCATTGATTTATGCTGAACCAATTTTTGGTTGTTCCGTAAAAGGTTCATTTTAGAATTCATGTTGATTGCACAATAAAGATCCAATTTTTGAAGGACTTTAAGTATTTAGTTATATCGGTGATTGGCTTAGGTTGCAAATTCAACATAGTTGTTGTCCCAAATGTTGGCATCATATAGCTGTTGTTTGTGTATTGAGGCTTGTAAATGCTTTTAGCTTGTTTAGATCATTATAATATTATAAAATTAAAATTTTATGTTTTGTTTTCTTAATTCTAGATTGATGAGCTAGCAACTCTCTCAGATACACCCGCACCTTCGGTTACGAGGGTTCTTTACACTGAGAAAGATGTATTAGCAAGGAGGTAATACCTTTAGTTTTTATTACTTAAGATCTTTTGTGTTGAATTTGAAGTAATCATTTCAAACTTTTCCCTAAATTGTGTCACATTAACAAGCAGGTATATTAAAAACTTAATGAGCCTTTCTGGTCTCTCTGTCAAAGAGGATGCCGTTGGGAACATTTTCGGACGATGGTGAGTTACAAACTAGTTCTTTTTTTCATCTTATGTTTTAAAATAGGCATGGAAATTTCTTATTTTCCTTCATCACGGAAATTAGGGCACGTGTAACTCTAGAATATGAAATAAATTCTTGATCTTGAATATAGTTTATTTTACTTTTATGAGGGATGGATACGAGCCCGATTTAGCTCCCGTTTCTTCAGGGTCACACATAGATGCTATACCATACTCTGGGAAATATGATGGAGTAGTTGGAGTCTTGGGTGCTATAGAAGCCATTAATGTGCTAAAAAGGTATGCAATTTGTACAAATAATTATCTTTTTTGTGGTATTTACGATTTAAAGATTGTTGCTTTTGAAGCTTAGAGATCTCCATTTGACCGGACTTTTCTTGTTTTGAATTGAAATCAGCACCTTTTTCATTATTGATCTCCCAAGTTTGAGATTTGTGTGTGCTTTGATTCTTTCGATATAATCTGAAATGAACTTTAACAGGTCTGGCTTTAAGCCTAAGAGGTCTCTAGAGGTGATCATGTTCACATCAGAAGAGCCTACAAGATTCGGGATTAGCTGCTTGGGAAGGTTAGGACCCTCTGTATGTTTGTGTGTGTGTGTTCTCTTTATTCACACCCATGTTCCTAGTGTCTTTTTTTCCTTATTCCCTTTGTTTGAGCTATATGCAAAATACCCGCTGTGTTATTTTTATTAGCAAACCCAACGTGTTCTTTTCTTATTAGCAAAAATCCACATTTGAATTTCCTTCATAAATCAATAGGGAGGTTATTGCCAATGTTTTAAGTGAACAGGGGGGTTGTTGCCAATTTTCAAAGTTTAATAGGAGGATTATTGTCAATTTTTTAGGTGAATATGCATTTTTTGGTGGGGTAGAATTGTCATTTTTCCTGCAAAATATGTGCTCCGGTTGAGGAGGTTTTTTTTTGCTACTAAAAAATAGCACAAGGGGCTTTTTTGGTAATAAAATAACACAGGGTTGCTAATTAAGCAAGCACAAGGAGTATTTCTGCACATCACTTCCTTTGTTTTTTTATTTGTTTCTATTCTACTTTTTATGTTTCCTTACATTCTGAAAATTTTAGTGAAAAGTTTCTGAAGTTTGTCCGAAATTTGCAGCCGCTTGTTAGCAGGAAGCGAAGAACTGGCGCAACTTCTTAAAAAAACGGTGGATGGTCAGAATATATCATTTTCCGATGCTGCAAGATTGGCTGGATATGAGAACAACGAGGATTTGTCTAGTGTGTTTCTAAAGAAAGGAAGCTATTCTGCTTTTATTGAGTTGCACATAGAACAAGGTCCCATTCTTGAAGAGGAAGGTAATAGTAATAGTAATAGAGTGCAAAAAGAGTATATTTTCTGACTCAGGGTTGTTAAATTGGCTCGATTTTTATGTAGCAACATCAATTGGTGTTGTGACTGCCATTGCTGCTCCTGCAAGTATCAAAGTGGACTTTGAAGGCAACGGAGGCCATGCTGGAGCTGCTCTGATGCCAACGAGGTCAGTATACAAACTGGTTTATCTATTTTCAATTGAGCTAAATGCAAAAACACCCCATGTACTTTGCTTGATTAGCAAAACCCCCCATTGTTAGAAATAAATTCCTTTTGAAATTCTTCACAAGTCAATAGGGAGGTTATTGCCAATCTTCAAAGTTGATAGGGGTGATGGGGGTATAATTGTCAATTTTTCCTGCAATATATGTACTTCGGCTTGGGAGGGGATTTATTTGCTAGTAGAAAAATAGCACATGGGGGGTTTTGCTTATAAAAATAACACGGTTATTCTTGCTAATTAGGCAAAACATAGGGGGTATTTTTCACTTCACTCATTTTTAATCTTTTACTCGATTTCTTCATTTAACTATGTTTTTCTTTCTCATGACGCGATCCTTTGTTATCGGATAACTCGTTTTAAACAGAAACGATGCTGGACTGGCTGCAGCAGAATTAGCACTTGCTGTGGAGAAACATGTTTTAGATTCTGGATCAATCGACACTGTTGGAACAGTCGGTAAACTTCTTAACCCTTAAGTTAGATTCCAATGCAAATTTTAGGTTGCTTTAAGTGTGATTTTTGTTTTACGGTACATATATGAGTTGAGCTATTTGGGTACAAATAGGATTTGTAAATGAGTTGAGCTTAGTCGTTCAAGCTTGGTCTTATTTTCTTATCGAGCTTGAGATTTTGTCCCAACTTAGCCGAACTCAAACTAGTTTTAATTGAGTCGACCATGACTCAAGCTCAAATAGCTTGATATTACATATATTCTCTAGCTTAGAGAGTCAAGCTTGACTTGAGCTTCAAAAGCTAGCAAAACGGTGAACGTTATCCAAGCTTAGTTTGATATGTATTGGGCAAAAAACAATATTCTTTAATATTTGCTTGGACACGAAGACGGGACACTTGTAGTTCCGTCAAGCAATTTACATCCTTTATGCTTTAAGTTTCCGCAATTTTAGTCCTAAACTAGCCTAGAATTATAACTGGTCGAGCTCGAATCTTAGTATTAAATAGGTTAGTTGATTTTCATCCCTAGCTACAGATAACAAGTATCTACCTCTTTTTCATTTGCTATTGTATTGTTGCACCTAAAGATTTATTGAAAAATACTATAATTTTTTAGGTATTCTTGAGCTTCATCCAGGAGCAATAAACAGCATTCCAAGCAAATCACATCTTGAGATTGGTACGGTTCCTCTACTACAGCCTGAAAATCGCGGTATCTTGTCTCGATAACCGAATATTTTTAGCAAACGACTTTTTTTCTTTTGGCCTTTTCTATTGCAGATACTCGTGATATAGATGAAAAAAGAAGAAACGGCGTAATAGAAAAAATCAAAGAATCCGCTCTTAGAATATCTAAAAAACGTGGAGTGAAGCTATCCGAGTTCAAAATCGTGAATCAAGATCCACCTGCACTCTCTGATGACGAGATCACAAAGGCAACAGAATCGTCTTGCAAAGAACTAAACTTGTCTTACAAGAAGATGATCAGTCGAGCCTATCACGATTCTTTGTTCATGGCCAGGTAATTAGTTGATGACAAAAAACTTCACACAAAACAGTTCCATAACTTTATATGAGTCGTCGTTTTTTGTAATTTTTTTCGCAGAATATCTCCAATGGGCATGATTTTTATACCATGTTATAAAGGTAACATATTTGTAATTTTGTTTCTTTCGAAAACAAATCTTCTCTATGATTTTCGATTTGTTTTGAATTTATTTTGTTTGTGTCTGCAGGATATAGCCATAAGCCTGAAGAATTTGCTGCAATTGAGGATATTGGTAATGGGGTAAGAGTGTTGGCTCTTACACTTGCCAAATTGTCTATTTCTTGATTTGTCCAAAGTTGTGTATGTATGTAATCATCTAAGTATTTTTAACACATTTTATCAAGTGCTAATAAGTTTTACATTTCTGGTATTATTTTTTCATGAGAAACATAAGGAGAAGAATAGTGTAATTTCTTTTCGACCTTGGTCGATTAATCTGATTTCTTTGAGGAAAAGAGAGTTCATTTGTGTTTGCATATTTTTCGGAGGCTAAATCACACTTGTGATTCTCCAAGTATAAATACATTTATGTCCCTCTTGTCAGAATTTACATTTAAGTCCCTCATATATAAAATTACTCCGATCAATTTTGGGCACTTTTCCAGCGAAAATGCAAGTCACGTGACTTTTAGTATGGATATTTTACTGACGAAAATAAAATCACGTGACTTTTAGTAAAAGTATATTATAACACATAAAATCCGAAAGTGCCCTTGCATAAAATCACGTAACTTGCACGTGATTGCATTCTCGTCGGAAAAGTGTCGGAAATTTGATTCGTATAACAAATTTTATATATGAATGACTTAAGTGTAAAACACTTTATACTTAAGGGACTATAAGTGTGAATTTATCTTTGCGACACAGTGTGAGATGGATTTATTATGAAAAAAATTCTACTGTAAAGATAATGACCTTTTGATTTGGTCCAAAAAGGCCCCCTCTTTTTGTTGCTGTGATGCCCACAACAAGAAGAAAACTAGCTTGCTTTTTTCTTTTTCAGTTTAACAAATGAGTGGGAACAGTCCAACGTATAGTTCAAATCTAATTACCTATTTATGATAATTTAATGCTAATAGAGTTGCCAATTGGGCGAATATCAATTTGAATTCGACCCAAATTTGGTTGAATTTATTAAGATATAGTCCGATTGAAGATTTGATTGATCCGATTTGATTATGAAAATTCGTACTTTCAAATACATGAATTGAATGTACATTTAGATCGACCTTTAAATATTCGATAATAACTTAAAGTTTAAGCTATCTACACAAATAACATCAATAACTTTTGAGCTGTTTTACCATCCGCTTAAAAAAAAAAAGATTAGTGATTTATTCATACTCTCATTTTTGTGCATTTTCCATCAAAAGATATGAATTGATTTTGATACATAATAATATTGTTATTCAAATTAAAGTAAATTGTTAAATTATTTCAAGCTAGTAGTGATTAAATGTATCAAGCTGATTTTTTCTATATTGAAGCTAGATGGATTATAAAGAAAGTTCTCAACATGTGAAATGAAATAATTGTAATGTTAACAAATTTATTTTGAAAAAACTATTGGTGTGAATTTTTATAGGGAAAATTCTATTGGATCTGATAAAAAATATATATATGATATCCGATCGAATCTAGACAAAAATCGACGGACACAAAAAGTTTTAGATATGAGCAAGATCATGACCGCACGCGGTCAATACACCTGGCATAATTAGAATTGAATCTAGTTCAGACAAACACAAAAAGTTTGAGACTACATAAAAGAAGTTTATACTACAGTCTAATTCGTACCAGCATGTCATAAAAATAACATTTAATTTATCCCGTATGATTTGAAAAAGAGTATTTTATACCTAGTAATTATCTTAAAGTCTCAATTTAAATTTTCCATTTGATAGTGTAACTCATTTGATCGAAACTCGAAGTGGCATGTAAAGTTTTGTATATAAAGATAAAATTACCCTTCAAAATATATAGGATTAAAGTACCACATTTATTATTATACATGAATATAAATTAATAGACATAAATTATATAGGAGAATAAATTGCCACTCATACAATAACATAGGGGGCAAATAGCTACACATAACAACATAGGGGGTAATATATTTTTTTTTAACAAGTTGACTATGCTTAAGGTACATAATGTAGGAGGGTACTTTTGTCAAATACATTTTTTTAGGTTAAAAATTGTCAAGAGATAATAAGTATTTTATACGACTATAGGAAGATAAAATATAATTATTTCATTATTTGTTGCATTTGGCAGTGGTACTTCAGGTGCATTATTGTAACATAAACATTTGATTGAATTTATGGTTCTGTTTTCTTTCTTTTTTATTTAATCTAAATATTGAATGTTTGTTTCGACTCCCTATGTTTGCTAGACAACAAAATCACCATTCATCAACATTCATCAAAGGCGGTCACCAAATTTGCACAAATATTAAATATAAATGTTCTGTTATCCTACCAAATAAACACACTATATGGGGTTGGTAAGAAGTGAACTTTATCCTTTTCAATGACCACTTTATTGGTTCCAGGAATATATAATTACAATTCTATTACATATCTTATCCTGAATTATTCATGAGTTGGTACCAAGTTCAGACAAACCAAACAGAACATTAGCAGCTAGGTTTCATTGTTTGGCCAGATTCCTTAATATTTTACACCAATCTTTGCATATATTTGAAGGGTTAATCTTATTTACTATGCATAATGTTCCAATTATTTTTCTTTTATTTGAAAAAAAGCATTTTATGCTCATGTGAAAATTTTAAAGGATCAATCTACCTTATTCCGATGGAGAGTGTGATTCACTTGCTGAAAATTGAACGTGTGAGTGAAAATATTGTGTAAAAAGATAAACTATCCTTCTCCACATAAAATAATACAGCTGGTACAGTGTCATATTTATAATAACACAGAGCGGGGAGTAAGTGATGCGTATAAAATAATAGGATATTATGGCGGATAGTTATGTCCAATCATTTTTTTAATGTTTAAAGATATCAGGGATAGGGTGTTTGTATCTTATAACAATATAGGGAGTTAGAATGTATCTTTTAAAATCTAATGAAGATAAACTGAATATTATGAATATCAAGGTGAGGAATTGTCATTAGCTCTATATTCGTAAGGATGCTAAAAACACTAAAAAGGAACAAACATATTATACGGGAAACCTTTCATAGCCTATTAATTAATTTTATTTTCAAGAGTATATATGTTTTAAACCTGACTTAATCTTTTTTTATGCACGTCAAACATATTAATTATATGGGAATCTTTCATAGTGAGAATTTGAACTTGAATTCTCTTATTTGTGGAAATTAGTCCATTTCACTAGATCAATCATCTATTAGTAATTGATTTTAACTTTAGTGATTTTATTTATTTTCTTAACAAGTTTGCTTGTCTTATAATGGTAATATTTATTGTTAGTCTTTCACTATCAGTCCAATAAAATTGCTGCCAAATTAAGGTTAAGTTCTTAGTTAAATAATTGCATGCGAAGATGGTGGATTAGATACATGCAGCCACATATAAATATATTTAAATTTTGGATATGGTTGGACATGAGTTGTAATGTGGAAAATTTTTGATCTGTTTTTTGAGAAATTTAAATAAAATTAGTTACATTCGAACAAAAGCCGCCATTTTATATATATTGAAAAAACAAAATATGTTACTTTTGTCATGATTTCAATCGGTAGATAAATTAAACTAATAATATTACAATCATTACAAACAAAAAATGACATACATATATGAAACTTATTTTTCGCTTTATAACCCAACAACTAAATTCCACGGCTTCCACCTAACAAGTAACAACAATTATGGGATCAACCGGAAAACCCATTAATTAAAAATTAAAAAAAAAAAATAAGAGAGAAAGAGAGAGAGACTTGGAAAACACACTAAAATATTTTCTTACAATTTTATTACCTATGCTATATATATGCCACAAAAATGAATTTAAATTAAAAAAAAAAATTAAAGCTTAACAAATACGTGAGGTAGACCTCAACTTAATTCACTTTTGGCCATTCATTGTTTTTTATATTAATGGGGGATATATTGAAATTGATTAAACAAATTGCACGGGTGGATTTGGCAAAAAAGCAAATTAGTCACATAAGAATTAAATTAGGTGGTATTATGGCTTTATCAAAAGGGTTGGCAATAGTATTCAGGGGTGGGTCCTCAGCAATTATTGAACCACTTTAATCATGATTTAAGTGGGAGAGTTGAAGCTTAAACCTTGTTTTGACGATCTAATCCCTTGCAGTTGGAGTGTCAAAATTATCATTAGCTGTAAATTGTAAACTATATTTTTTTTGGGGGGGCGAATTGCAAACTAAAGTTACCATCGATCACCCCATATTAACTATAAATTTGAAACAGAAAAAGAGAATGGTAATCCTGTCGACTTGTATTGTAAAACA
Organism: Penstemon barbatus; assembly: GCA_003313485.2. Lineage (NCBI taxonomy): Eukaryota > Viridiplantae > Streptophyta > Magnoliopsida > Lamiales > Plantaginaceae > Penstemon > Penstemon barbatus. The sequence goes on from CM064884.1 coordinate 5,882,739, forward strand.
TCATTTTTTTAGTGAAACTATGATATCAATAATTTTGTTTTTTAGGTACATATCAATAAATTTATTTGATAATTAGTTAATCTAAATAACAAATATTATATGTATTAACGAGTCTAGTATTAAATTTGAGAAAAAATATATAATATAATTGTTACCATTATATCCGTTTGTTTTGAATTTACTAACAGTGCTTAAGATATTGCAATTTTTTTTTTAAGTTTTATCATGCACTTTAAATGAAATTGTTTAATACGTTTTAATGTGAAAATGACACAAATCGTAACATAATGATCGAAAAACAAAAAACATTATTTATTTGAGTTTTTAGAAAATGTGAGAAAAACACTTCGAAAAAATACAAACAAAGTAATTATTTTCGAACATAAGTTCATGATTTTATCATTAATGTGTATGCTTCCTTGTGCAAATGACTGAGGACTTGTTTGGATGAGTTTTGACACGGTCTCGCGAAATTGAGTCAAAACTCTTTGAAATGGAGTTTGAAAAAACTTATCACAAACTCAAACTTAAACTCTTGAAATATATAAAACCTTTTTTTGAAAGAGAAATATATAAAATTTTGATTTGACATCTACCATTTATTCTCCCCCACCCCCTCCATAAACCCAATATCCAAATTCGATCAAAGTGGGCTTTCAAATTTCAAAGGTTTAACCGAATAGGAACTGAATCTCTGAGAAAGTAGTTAGTTTTAATTCTATTGCGATATAATAAGCGGTTTTGAATTAAACTTAAATAAGATTTTCGTTTTTTTTTTCAATTCAATCAACTCTAAAGTAAATCTCCTAAAAACATTAGTCTAAATCACATTGAAAGTACTATATTAGGATATATGCATATTTGGATGACTCTAGTAGGCAACATTGAAAGTTCTATATTAGGCCAGTGTGTAAATATAATTGTTTCATGATTGAAATAGATGTGGTCAAATCGAGTTTATGCTCAAATTTTAATATGAAGTGGGGAGAAAAAAAATATATTCAACAATTTAGGGGGCAAAGTGTTAAACAAGAGATCAATTTCATTCAAGAGCTTTTACCTCCACTTTAGGCTAAAAATGTCATTTTACACCCAACTAAACCCCACCATTTTATTCTCAAAATCTTTCTTAAACCATTTCATTCAAAGTTTCGAAATTCTCAACCGCCGTCAACTAACGGCGTTATTTTATTCCCACCCCTCTATAACAAGCTCACCGTCACACACACACACACACACACAGAGAGACTCAGAGTTCAAGAAACCACTCAACAAGGAAATTCCAGAAGTGACATTAATTAACAAACCCTAAGTATCAGAAATTTTAATTATCCGTAAGAGAATTTCTTACTTGTCCAATTTTTCTGTTTATGTATTCATGTATGTACATACACATGTAGCTCGATCTATTTTTCTTTACTCTTTTCTGATTTATGGGAATTTTAATGCAATCAGATCAAATTCAACAGTTTTGTTTTGGTTCTTCAATAATTTAGCTGCATTGGCCTGGTGTTTTGTGTTAGGTATATAAATTGGACTTGTGGGTTTATGAATTCGATTAATTAATTTCTTCAGTTAGGTATTATTAGGCTTGATAATTGACACATTCTGGTCTGGTGTGTTCAATAATTCATTATACCACAAATTTAGTATTGTGTAACATTCAGCATTTGGTTGTGTTATCGTCTAAGTAATTTAAGCACTACAATTCTCCCCTTTTTTCTGGAGGTTGTACCTAAAGATGTATTCTTCAATTGTGGCATCTTATGGTGATTATTTCAAATGTGGAATTAAAGGAAAAGTTTTCTTTTAGGTTTGTACACCTTCATATTTTAATAAAATTGGTTATGGTTGCATGATTGAAGTTGCAAAGATTCATGAATATATTTTTCACATTTTAAGATAGGAATGGTTAGAATCTTGCATACCTAGGTTTTTATGAGTGTTTTTCTTTTTGTTGATATGCCAGCCCAATGGCCCATCTTCGTTGGTCACATATATGCCTAGAGAAAGCATATACTAACTTAAGTAAATCCAATTATAAGATGTTATTTTGTATTCTGATTGTTTGTAAGTAGTTGGGAAGCAGAATGATTCTGTTTGTTTATTATGTTCATGAATTAGCTTGATTTCTTTACTTTCATCATGGGTTGGCTAAAATGATAATGATGTTACCTTTTTCCAATAAATTGTTATGTTAAAGTAATCATCAAACTTAATTTCCTTTCCCAGAAAACTGCTTTCTTATCATTTGCATGTTGTCAGCATAAATGTGATTTGAAAAATAAGATATTGTTGGATGAAGCTCTTTCGTGTTTGTGATGTTATGTTACCCATTGAATTTCTTAGTCGTGCATAATGTAATACCAGTAGTACTATCTATTTCCATGCACTATATTGTGGTATAGTTGAAGCAAATGGAACTTTGTTGATCATGTTAAATGTACCTTTACATACAAGTGATTGATTTCATTAAATTGCCATAATTAAGTAACGAGTTTTTTTTCAATATATTGGCTGCTGATGTGTAGATATATTATAGTATAGCACTTAATTCTTGTAGAAGGACCTAATTAGAATATTTTTCTTCTCATTTCAGTGATATGGGGATGGAAGGAAGTGAAGTTCACATCGACAAAGAGCCAGACGGTGTCATAATATACTCAAATGGTGTCGCCCATGATTCAAGTTATGGAGATGCTACTCAGCAAGATGTGGTGCAGCAATGTGAGATTATTGATCTGGACCCTCAGCCTGATGATATATCGGATGAGAATGCTGAATTAAAGCACTATGAAATAAAGGAGTGCGATAGTGAAAAGCCAATCGAGATTAAAGAACTTTGTCAAGTCGAGACCTGCGAGAAAAATTTATCAAGTTCAGATGATGATATTAACACATCTAAGAAAGATGCAACATTTAAAGGTCAAAAGGTAACAAATGATAGTCAGAAGACACAAGCTTGTGGCAAAAGAGCTACCAAAACAAAATGCACAGTGCCTCAGCCTTTTGCTCTGGCAACTGAAAAACGTGCTTTGCATGGAACTCGTGGGGCTGAGTTGGACAATATTATTGCTGCGGATAAGCCATCTCTTGCTCGCATGTTGAAACATCCAGCTTCGACAAAGCAGAATCCAGTAAGTTTCTCACAACCACCTATACATTTATGTTCTCTATTCTGAATATGTTTTCATGGAGATGCGGTTTGGTTCTTGATATCAATTTTCCTTTTATTCCACTTGGAAGTTTATTTTGACCAGTTTTCTACAAGTACCTTGTTTCATTTTTTCTATATGTACCATGTTTGAAACAATTGTTATGTTTCACATGTTCTTACTCCCTTCACCTAGAAGATTTACTCACTAGACTTATGTTTCTGGTTTTTTAACTCGCTGAGGGACGGAATATTATTTTCTTTCTTGGTTTTCGACTATATTGCCCTTCTTTGTGCTTAAACCAAAACCTCTCTAGAGGATTTCGTTCACCCAATTAAGCAGCATGTGTTATACTGATATGGTTTGTTGTTTATTTGTGTCACAGAAATTGTCACCTAATGTTCCAAGGAAGCCACTGCAACCTGATAACAAGAAGCGCCCTGATGAAGATAACTGTTCGGTTGCGTCATCATATCCTGTGGCTTCAGCAAGGAAGTTCAAGACAACTGTTTCCTCAGCTCCAACGTTTAAGAGCAGTGAACGTGCTGAGAGAAGGAAGGAGGTACTCTTCAATCAATTAAGTTTATATGCAAAACATAAATTTCTTTCGATTTCTCATCTATGTTCGTCCATTTGTAGTTCTTCTCAAAATTAGAGGAGAAACATCAAGCATTGGAGGCTGAAAAAACTCAATGTGAATCTAGAACTAAGGTAATATACCACTCTCATGTAATGTTTCAAATGTTATAGTGTATAACAAAGTTATCCTTATACTTTTCTGGCTTCTTCCAATTGTAGGAAGAGATGGAAGCAGCAATCAAGCAACTAAGAAAGAGTTTGATGTTTAAGGCAAGCCCCATGCCAAGCTTCTATCATGAGGGACCGCCACCCAAGATCGAATTGAAGAAGGTAAGGATTATTTGACACTCGACGATTTCTTTCAATAATAATAATAATATATGTATATATATTGGCTGAGAACAAAAATAAACTTAATAATGCGTAGTTAAACTGTTTTTTTATTGATATGAATTGCTAGGCACCGCCAACGCGTGCGAAATCGCCAAAGTTGGGTCGAAGGAAGAGCTGCAGTGATGCAAAAGGTTTTCCCATCTTCCAAGACAGCCCTCCTATGGCTTATCAAAACAGAAAATCTGCAGTCAAGATAGAGAATGATATTGGAGAGAGACATGTGGACATCGTTATTCACTCTTGAGAGTTCGTAAGTTATCTAATTTATTGAGGATAAAATCTTTGTGTGCTGTGCCTTGTGACCTGCTGTGTTTCGATTCTGTACATACTTAAAGGGCAAAACCTTTTGAGTGGTTTGTTTTTAAATTAAAGTGTGCAATGTAAATTTATGTAAGTTGTTCACAAATTGGCTGTAAATCATGCTTACTCCGTTCTGAAAATCATTGGCTGTCTTTTATATACTTAATCTGTGGTTTATATTTACTTTTCGTTTGTTAGATATTACTTATACGAAGAAATTTATACGTGGGAAAGCTCTATAGTATAGTATCAAGGTCTCTGTCTAGAATTCAGTTAAGGGTGTAAAGTTGTATACACGAGGACCCATCGATGTGTGCTTTTATTGAGAAGAAACCTTTGGTTTGTGTTATTATGGAAATTGTTATCATGAAAAGCAAGTGAAATCAAAAGAAAGATGCTCTTTGCACATAAAGCTCCTTTCTTTGTAGTGTTTGTATAATAATCTTTGAAAGATGAATCTTTGTACTTAAATTCCCTTTTTAAAACCCTATATGGAGTTGGTGAATCCTAAATTTAATATAGCTCTTAGAATGTTTCATCTGACTTATTAAGTAGTGCTATTTGAGTTTGATTAGATAAATTTGAACAGCATTAATGGTTAGAAAACTTTTGAAGACCAATTTGAGATAGACCAGATAAGCTAATAAACTGATAAATATATGTAAAAATATTGAGTTCTTCAGATTGACATATGTTCAATTCATATAGAGTTTGTTTAAACTTGGTTTGATTAAAAATTTAAAACCAACAAGAAAAAAAATCCAACTAATGTTAAGACTTTATTGACGTGTTTACACTTGTTCTCTCAAATAGTCTCTCTTTCAAGCTTCCATTGAAACTTTAAACAATATTTTATCTGATGTTTGACAAAAATGCAAAGTTGTCTATTAAGTATTAAGTTTGAAAATTCACTTAAATTGAACAAATTGTTTAAGTTTTCGTTTATCGAATGAATTTGAAACTATTTTTAAACTTAATTCGAAAATAAACGAAACTCAGAGAAAAACTTTAATCATTAGGGATAAGAAATTGTAGGTGATATTTTACATATTGGACCACAGATGAGATTGTTCTTGATCCAGACATACATTTGATGCTAAACATTACATCACACAATTAAATTTATACTTACGTCATTTTCAAATATTAATCAGTGGGGTTAACTTTACACACAATTAGAAAGCTAAAATTAAGAACAGTAAATACTGCCTTACACAGTTAAGGTCACTTACTAGTTCACTTTTTGCTCTCTCAATTAATTCATTTTGTATTCTTTTATGTGCTATAGAAGACTCGGGTTGAATCGAACAACAAATTGTTCATATTTATCGAGCTTCATATTGTATTTAAATTAGGTTAAACTTAGACGAAACAAACTTATTTAAACTGAATATGAATCGAGCTTGAGTAGCTTGGTAATTCTACAAATATTTTTATGACTTTTTTGCTTATCGATTGAGTCGAGCTCAACTTTTATTAGAAACCGAATTATGTTTAAGCTTGGAATCACTCTATCTGAGACAATGACTTCATTGATATACATTTAAAGCCCTCCAATTATGATCTCTTCTTCTTTAATTTGCTGCTTTTTCCTATAAAGGGGAAGAAGAAAGAAACACTCTTTCTTACAATAATTTCAGTTGCAAGTTCAAAGCAAGAAACTAAATTTAAAGCCTTTGCCAGTAATAATAATTAATACTTTACTTAATAGAAACTAGCTAGCATTATATTACTCATTTACTTAAGTCTTTAAGTATGTTTTTCAATGCACTTTGTCTTTGACTTTAAAAACTTGAGGGATGGAATTTTCAATGCTTGTCTGATACACACAACGAGTTCTTTGTCAATTCCTAGATCCAATGTAGAATAACAGTATTATGCACTGTATAACAGGGAAAATCTCACTTTGCCCCCTACTCTTTGAACATTCTCCCATTTTGCCCCCTAAATTTTGATAGTTCCCACTTAACCCCTCAACTATTAAATATATCTCAGACAGCCGCCTAAGATACAAAAAGCTAGAATCTAACAGAATATTATGTCCAACTTTAATGATGTGACTTTTAACGTTTTTTCATTTTACGACCCAGTCTTTGACTATTTTGGTACTTTGCATGTATAAGGGTAGTGATCTTGGGAATTTTTAATAGCCGAGGTTCTTAAGTGGGAATTCGCATAGGTTAAGGGCAAAATGAGAAAAAATTCAAAGATTAGGGAGCAAATACTAATGACATCTTAATTGAATTTTGTGTGAAAAGAATGTTATGTTAGAAGATGTATATAGAAAGTCTAAAAAGAGATCCCTTTCTCATCCTTACGTATGTATAAATATATATATATATATATATACAAGGCCCCATGTAATTAAAATCAATGCATGGCCATATCAAAATCAAGAAATCTTCCACCCCCAAATAACCCTTTACCCCTCTACAAACCCCCACCCCCCCCCCCCCCCCAAACAAATTACTTTGATGAAATGTTGAGGGGAATGTTGTCTGATTCGAGACCATTCTCCGAAGATGTATGTATTTATATATTTTTGAATGATCTCGGACCAGGCTTCATTCCCCTCAGCTTTTAACAATGGTTTTTCGATTTTGGGGTACTACTTAAGGTACATTTTCTTTATGAATCTGCATAAATCATTCAAATTTTTTCAGGTTTTGTGTTTATCTGCCATTTGAATAGCAATGGAAGACTGCAGGACTATTTTAATTGGTATATATGAAGGGGACATATATATCTTGCACTAATTTGCAGGTATATAGTTATTTATCTTTCGTTGTTGTTTGTTATTTTCTTTTTTCTTTTGTATGTGTGTGTGTGTGTTTCTGAATTTTACTGATGATGAAGAAGAAGGAATTTCAAATTTTCTTTTTATCAAGAATCAATACTATGTCGTTAAAGGCGAAAGTTAGCTATTGTTTTCATTTTATTTTGATTACAATTAAGCCGGGCATCTTAATTTGTGATATTTATAATTATTAGTTTATTAATGTACTGAGGGGGAAATTTCAACTCAAACTCGATTTGGCCGAACCTGATCTGAAGTAAAAAAAATAAAAATACATTTCTTGTTATGTTTGGTCGTAATTTATCTTTCTCTGGTTTTCACCAAATTCATTGAAAATTGAAGGTAGAGTATATAATATAAGTGTGAAAATATGACTTTTAACAAAAAAAGAAAAGAAATCTTGGAAAGAATAAACCAAGTAATTAAGGTTAATTTAATAATCTGATTTGGACTTTGCTTGCTGAGAGTGACAAAGAATATGGGATTCAAGAACTTTAGTAACTTTATTATTATTGCATGAATTTTACCTTTTTTACACCTTAAGACTGTCATCATGATAATTGATAAGTTTGGACTTCTTATTAATTTTACTCTTTATCTTTTTTACTGTTACATGTGGAAAGTTAATACTATAAATCATGTGTCCTGTCCTGTGTTCACACATGTTTTCTTTTTGATAAGTACCAACCAGTGCATCAATCAATAATGGGCCAATAATCAATTAAGAGAAACAAGTAGTATTTACAAATTCAAGCATAAAAATTGAAACTTATAGCTAGTAAGAGTCAAAAGAAGAGGAGGGACAACTTGAGTATGTTGAAAGGACAAAGCATTCTTTTGCTCAATAAAGGGATCACAATATGGAAAATCATTTCATTTTGTGTGTTAAATGCTTGCTTTTGTGACTTGACTAAATAAATTTAAAGATGAGGTCTTAAAAGATAAATTTTGTTTCCAGTTTGTGACCCATGTGTGTAATAAAAGTTGGTCTTGACAAGAAAGATCAGTTTACTTACAAGTACATGACTTCTTCTTTTACTTTACCTTGCATTACATTTTCATTAAATCCTATGGCATTATATAATTTTCCTTATTCATTATATAAGTAAGTTATTTGTCAGATATGGAGTTTTTTTTTAAACGGATACCATATTCTAAAGATTAATATCAATAAACTGTAATGCATTTCTACGGACCTAACTATTGGCCTAAAGTCGTAGTTTATGCTCTAGCCAAAGTTGCATATTCTATTTCCGCGGCTACGGATGAGCTCTCCCGTTTTATTCAAAAATTTGTACTTGCTGATATTGAAGTTTAATGATTTCTCCCCCGTTGGGGTTCTAAAAAAAAACACTATTGACCCAAAGCCTAAATTCAGCCCATTTTTCCGGCCAACTCTGTCTATAAAGTAAAACTATTATTATTAAATTAAAAAAAAAAAAAAAGAAAGAAGTAAAACTATAAAATATTAGGAAGTGAAAATTCTCAGAAATTGTACAATGTCAAAGTTAAAATGTGAAATACCCCAATTTTAGACTTTTGTTCTGCTAAAATACAATATTAAAGTCAGAGTCTCCACATCAATTTCGTCACTGTTTCATGATTAATATTGCTCTTAGTCATTGGTTTTCCGATTATAGTCGTGTTTTTATTAAACTTTGTACCGACACTATCTAAATCAAAGACAAAAGATGTCGTAAACGTTGATTTTTTGCAATAACCAAATTAAAAAAGACGGAAAATATATATCTCTGTATACTTTCGTTTTATTAACATCCAGTACCAGAATTTTGTAGAGTTTATTAGAAGGGATCAATCTTCAATTAGACAATACGATTAATTATGTAGGACCTCAAACGCTACCAGTTATCCCAAAACTGATTGGTGTTGAAAAATGTCTAAGACACTCGACTACGACTTGATTCCACCACGAGAAAATTGTTGTACAAAACACTTACCAACAATTTCACTAATTAATAAAAATGCCATAACAAACTAACCACAGGAAGAACCTGACCCTATTATTCACATGAAATATTTGGTTCCATTACAGTTTATAAATCTTAAGGTGATCATATATGTGGTCCACATTTCAAAGATGATTGCCCTTGTATAGGTGTCTAGAAGTCTCTTTGAAAGTCATGCATGAGGACTTTGATTTTGAACACAATCATTTATTTGAGTTAATTATTGCCTCAATCAACATCACAATTATTCAGGTATTAATTATAAGTATATGCTACCAATATAGTTTCAATTTACTTTTTACTACTTGTGCGAAGATTATTATTAATATTTGATTTATGCATTTTCTATTTTAGAAAAAAATAATTATATTGAAGGTAATTCCGCCAAGACATTATTGGAAGTTAAATGGAAAATTAAGTACAAGGTCATAGATCTCTATAAATTAATGCTAATTTTGTCAAAGTGTGAGCGACTTTGTTTTCTTGTCTCGACAAAGAAGAGCCAATTTGAGTTTGTCCCGTGCATAATTTGGACTAGCAGAAACTATTCTATATCTAAGACTCTGAGTGAGATTGAATTGTCCGAAAATAAATTGAAGACTATTGAATGACCAACTCATCTAAAAACTTAAGTCATTAGAGAGAGGAATACGTGGAATTTAGAAATGAGTGGCGGAGGGATTCGAACACAGGACCTCTTTGGGCCTGAACTCTGATACCATATTGAATGACCAACTCATCTAAAAACTTAAGCCACTAGAGAGAGGAATAATTTAATATATATCATTTAACAAAGACAAAGGATTAACCTTGATCAGTCTTGTTTTAGTTCGTCAAATTATTTTCTCCAATTTAATTTCTATCATTCCATATGATTACTTATATGCCCTAAATCATCGTCAAATATCATGATATTTTACAGGGATATTTGGCCAAATAGCCTTCTCCCAAATGTTTTTTGCAAAACTAGCCTTTTCTTTTTTCTTTTTTTTTTCCTTGGTTTTAATAACAATTAAATCTAATTAAACACAATTAAGTCTAATTAATCAGTTAATCTAATAATAATAATACAAAACACCTATAAAATTCATTTCCAACTCTCAATTCAAATTTCAAAATTTTTCTAACTACAAAAAACTCTCTAAATTTTTATCACGAATTTTTGTCACTTGTCACTTGGGCGTCCAAGCGCCCGGTGACATTTGAAGATAAGAGTATCTTCAAATGTCACCGGGCGCTTGGAGGTCCAAGCGACCGGGTGACATTCGAAGATACTCATCTTCAAATGTCACCCGGTCGCTTGGACCTCCAAGCGACCGGTGACAAATGTGCCGCTTGTCACTTGGGCGTCCAAGTGACAAGTGACAAAAATTCCGGATTATTTTGTAATTTAAAGTTAATTAATAACATAATCTAAGGAAGACTATTTTTGCAAAGGCAACATTCATAAAGCTAGTTTTGCAAATTAAAAAAGCCATAAGGCTATTTTTGCAAATGACTCTATTTTACATCACTCTACTATCAAATTGATCACTAACTAAATACAAAATGCACAACTAATACTACTAGTATTATTAGCTTGAAAAATTACACACACTTTTGTTTGAGATTCGAACCCAAATCCTCTAGTCATCCAACACTAGCTTTACCACAAGGTTTGACCTCTTGAACATCAATTATCATGATTTGGTTTTATATTTTGCCATTTTATTCAAAATAAACTAAATATATATAAAGTATATATGTGCATAAGTTCAACTGAAATTTATATTATGATAATTCTTTTGTTATTTCTTCGACGTCAAACAACATGAAACTATTGAGGAGTTGTTAACGCACGAAGCAATTTTAAAACTGGAAAAATTGGTTTCGTAATTATGTTCACCTACACATTAGACTTTCCAATCGATCAGGACCTAGATTGCACGGTTACGGATACGTCGATACGGTATAGTACGATACGAGTACGACGATACGGATTTTCAAAATTTATAGGATTCGATACGGCAAAAATATGTGTATATATATTTAAAAATATATTAAAATTATGTAATATATATTTAGTTCATTTTTTATTTCATATTAAAATAAATAATACTATTTACCTCTTATATAAGTGTTTAAGTAAAACCATAGTATTAATATCATAGGCAAAGTCTTTGGCCCTATACAGATTTTGAAGCGTTTTATGTAGATTTACTTTGATATTAATATACATAATCTAGAAAATATTTGTAGACATACATGCTCTCAAGTATTCTGGGTATTTCCGATATGCCTTCATTTGTATCCGATATGTATCTTTTTTATTTACTTACTATTGAAATCGACACGATGGAGTATTTCACAAGTATCGTACGAATATCTGAATATCCGATACGCATATTACACTGTATATAATTTCGGAGTATCCGTACAATCTAGATCGGAACAAACCAAACGATTTAACATCCTCGATCCATTTGACAAGCTATGGGCCGCTCAAAAATCCCGGGCTTGTTTTTTACACCGACAAAATCTTACCCGACCCACCAGTGTGTAATCAAGTGCAACAGAATATATTTATGAACTAAAGCATCTAGCTGAACAAATATCCTAAAATTTATCCAAAAAGTTAATTCGTAATACTGTCACGTAAAATATAAAATCATATTCCTACGACGCGCCTCCTATAGCGTTCATAACACGCACTATATCATCAATTCATAATCTCGTTTCCTAACAAAGACGCGTGATACCACGCTCCATAAATTACGTGAGACATCAGTTATAATGGAATTACCCCGAGCAGTTACAGATATAATTTATTGGAATTTATTGTACATTTGTCTTTGATAGTTGTACCTTTTATCTCAATACTGTAAAAAAAATCCAATTTAATAATTCATCTTCCACCCCCCGCATCACATTCTCTATCTCTTTTCTCTTTCCAATCCAACCGATTGCCGCATCAATGGAAGGGAGATGGATTGAATTAAACTATGACTATGCTCTTGAATTGCTCAAGAATCCTTTTGTAATGGAAACATTCGTCGACATATTGGTTTGCACCGTGCCGATTTGGCTGGCGGTGATGATCGGATTGATGATCGGTTGGTCTTGGCGGCCGAGATGGACCGGTCTGGTTTTTCTCGGGTTCCGATCCAAGCTCCGGTTCTTTTGGACCGCTCCCCCAGGGTTTGGAGCTAGGCGGTTCTGGTTTGCGTTCACAGCGCTCTCGGCTTTTCCAGTTTGCCGTCGGCTTTGGTTTAGTTTCCGCCGCGATAGGAGTTTTAAGATGGAGAACTCATTGGCGGAGGAGCACGTTGATTCGGCTCCTGCTGATGATGGCGATATCATGTAGGTTTTTTAAATTTTGCTCTTCCCATTTATGATATATATTATTTGTGGTAATAGAAGAAAATGAGATGTAAAATATGATAATAGAATCATCAATATGTTAACTGAAACTCACAATTTGAGTGTGAATTGCACCGTCTGCGTAAATAATTGTTTAAAACATGCAATAGAACCATTAAGTTAAAAAGTTGTGTATGTTTACATTTTTGGGTATAAGGGAATAAGAATTCAGAAACTATAGCAAAATGACTGGTGCTGAAGCCTGAAGTATCAGTTATAGTAATTTGAAATGAGCCTGAATTTGTAGGGTTTATCTATAGTTTTGGGGGCTTAATTAAGATTTTCATATAATTTCAATAGGTTAAGATCTGATTAATATGTTCATATGGAATTAACTTTTTTATTTGGTTTTTATGTTTTTGAGTAATGCTTTATTTTCGTCAGAGTAATGAATATGGGGCTTTAAGTGGTCAGCATTACTGTTTTAGATTTCTGAAGCATGCTTTGGTTTGAATATATTCGTCATACATGTCGGATATGACTCTAAATGTTGGATTAGCCATTTGGTATTTTGGAATGATATGCTGCATTGTGAATGTTAATAAAGTTGTCTGGACGTTAGCCGTTATTTCAGTATGACATGTTTGATTATCGTAGATCACTATTCGAGTGGAATGTGCATGTGCCAATTACTGATTGGAATGTGCACTGAAACGATTGCCAGATGTTTACCATACGACAAAATATTGATTAAAAACCAAAAACCAAACCTATTATATTCCTATTAAATATGTTTCCATGCCGATGGGTTCTTTCTATTTGGTAGAATCTACATGATTCAATCATTTGATTTGTCATTACCTATTATCTAAAATTGTGAATTCTAGAATATATGTCATGCTAATTTATGCACATAAATCTGAAGGATTTGGATCATATGATATCTCGATGCGTTAGAAAATCAAAAGATTCTTAATGCTTATCATGGTTCTGGTAAATTTATTACTAATTGATGTCTATATATGTGAAACTCTAAGTCCATTATTATGAATCATGAGTTAAACAATTCCAATTAGTCCAAAGGAAATAAAACAATTATTGCTGGAACCATCTTGGTAATCAAGGAGATAGTTTCCTTAGGATAATCTGAATAAATAATTGAAATAGCTATAAATATCTTCTAATGGTTTTTTATTATTATTTTTATTTTGGTGTAGGTGGCTATTTCCATATGAGCAATGTAATATGAACAGACATAGCTTTTGGAAACGTTGTTACTCTGTGCATTTGTAATTTTGAATAATTACGATATGTTGTCAACGTAAAAGCCAATCTAGAGCTAGTACATCTTGAAATTAATGTTGTGGATCCATCGTATTTGAATTTTAGTCTTCCTATATTAGATTCTCTAGACTGTAATAGGGCTCTTGTCCTATAAAGTTCATTACCAATTATGCCATAACATGCAAAGTGAAAACCCATCTATGTTATGTCTGATACCATCTTTTAAAAATCGGGGGATTGAGGCCAGTGGTTGTGTTGGTGGTTCTTGAGTCCATTAATTATATTTGTTATTTTTTTCTCTTAATTAATTAATTGTTACTTTTCTCTTACTAAGAGCTGTTTTAAAACTTACTCACATTTGAGCCACATTTTTCTCATTTCCAATTGTTTTAATTACTGGCATCCACCTCATCAAATCCTTTCTTGATGGATGATGGTCCTTCATGAGTGCTCTCGATTCTTTCTAGATTTGGAGTAAATTTCCAGCCATAACAAATTTTCTGAATTTGATTAGTTTTCTCCATCAAATAATATAAGCCTTTTACCAAGTGATTTTGTCAAATGGCCAGGTTGTTTGAAAGTTTTGGATCTGATCGTGATCTTTTTAGATGATTAAACACGCTAAATTATTTTACACTTGTGGGAAATAACATATATTCTTCGGGCTAGCTAAATACTCCATGATTTAAAGCATATGGAGCTGATTATCGACGCTGCTCTTCTGTAGGCCTGACCCTGTAGCTCCAGATGTAGACTTAAATAGTGTCACGGAAAAAGATCTGGACCATCTATTAAATCTCATTGATGGAAAAGATGGGGAAATTGCATGGCAGAGCATGATGGAGCGCTCCACATCAAACATGTCATACCAAGCTTGGCGCCATGAACCCGAGGTAAGACTAAAGTTATACCATCATCATGGTTTTTAATTGGATATGTTTTATAAATTATAATCAGTGTAGTTAGTGATCAATAATGCAATTTCTAATTGATGGTGTATTTATTCTCAAAAAAAAAAAAAATGATGGTGTATTTGATACATCTATTGTTTAAACCCTTAAAGTGAGTTATTTCATGATTTCTGGAAACTGTTCGAGCTCTCTACCACTGAGAAACAAAATAAGTTCTGTTTGTGCCACTTAAAGTATGCCATAATTTTTTTTGAAATTTTGTTGACAGATGGGCCCAATAGCATACCGCAGCAAAACCATTTTTGAGGATGCAACTGCTGAGCTGGTCAGAGATTTTTTTTGGGACGATGAGTGTCGGCCTAAATGGGATCCTATGCTAGCATACGTCAAAATACTTGAAGAATGTCCTGACACGGGAGCGATGATTGTCCACTGGATTAAGAAGGTTTGCAAAACAAAAGATATGCACCAATAACACCAAACTGGTTATTCACTTAAATTTTCTTTTATCAATAGCTTTGCAACTGATGGCATCTCCTTTTTTACCATATGCAGTTCCCTTTCTTCTGTAGTGATCGAGAATATATCATTGGTAAAAGAATATGGGAGGCAGGAAAAACTTATTATTGCTTGACGAAGGTATGGTGATTTAGGACAGGGTTCTAAAACTGCTTTGGTTGCTTATAGAATGCCGAAAGGCATTGGCTTTTCAATTTACAGAATTTATTAGTAGGACAAAGGTGCACAAAATGTTTGTAATTGTACGCAATCCAGAAGAAGCCCAAAAACGTATTGAAATCTCAATAAAGTGGTCAATATTCAAGTCTAAAGTTCTCTAGGAATAGACTTTTTTGTCGAAATAACCTTATAAGAACTCAAAACTCCTGAAATTTTTTAATACATAAGAAAACTATCTTAAAGTCCTACTTATAATGATGCAGAAAAATCTACAACATATGATGTTACTAAAATACCCCAGGGTTAAATTATAAAATTAATAAAAAGAAAAGAAAAAAAGCTTTCAAGCTTAAGTAGTAAACACAACTATGTTATCTTCACTGGAACTGGTATTGCACCTGATACAAGTCCGCAGCATATGATATTTGTGGTAAGACACTATTGTTGTAATGTCTGATATGTAACTTTGCCAGCTATGCCTTCTTTGGAACTCCTTGCTTCCTCACAAATGTTTTAAAATATATTCTTCAAATTGTTAAATCCTCCTCTGCCTTGAATCGCTTTCCATGTGCAAAAACACTACTTTATGTAAATTAAGCTATGATTTTACTTCACGTGTCCCTAATTTGTAAACACTATGGCTTCAGGGGGTACCATATCCAACTTTACCAAGACGTGACAAACCTAGGCGTGTGGATCTTTACTTTTCAAGCTGGGTTATAAAGCCAGGTAAGCTATTTATTTATGGCCTTCCTGGTTTTCCAAGTTTATGCATTTATTTTCCATCGTAACTAATGCAAAGTTACACAGTTCAATCTCGTAAGAGTGATGGCCAATTCTCCGCATGTGAGGTCACACTTGTTCACTACGAAGACATGGGTATTCCAAAGGATGTAGCTAAGTTGGGTGTTCGACATGGCATGTGGGGAACTGTCAAAAAGTTACACGCTGGCTTCAGAGCATATCAAGCTGCTAGAAAAATAGAGACATCGCTTACTAGGTGTGCTCTCATGGCAAGAGTTACTACCAAAATCTCAGAGGATGAAGACACTGTCTGTTTGGAGCGAATATCCGGTGAAGAAGGGGAAAACGAGGTTGTTGAAGTTCATAGACAGAAAGATCATGGTGGAATAGATTGGAAATGGTTGGCTATTGGTGGAACTGTTGCACTTGTTTGTGGACTTCAAACAGGACTTATAGGAAAAGCTTTGTTAGTTGGAGCCGGACATAGAGTTGCTCGGAGATGAGGGAATTCTTGATGATACTTTGTGTATAAATGAGACGTCTTTGCACATATCGTTTGAGGTATGAGTTTATTACACAATCATGTTCAGTTTTCTTTATACTGCATTATTTGCTCTAATTTTGGAGAATGTTTATTTGCTTTTGATGCAGGCATTTGTGTATATTGTGACATAGAGGGGAGGCCAAAAATATAAATTTATTAGAATCGTATTTTTGTTTCGTCCCTTGTACTCGAGACTCCTTTTTACCTAATATTTTTCCCTTTGTACTTGAATTAAATAAATAATCAGTATATACCAATTAATAATTAGTAGTATTATAAACCTTTACATATCCTCACGTTGAATTAGTATGTTCCCTTTGAGATTAGAAGCTCAGAATAGGGTAAACTCCGTGCAGTACAGAAATGTTTATTAAAACATACCAATTGATATGATCAAAATTCAACTGTAAATAATAATTTGAAAATATTTTTGAACCAGTTTTTACAGGACGTGCACGATCTCAACTTTCCTCTAATCTTTGAAGAAATTAAGGCCCCAAACTAGACTTGTATTGGCTTGTTAATTCCAAGTTTGAGACGTTGACGTCACTAAATCTACCATTTAAATCTTCACGTGCTTGAAATTTCTTCATTTCTTATGACAAAAAAAAAAATCAATATCCGGTACTTTTAACCACTCACTTTTTAAGTAGGGATTTTCAATCGAATTGGGCTTATTTGAATCCCTATGATTGAACTCGACAATATTTGAGTTGAACCTAATTAAATATGAGGCGGTTTGATTTTCAATACTAAGTAAATATGAATTTGCTTGATGTTTATCATATTAGAAAAAAAGGTTCTGATTTGAGTTTGAGTTTAATGAAGATTCACTCAGATAATCTCTGACTCATTAACATGCTTAAGTAATTTAATTCGATATATAAAATTTATAACTCCCTTTAATTTTGTATACCCCAAATCATTATTATAAGGAGTGAAATGAAAAAAAGAAAAATCCCGAGTTTTGTCCCTCACAAAAGGATGCAAAAACACACATATGCGCCTTAACATTAGCCTCTAACAATTTGCTTGATGTTTATCATATCGAGTTTTGATATTTGATAATATTTAAATTCGAGTGAGTGAGTCTATATCGACTCATAAAGCACGATAGACAGCCCAACTGTATTTCCATCTAATTGAATTTATTTCATGGACATGAGAAGTCTTTTTCAACATTAGCCTCTAACCCAGCCCTTTCATTACCAAAGCCTTTATGGTGAAAGTAACCCAAAGTTTTGGAGTCATTAGAATTATAAGCATTTGATGTGTCAAGTCTCATGGGCTGTCTCTTTGTATGGACAAGCTTGAAAGTGACCCCAAAATTCACATTTGGATATTTTTATATGTATGTATGTTTTATTTGGGCAAGATTAATGTAGATTTGGACAGCTCATTTGTAAACATGAAATTGGAAAAGAAAAAAGTATTTTTAAAAACTCTTAGGGCCCGTTAGTTTGGTGTTTGGAAAAGTAATTTGGAAGAGTAGTGGAGGTTTGTGAAATAATTTCGATTTGTGTAATTTTGTTTGTTTGTGTTTTGAGAGAGTGGCTTGAGAAATAAAGTAATTGTAGATTTTTTTTGGAAGAATATGTAGTATGTGTAAGATGTGTAAGACTTTTATGTCAAATCATGTTTGTTGTGAGATAAATTGTGTAAGAGATATGTTACTTTATGTCAAATCGAAGTAGAGTTTGTATAGGTTTTGTTTAAAGATAAGAAAATACTTGTTTGTTTGGGTTTTGAGAGAGTAGTTTGAGAAAATTGAGAGATGAAAAATTTATTTCATAAAATAGAAAACATGTGTGTTTGGCATTTTCCAAACACGAAATTTTTTTGGGAAATGCCAAACAAACAAGCTCTACTATTTTAGCTGGTTGGTTGTAATTTATTTAAATTTAATACTCATCACATCATAATTCATATGCATGATGGTTGAAATTAATAGGCTACTAGTTCGTTGGAATTCGCCCCTTGAAATAAAACATGAAAAACCAAAGGTGAAGATAATAAAAAAAACTAAAAATGTTTATGATTTGAAAATTATATTGAAGTGAAAACTTAAAGTTCTTTTTTTTTTTTTTTTTGTGGTATAAAGGTTTAGGGCCTGTTTGTTTGGCGTTTTCCAAAAAAATTCGTGTTTGGAAAATATCAAACAAACATGTTTTCTATTTTCTGAAATAAATTTTTCATCTCTCAATTTTCTCAAATTACTCTCTCAAAACCCAAACAAACAACTATTTTGTTATCTCTAAACAAAACATATACAAACTCTATTATGATTTGACATAAAGTAACATATCTCTTAAATAATTTATCTCACAACAAACATGATTTGACATAAATTCTTATACATCTTACACCTACAACCTAACTCTTCCCAAAAAAACATAAACCTACTTTATTTCTCAAACCACTCTCTCAAAACATAAACTAACAACATTGCTCAAATCGAGATTATTTCATAACCTCCACTACTTTATCAAATTACTTTCCCAAACACCAAACAAATAAACCCTTACACTTTACATAATATAATATTTTTGATGAAGTTAAGATATTGTGGATGGTTTATTTGAAATTATTTATAAGGATAATTTCTCAAAATTGACCATTCTTGAATCTGTATGGATATGGGATCAGCCGTACACAACTTAAGGGTTGCTTTTCATTATTATTTTGTATTGGAGCTGAAGGGAATTTTACCATATTTAATTCAAGGATTCTGGAAGAATTGAAAAGTGACAGAGAGCTTTGGACGATTTGGGAATTAGGGATTAAGGATTATTGTAATTTTATTTGTTTTCATTATTATTTGTATTTTATTTTTTTCTTTTGTTTTCTTTTAGTTAAAGCGTTACACGCTTTCTAGTTAGTTAGGAGCAGTTTTTTATTTCTTAGTTGCACCGCCTATGTGTATATATAAATACAGGGTTCGACCCTTGTAAAAGACATTAAGATAATATACAGCTTTAATTTTCTTTTTCACTTGTTCTCTCTTTTCTTCTTCTTCATCAAGAAGATTTGAATACAAAATTTAATCTGTAAATTTACACGCATGATCTGCTATTAGATTTTAACATGGTATCAGTTGTTTTCTACTTCGTTTCCGCATCACTTTCTTGAGTTTTTTGGACTCAATCTTCATTGTTTCTTCTCTGTTCTTGGAGATTTTTTCCCAGTTCGAAGTTCTGTCTTCGCACTTGTTTTTTGTCTATTTCTTGGAGTTTTTCTTCAAGATTTTTTCCCAGTTCGAAGTTCTGTCTTCGCACTTGATATTTCTCTGTTTCTTGGAGTTTTTCTTCAAGTTTTTGTAGTCTCCAGTTTGAGGCTCTGTCTTTCCTGCTTGTTTCTTCTCTTTTCATCTGTTTTTTGGTTCTTTGGAAGCCAACAATGTCTACTGAATCTGGTCTTGATTCTTCCTCCACCGGCAGCATCCGCATCAAACCACCTCTGGAGGACCCTTCTGGCCCTTATTTCCTCCATCCCTCCGACGGACCTGGTCTCCTCCTTGTCCAGTCCAAACTCAATGGTGAGAATTATTCAGCCTGGGCCCGTTCCATGACACTTGCCCTGAATGTTAAACGAAAGATAGGCTTTATCAATGGTTCAATACCTAATCCAGGTACATCTGACACAGTCTTGTTTGATGCTTGGTCCTGCAATAATGATATAGTAGTATCTTGGATTTTAAATGCTGTTTCTAGTGAGATTCATTCAAGTATCATATACTCTACTGTTGCCAAGGAAATTTGGGAAGATTTGAAAGTTAGGTTTCAACAGTCTATTGGCCCTAGGGTATTCCAATTAAGAAGGGATCTTGCTACAATTTCCCAAGGTTCACTTTCTGTTAATCTTTACTTTACAAATTTAAAATCCATATGGGATGAATTGCATTCATACAGGCCTATAATGGTTTCTTGTGAGAGTGACTGTGGCAATGCACAGAAAATTCTCAATCACCACCAAGAGGAATACATGATGGCTTTCTTGATGGGTTTAAACCCTTCTTTTGATACCCTAAGGGAACAAGTGCTTTTGATGGATCCTTTACCTACAATCAGTAAGGTTTTTTCACTAGCTACACAAGCTGAAAGACAGAAACTAGTGGGACAGAAGGCTCCACCAGATTTCTCATCTTCTATGGCCTTTGCAACTAGGAATTCTTCTCAAAACCAGCAGAATACACGCCCATATAATCAGTTCAAAAACACATCACAGACCACAACCACAAACAGTAACACTACCAATTCAACTTCATACAAGAACAAACCTAAACCTATTTGTGCACATTGCAATATACCTGGACACACCATTGACAAATGTTTCAAATTACATGGCTATCCCCCTGGATTCCAATTCAAATCCAAACAACCATCACACCAATCCTATCAGTCTAATACAGTCAATCAGATTTCAGAAAATCAATTACAACAACCTGCCAACTTGACTACTGATGATTCAACCAATCAGCTGGCTCCACTACTTCAAAATTTCACTCCAGAACAGTGTCAACAATTAATCAGTCTGTTCTCCACCAAACTTAATACATCACAATCTGCTACTCCACCAACAGAGTCCTCACACATTTCATGTGTTTCTGGTATTTGTTCTAACATTTCTGATTTTAATATTTCTTTTTTTAATATACACTGGATATTAGATTCTGGTGCTTCAAAGCACATTTGCAACAACATAAATTTATTCAAATTTTTAAATCCTATTTCAAATACTAAGGTTGTCTTACCTGATACTTCTTGTCTTCCTGTTTATGAAATAGGTGATGTTTTTATTAGTCCTGACCTACATCTTAGGAATGTCTTTTATATACCACAATTTAAATTCAACCTTATTTCAATTAGTGAATTACTGACTTATAGTAACTTATTAGTTAAATTCACACCTACTTCCTTCATCATTCAGGATTCCCAAGAGAGGATGATTGGAAGGGGTGAATTACAGCAAGGATTATACATACTGGAACCTCAGAAAATTACACCTACTATCCCTCCTACATGCAATACAGTCTCCTTTTCCACATGGCACAGAAGATTAGGCCACTTACCTTTAAAAACTATGTCTTGGCTTAAGTGTGAAATGAATTTAGATTCATCTAGTAGTTGTAATAATGACCCTTGTTACATATGTCCACTAGCTAAACATAAAAGAAATTCATTTCCTACTTCTGTTACTTGTTCTACTGAAATTTTTGAACTACTTCATTGTGACATTTGGGGTCCTTTTCATACACCATCTTATAATGGCTATAGATATTTTGCTACTTTAATTGATGATTATTCAAGGTTTACTTGGGTTTGTTTCCTTACTAGAAAATCTGATATAAGTTCTGTCCTTCCAAATTTTATTAATATGGTAAAAACACAGTTTGCTAAAAACATCAAAGTGTTTAGAAGTGATAATGCCCCAGAATTAGTTTTTACTGATTTATTTAATAAACATGGAATTTTACATCACTATTCTTGTGTAGAAACTCCACAACAGAACTCTGTTGTGGAAAGAAAACATCAACATCTTTTAAATATTGCTAGGGCTCTTTTAATTGAATCTAAAGTCCCTATAACTTTCTGGACAGAGTGTGTTGCTACTGCAGCATACCTTATCAATAGAACTCCTACAAAAGTTCTTAATTTTCAGACACCTTACACTTGCTTGTTTAATAAAGAAGTGGATTATAATATTTTAAGGACATTTGGATGTTTAGTATTTGCATCTACATTAAAACAAGGCAGGACAAAATTTGATCCCAGAGGGAGAATTTGTGTTTTCATTGGTTATCCATTTGGTATTAAAGGTTATAAATTGTATGATATTCAAACTCAACAAATTTTCATTTCAAGAGATGTTATATTTCATGAAAACATTTTTCCTTTTACTACTCTAAATAGCACTGTTCCTACAAACACAGAAACTATTTTTCCTACTACTACCTCTGAAAGTTACAGTGCTTATGATTCCTATCCTTTGGACTCTAATGATTCTAATCCTACATATGATTCATATCCTTTGGAGTCTAATGTTTCTCCTGATCCTGATATTACCACCTCTGCACAGCCATTAAGAAAGTCTACAAGACAAACAAAAAGGCCTAATTATCTAAATGACGACCACTGTAATTATCTTGCTAACACTTCAACTGTTTCAAAATCCAAATATCCTATTTCTAATGTGTTGCAATATAATTATTTGTCTGATTCTTATAAATCTTTTATTTTAAATATTTCCTCTGAATCTGAACCCCTTTATTATCATCAAGCTGTCACTAATGCAAATTGGAGGAATGCTATGCATTCTGAAATACAGGCTTTAGAAGACACACACACTTGGAAAATTGTTCCTTTACCAGAAGGTAAACAAACAATTGGTTGTAAGTGGGTGTACAAAATTAAAAGACACCCTGATGGATCTATTGACAGGTACAAGGCAAGACTAGTAGCTAAGGGCTACACTCAAAAAGAGGGGATTGATTACACTGAAACTTTTTCCCCAGTTGCAAAATTGGTTACTGTTAAAGTTTTGTTAGCTTTAGCAGCAATTAAAAATTGGAAATTATGTCAACTTGACATCAACAATGCTTTTTTATATGGAGACCTTGAGGAAGAGGTCTACATGGATCTTCCCCTTGGTTATCCACATGCAAAATTTACAGGTACAACAAGATATGTTTGTAAGTTACAACAGTCTCTCTATGGCCTTAAACAGGCTTCTAGACAATGGAATGCCAAATTTACTGAAGCACTTTTGGAATTTGGTTTTCAACAATCAAAATCTGATTACTCTTTGTACACTAAAGGTCAAGGTGATGATTTTCTTGCATTACTTCTTTATGTTGATGATATTGTCATTACAGGACCTAATGTTACTCAAATTTCTCTTCTTAAAGACTTTTTACTTACTAAATTCAAACTTAAGGACATGGGTGATCTTAAGTATTTTCTGGGCTTGGAAGTTGCTAGAACTTCAAAGGGCATATGTTTAAACCAAAGACAATACACTCTACAGATTTTGGAGGAGTCTGGTTATTTAGATTGTAAACCATTATCTTTGCCCATTAATCCTAGGTCTAAAATTAATTCTGAAGATGGGGATTTACTTGATGATCCTACTTACTATAGAAGATTAATAGGCAGACTTTTATATCTAACCATAACTAGGCCTGACATCACTTATGCTGTGCACAAGCTTAGTCAATTTGTTTCACAGCCTAGGATGCCTCATCTACAAGCAATTCATCATATTTTCAGATATTTGAAAACTAATCCAGGTAAGGGTCTGTTTTTCTCATCTACATCTACACTAACTCTTAGTTCTTTTGCAGATGCAGATTGGGCATCTTGCCAAGATACTAGGAGATCTACAACAGGTTTTTGTGTATTTTTAGGAAGTTCACTTGTTTCCTGGAAATCAAAGAAACAAGTTACTGTCTCTAGGTCCTCTGCAGAGGCAGAATACAGGGCCTTAGCTACTGTTTCAAGTGAAATCATATGGCTACAACAACTCCTCAGAGATTTTCATCTTGAGGGGGGCGTATTGGAGCTGAAGGGAATTTTACCATATTTAATTCAAGGATTCTGGAAGAATTGAAAAGTGACAGAGAGCTTTGGACGATTTGGGAATTAGGGATTAAGGATTATTGTAATTTTATTTGTTTTCATTATTATTTGTATTTTATTTTTTTCTTTTGTTTTCTTTTAGTTAAAGCGTTACACGCTTTCTAGTTAGTTAGGAGCAGTTTTTTATTTCTTAGTTGCACCGCCTATGTGTATATATAAATACAGGGTTCGACCCTTGTAAAAGACATTAAGATAATATACATCTTTAATTTTCTTTTTCACTTGTTCTCTCTTTTCTTCTTCTTCATCAAGAAGATTTGAATACAAAATTTAATCTGTAAATTTACACGCATGATCTGCTATTAGATTTTAACATTTTGTGGATGCATGAAGGGTAATGGGAATGTAGATATGAAAAAAATATCAAAAAGAAAAAGGAAAAACAAAAAAGGAATGTACATATTGAAATTTGGACCATCTAATGTATATGCAACTACACGTAGCTTTTGTACTTGTACAAGTGGGTTTGGATTGGACCCGTTTATTTTATTCTATTGAAGTCTTATTTATGTCACAACAAATTAAAGATAACTCGTGATTGCTACATCATCAAGGATCCAAGTTTATGAAAATTAGAAATTGTATTTAAAGGGTGTATGTGTGGATGGGTGTTTGCCAAACCCATAAAATCATTAAAAATTTATTTAGAAATTTATATTCAAATTTTTTAAATCTTTAAAATATTTATTTGATACTTACGATCTATTTTTTCTCTCAAATCTCAATAAACATGACATTGATTTGATACATATCACTTACTTTTTTCCCTAAACCCCAACATCTAATCTCAATATAAGTTGAGTTTCAACTTATTCAAATAAAAAAATCCAACAACAAAAACGCATCCAAATGAGGTCTTAAAGGTTTCATCGAAACCACCTAAATCATTTTTTTTAAATCGAGACTCACGAAATCAAGCAAAAACCTATTAAAATAGACCCTTAGGCCATCTCCAATGGAGATGGTCGGGGCCGGGGCGGCTGCAGGGCTGGAACAGGCGGGGCTGAGGCCTCGGCGGAG
Source organism: Penstemon barbatus (assembly GCA_003313485.2). Classification (NCBI taxonomy): domain Eukaryota; kingdom Viridiplantae; phylum Streptophyta; class Magnoliopsida; order Lamiales; family Plantaginaceae; genus Penstemon; species Penstemon barbatus. The sequence goes on from CM064884.1 coordinate 5,908,084, forward strand.
CCCTGCTGCGGGAACGGGCTCGCGAGTGGTGGAGGTTGAAGAAGAGGGGCGCGTATTATCACGCGTCCCTCTTTAAAACAGGTGCCGCCAAGTGGCGGCACCTGATTGGCTCTTTTCCCTTTTTTTATTTTCTTTTAATTTATTATTGTTGTATAATTAATGTGTTGTATTAATGTTGTATTGTTGTAATTAATGTGTTATTTTAATTAATGTGATAGGTTTTAATTATATAGTATATAGTATGATTAATTATTTAAAGTAATTTTAAATAAAATTATGATATACTTATAAATATAGTAATAGTCCATTTAATTAAACACTCATACTAATAATTTTTTAAAAATACGGAATTAGTTAAAAATACAAAATAAACACTCATACAAATAAAATTTAGATTAATATTTAATCTAAATTAAATATTTAAATATATACTAAAATAGACAAGAAAAGTAAATTCAAACACTCATTTTTAACCGTATTTTGAATAAACATGGGCTATTAAGTCTTTTTGAAGTCTACGGTTGGTTTCCTTGGAACGAATTGCTTTATGACGCAGCATATAGTTATCAAATGTTTGCCTTCTTCGTACAACATCTTGAAACTGTACTCCGCAACATGGATAAATTCTAGCACGTGCTCTACGAGACGTGCTAATGTCAGTATCATCATCGTCCTTGTATTCGTCACGTTCATCCTCCACAATCATGTTGTGGAGTATTATACAAGTTAACATGATATTGGACAAATCTTGCGTATGCCACCCCATGCCGGGTTGATTAACGATTGCGAACTGAGCTTGGAGAATTCCGAACGCTCGTTCAACATCTTTGCGGAATGATTCTTGAAACCGCGAGAATACTTGTTCAGGATTGGTTCTCGGATTTCTCACAGACTGTATTAGCGTTTCCCACTTCGGATATATGTCATCCGCAAGATAGTAAGGCATGTAGTAAGTATGTCCATTCACTTCATACTGAACCTCGGGAAGGTTACCAGAAGTGAGGTTATCGAACAGAGGTGAACAACCAAGTACTGTAATGTCGTTCAATGCTCCCGGCACGCCAAAAAAGGCGTGCCATATCCACATATCATGTGAAGCAACAACTTCAAGAACAATCGTAGGTTTCCTCGACCTTCCAGAAAAACTTCCTTGCCATGCGGTTGGGCAATTTTTCCACGTCCAATGCATACAGTCGAGCGACCCAATCGTTCCCGGAAATCCACGTCGTTCTGATTTGTCAAGTAGCATGGCCAAATCAGCTTGGTTTGGGGCACGAAGGTACTGGTCTTTATACAAACGCAAAATGGTTTGACAAAATTCACGGACAATCTCGCATATAGTACTCTCCGCAACACGGAAATTTTCGTCATTGGAATCGTAGGATCCTGCGTATGCCAACGTCCGCATAGCAATTGTTACCTTCAGAATTGGTGAAAACCCTGCTCGATGGGTGGCATCGTATCTTTGACAAAAGTATATATTTTCACGCTCGCAATCCGCAAGGATACGGAGGAAAAGGGGACGCTTCATACGGAAATGGCGCCTGGATATTTCACCTGAGTACAACGGTCTTCATATTGTTCGTGAAGTTGTGCATCTTCATTATCTTGTTCTTCCATCGTGTTGTTATAATCTTTCCCAAAATTTATTTCGGGAAGAAGATGATTCGTCACCATCACCATAACAATAATCCCCGCCAAAATCATAGTTTTGGTTCATCTTGAGAAAGTAAATATTTTCTGTAGATTGAATATTTTCTGTAGAGTGAATATTTTTTAAGAGTGAATGTGTTGAGTAGAATGTGAGACTGGATTATTAAATAGGCAAAATACGTACCAAATATCCACCGTTCGATTTCTGCACCAGATCTCCACCGTTCATTTTCTGCACCCATCTCCACAGTTCTTTTTGTGTACCGATCAGATCTCCACCGTTAATTTTCTGCACCCATCTCCACCGTTCTTTTTCTGCACCAATCTCCACCGTTCTTTTTATGTACCGATTCGATCTCCAGCGTTCATTTTATGCACCGATCTCCACCGTTCATTTTCTGCACCAATCTCCACCGTTTTTTTTCTGCACCCATCTCGACCGTTCTTTTTTTGCACCCATCTCCACCGTTCTTTTTCTGCACTCATCTCCACCTGCACCGATCAGATCTCAACCGTTCTTTTTCTACACCGATCTCCACCGTTCTTTTTCTGCACCAGATCTCCACCGTTCAATTTTTAGAAAATTACATAATACACCCTATAGCTTTTCCTATATAAAGAGAGTTGTGTTCACTTCTGAAAGCACACATCTCTCAATATCTTTCAATCTAAATAAAAAAGAAAGCAAACATTTTAAGGCAATGTCTCAAAAGTGGTGTCAGGCTGAAGATGTAGCCTTGACAAAGGCTTACATAGAGGTATCGGAGGACAACATCACAAGGTCAACCCAGCCTGAGAATACATTCTGGCAAAGAGTCATGTTGATAATGTAAGTCCTTCTTGATAGTATTGGACATCATTACGAACGCAGAACAAAAGAGTCACTCACTAGTAGATAGAAAAAACACATTGGCAGCAAGATGCAAAAATGGAACGAAACACTTGAAAGGGCCAAAAGGGAGGTGGGAAGTGGCGGCCAAATAATGGAAGAGGTAAATATTACGTTAATTTTTAGCTAAGTAATTATTAATAGGTTATATTAACTATTTTTTGTAATTTTTAGCATGAATTGGCATTGCGTCTGTACAAGGCCGAAACGAAGCAAAATTGGTGCTTCCAGCACACATGAGAATATGCATCAGAGTGGATCATGTTCAGGTCAACATCTGGAACGTCTCAAACACCTCCAGTTAACCCATCTCAACCAACGGAAGATTGTTATATTCCAACCCCACCACAAGAAACTCAATTTGAATCGGAAACACTAGGAGACGATGGTCATCCCGAGACTCCCCATGTACCTCAATCGAGTTCAAGATCTGAAAGACCTACTGGTAACAAAAAGGCCAAGAAGGGAAAAGGGAAGGATTTCGTCGAGTTCACGTGTTACTGATTTTGAAAGGGAAAAATTGGCGTCCATGAGAGAAACTACACTTCTGGTAGAGACTGGACGAGAGAGAAGACATATGGAGAATCTTCAACGTCAACGGGAAGAAGAAGCAGCGAGATTGACAGTCACAGAAAAGTTACAGGAGGAACGAATTTTGTCGATGGACTGCTCTGCATTCACTCCAGATACAAAGGCGTATTGGAGGAACAGAAGAAGAGAAATACAAAATAAAAATCTTCCAAGGGACTTATTTGGAGATTCGTCGAATGAAGGAACCGACTGGTTTCAGAGGAGAAATCAGTAAAATGTTATATTTTCATGTGTTTCCTTTCTTGTATTTCCCGTATTTTCGATTTCTTGTATTTCCTTTCTTGTTTGTTGTATTTCCTTCCTTGTTTGTTGTATTGCGTATTATGTATTAATTTTAAGTTACTTTAATTATTTACTCCCTTTAATTTTAAAATAATTAATAATTAAATTACGAGTACTAATAATTATTATTAATATTAAAAAAAATTCAAACTATAATATTAATAGGTAAGGCAGGACTGACCCGGGGCTCAAGAGCCCCGAGACTAGCCATCTCCATTGGAGATGGCCTAAGTTAATAAACTATAGAGAATTTGGAGGATTCTCACTTTAAACTTTCAAACCAAATCAAGTTCAATGATCATTCTTAAATTATTAAAGTCAAACAAATTAAATATATTGTCGTTTACAATCTTATTATGTTGTTGTTATAAATACCATTTTGAAATTGACTTTATTAGTTATCATATTTTGATTCCAAAAATCTATACATATAAAATAATTACTTTCGCTAAGTTTATCATAATTCAAAATTTTAATTTTTTCCATCGAAATTTTTTATCTTTTAATCAATAAAAGTTAAAGTTATATGTTGTTTTTTATTTTTATTTCTTCACAAATTTTCTTCATATTTCCAAAACCACTCACTCCCATTTACTATATTCTTTTTGCCTTTTTGCCCCTCGATCCATTCTTCCCTTTCCCCATGTATAATTACAAAGACAAAAATAGGCATACACTTGCGGGGCTTTTGGAGTAACCGGCATGCAGTTGTCCACGTGGCAGCCTCTGAACCACATGTGCATGAACTCTCGTCACCATGTTTGTAGACCATAAAGGTCAAAGTAAGTTTTCTTTTTTTTTTTTTTTGAGAATCTTTTGGAATTTATACTTAACTACTTATATGTGAAATGTTTGTTCACTCTGTTAATTAGTTAATGATTCTTGTTTTTGGGCCCTTCTCCCCTGTTTCTGTTTTTATGTGTGTAGTTTTCTGAGAAGAGAGGGAGATAGCTCAAAAATGGTTTAATTCAACTATTCACGTGGATTGAGGAGTAAAAGGGTATGTGGGTCTCTCTTCATTTTTGCTTGCCTTTATTGGGTAATTTTTGGTTGCTTTTTTGCCCCTATCTTTTGCTGTGTGATTTAGCAAGAATATGCATTTATATATGAACAGAGATCTGAGTATTTTATTGCCAGATCAACAAAAGATTCAGAATTTTGGGTTTTCAGTGCATGTTGGAATCCAAGAAAAAAACATTTACTACATGTTGAATTGAAAAGAAAGCTTCTTTTGTTTTGTAAACCAAGAGTATAAAATGGTCTCTACTGTAAGAGTTAATAGCAAATTATCCCCTTGTTTTATTCATAAAAGACAATTTACCTACGTTGATAAATCAAATGACTAGATATTCATGTGCTTTTGTGATTGTTGTAATGTGTCAATTTAAATCTTTGTTTATGACACTAGAGTTCAAGCCTAAACATAGAAAATTGGCAGCCACACACACATTAATAAAAAAAAAAGAAAAAAAAAAGATCTTAAAAATACTAAATCCATGGCCTAATTTTTTGACTCCATTAAGTGCTATATGTAACTGAACATCATAGCATCGAGAAGCTATATAGTTGCTTATGGTGTCTTTTTATCACATATTTGGTTTTTGATTTACGTGTTCTTTCTAATTAAAAGGATTATATTAAAGTTTTCCCTTATGTTCCTTGTTTCTATGAAGTGACTTAACTATTTTATTTGTGATTATCAGGATTTACAACAATACGCGCGACGTTGCTGATACTGAATATGAATGACGAAGACACAGCATATAAAATAGTTTAGGTGCAGGTGCAAATGCAAATTTGGGGCTCGTGGACATGGCTTTTGCAAAATCCGATCCCCTATCCGAGTTAGTTTGGTCCCCAGACAATGGTTTGAGTGTCAAATGCACTGATGCTGCAAGCTTGGCTGATAAAAAAATCAATATCCTTCGTAATGTGGGACCCATAAACCAGTATCTTTCGACATCACAGAGTGTTGGTTCGGAAGGGGGCCGAGATGAGATAAATGTTGATGAGGAAAAATCGGCTAAATCGCAGACGATTCTTGACGTGGGAAACAAATTCGGCGATACAAGTGGTGGACTCTCTGATGGTAATAAATTGATTCTTGTATAATTTTAGCTGATTTTGTGCTACTTTAAAGCTGTTTTTTTCTTTAAAAAAAAAACTAAATGCTGTAACACGTCCTGTGCTTTGCCTAACTGGCACTGTTTTATTTTTACTAGCAAAAACCCCCCTATGTTCTAAACACCCCATATAAAATTCCCTCATAAATCAATAGGGACCTTTATGGCCAATTTTTTTAGACGAACAAAGGGGTTACTGCCAATTTCCAAGGTTAAATGGGGGATTATATTCAATTTTTCCCTCAAAATATGTATTCCGGCTCGGGAGGGGTTTTTGCCAATATAAAATGGCATTGGGGGTTTTGCTAATAAAAATAACACAGAGGGTTTTGCTAATTAGGCAAACATAGGGGGTATCTATGCATTTCACTCTAAAACAACCGCTTTTGTAATGAAGTCTTATCAAATGTTATTTAGCAGAAAGCAGTGGCAAAATGGAGGAGGAAGCTGGCACTACAGATGCTAATTGTAAGCATGAAGGTAGTAAGGACGAAGAAAACGAGGATATGTGCGCTTCACAGAATGTCACTGAAACCAGCAAAGAAAATGCTGGTATGTAGCACTAACTACTTCTCTCTTACTGTTTTCCTTCTTACCATTTTGCATTTGCATTTGCATTTGCCCTCCTCAACTTGGCAGTTGTTGCATTTCTCAGTCCTTGGCCCTTCGACGGTGACACATATCTTAACAACTATGTAATGGAAAATCTCATATTACCCCCTAATCTTTCAACCTCACCCCCTGACATTTCCTCTGTTAAGCACTTAACTAACTAATAGTCACCGTCGAGCGGTCAAAGGTTCTGAAAGAAACAATTTGGAAAGCTGTCAAGGGCAAAGTTTGAGCGCAAATTAGTTAGGGGGCAAAGTGCAAACTCGGTTAGAAGGCAAAGTGCTACTTTCCTTTTCCTAGTAGTCTTCTAAATGAACGCATCCTTTAAGATATGCACACGGTGGTTCCATCATGTTTGCTTTTTCAAAGGATACAAAAATAGAGAAGTAATTGGGCGAAAGACTAGGAGTTATACGAGTTCCATCGTAATGTATTTCATCAGTCTTTTCCCATTTCACCCGTAACAACTTTCGGGTGTACATCTCTATGTTTTATTAAAAAAGTTAAAAGTGAAATGCAACAATACACCTTGTGTTTTGCAGTTGGCGAAAGAACCCCTGTATTATTTTTATTACCCTGCATTTAAGTTTTAATTAGCAAAAGAAACCCTCCCAAGCCAATGTACATATTTGGCAGCCCAACATATAATGCAAAAACATCCCGATTCGCCTATAAAATTGTAGAAAATCCCCCTGTTAACTGTGAAAATTGGCTATAATCCTCCTTTCCCCTTGAAAATTGGCAATAACCTCCTGAATAACTTATGAAGGAATTTCAAATGGGGTTTTTTGTTAATAAAAAAGAATACAAGGGGGGTTTTGCTAATAGAAAAACACGGGGGTTTTCTCCAATTAGACAAAGCACAGGGGGTATTTTTGCATTTAGCTCTTAAAAAAATTATGGAAATTTGATGAGTAAAGGCACACCATCTTTTCTTGTCTCTAATTCAGCTGTTGGTTTCTTGCAGGACGTGGTGCTTTTACAGATGAAACACACGACTGTAAAGTTGACTTGGCGTCATGTAAGCTTATCAAAAAAGCTCACTCTGTGGAGTATAGTAGAATCGAACCTCATGAAGCTCACGTTTGTACTTCTCTGCATTCGATACCGGGACAGGAATTAAACGATGAAGAGGTGAATAAGGATGAAAAGAAGTTGGAATTCTCTGATGAAATTGAATTGGGTCGCAATTTAGATGAAACGAGACTTACACAAGAGGAATCTCTTCCTATTGAAGTATCTCCCCGTTTACATCAAGAGAAGGGGAAACAGAAAGCATTATTGAATGAGAAGTCGTCAAATGACAGCCACGAGAGTGTGGAAAGTTGTAATGGTACTACTTTATTCTCCAAAGGTATAAAGAGAGATGTTTGTGGTCAAGAACTGGTAAGTGGAAGCAAAAGGAAGAAAATTCAAATCCAAGGAAGATATGGTTCAGCATCCGTTTTCGAACACGATAGCTCGTTTAAGAACTGGATATCAAATATGGTAAAGGGTCTCCAAAATTCTAACAAGGAAAAATCCTCTTCCCTTGCTCATGAGACGAGCGAAGAAAAACGTGATTCTGGAGATCGAAGTATGGGATTCCGATCTATGTTTCAGTCTATATACTGTGAAAACACAAAGAAAACTGAAGTAGACTTTGAAGATCATTACATTGAAGATAACAAAACGTCACTCGAGAGTCTTCCGATGATGAAGGCAATATGTAATGGAAAAACCGACAACTCTTTAGAAATGCCGATATGTATTCAGGAAAAAGGTGAAGTAAGCCCATCTGATACTTTGTTTAAACCGGTGAATATCACCGCAATCGATACAAGTCCCACTTCCCCACTAGCTACAATTAATACATCTCAAAAAAGTAACCCTCTTTCAAGTTTGTGGATAACGCGCCTATATAACCGAGCTCCTAGTATAGAAAACGACCACATAATTGAGTGTCAAAAAGAGAACGATGGCAGTAGGATGGCTGATATTCTTTCTATTGATCTGAAAAGTTCAAAGCCATCAGTTGGTTTAAATTTCTCGAGTAAACCAAGTCCCATGGTACCTTCTAGAAGTTCAGAAGACATTGCATCTGTGTTTGCTAGACGATTGGATGCGCTAAGGCACATTATACAATCGAAAACGGGAAATTATTCGACTTGTTTATTTTGTGGTAGAAATGACCATGATTTACGAGGATGCCGAGAGGTAGCAGAAACCGAGCTCGAGAATCTTCTAGAAAAAATCAGTTCATTTGAAAAAGTGGTAGAATTTCCTAGTATATGCATTAGATGTTTTCAGTTGGATCATTGGGCTATTTCGTGTCCCTCAGTGTCCTCAACTAGGCATCGTGGAGAAGATCGAGACTTACGGTTGTGTAATTTCGTTAGTATGCAGAGTAGAGTTGTACCAGCTGAAATGGTTCATGCTGTAAGGAAATTGCGCCTTTCTCGTTGTGATATTTTAAGGTAAAATCATTTGGTAGAATCTTGCTTATTTTGTTCTTAATCGTTAATTAATCAAACCTTTCTGTTGATAATTGATTTCAGATGGATGAATTCGAACGATTCTTTATCCCATTTAAACGGGTTTTTCGTTCGATTGAGGCTTGGAAAGCTGGAAACAGGACTTAAAGGAACTGGCTACCATGTCGCATGCATAATAGGTATGCAATTGCAGTTAAAACTATAATCTTTTAATAGGATGACTAAATAGTTAACTGCTGCTTGAAATATATGACCACGATTACCTCTTCGATACTACTACGTCCGGTTCTTTCTTAAGTTTAAAATGCCGACAAAAATTTTTGTTTGCATCAAAATGATAGAACATTGAGCTTTATTTTCCGGTTCATTGAACTTTTACTCATTGTTTTTCTTGCTAAAATATAAGAGTTGCCAACATAAGCTCATTTATTCTTTTTTTTTTCTCGAATTTAACAGGGGATTCAAGAGAACATATTGGCTGCAGGTCCAAGAAATCTATCTTGGTAGATATTGGAGAGATCAAATCATCTGTTGTAAGTCGGTATATCTCCAATAACGATTTTCTCGAGGTTTGTTTGTTATTTTATTTTTTTCGTCTTTTTTTTTTTTTTTTTTTTGTCGTTTGTTATGTAGTTTGGCTTTAGTTTTTTGAACGGATTGATTCTAAACTGAAATTGTTATGCAGGATGAGATTGATGTTTGGTGGAGCCGAATTGGAAAAAGTGGCGGCAAGATTCCCTCCTTAGATAAGTTGAACTCAAAATACAAAGAAAGAAAAGATTTAGGCTTTTAGTTATCGCGATCGTCTTTCCTCGATCCTTACCCGCAAGTTTTTACTACTTAAATGTATGTCAACTAGCAAGAAGCATCATGAGTTGTACATCCTTTTTGTTTTCTAATCGAAATTTTGTGTGGAATCCATGTAATGTTGCTGAATCTCTATTGCATGTAGGGTCTAAATTGAGATGAGAGTAGAGTTGAGTATCATAGTGCTTTATTTTATTTTACTACTTCAATTTTATTTTCGTACGAGGTTGTGCTTGAATTTGACTCGATTTTAAACAAAGGGATCTAAAACAAATTTCAATCGGCCAACACGACTAGCTTCGTATATGTATTATCATATTGAGTTGAGCTCGAAATGAGTCTCAAATCTTATCAGACAATCAAAGTTAGTCGAGCTCAATCTAATATGTAATACAAATTGAACATAATTTTGTCAGTCCATGTTTTTCTTTTATCGTACTTATAGTGAGGAAATTACATTGAAACCTTAATTACCTTGATCTTTTGCAAAAATAAATTAGTAGGGGTAAAATTGAATTATACTAATCATTGGTGTTAAAATTGTCAAGAATATGCGACAAACATACGGTCGAACTTCTGATCAAGTGTGAAATTTCTTCAGTTGGGCATAATAATTAGACTTGAACATGATCCTTTTCCAATTATTTCGCAAAGCTAGAAAAACAAGGGGATTTTTTTTCCAAGCAAAAACGACAAACTCGTCATTCGTAATGTAGAAAACGACAAAGACCTCGAAGTATGAGGCTTAGAGAAATCATCAATAACTGCGAAGGAGCTGTATTGTATTCTCTCCGTTCTAAATTAATTGACAGATTCCTTCTTTTCACACAGATTGAGAAATCTCGTAATGAATCATTTTTTTATGGTAAAATGTCAGAAATATCATATTTAATGTTTAATGATTTCTATCACTTTTGTCATGAAGTACTTAATACATATTCTTCTATCTTTTTTATTTTTTTATTGGTGACCTTAAGCTTCCAAAAAAAAATAGCAAAATTGAAAAATATTACATTGAAAATTTAAAAAAGATTTATTAAAGAGATTCCGAGTTGAACTTATGGTCATTCCATTCGTAGTGGAAAAGTGCAAGTTAACTTTGCACTAGAAAATTCTCATTCGATTAAATCAACCACATTACAAATGACTTAACTTCATTGTCGAGGACATAATTTTCTTAAAAAACACTATTCATTTCCCTTCTATATCTCTTATAATTTTGGGCCGATAATGGATTATATATATTGTGCTTAATCTTTCATCATATAAATATTCGAATAGTATTAAACATTTTGATTAAATGTATGGATTATACAAATTATTGAAGAAATTCATAAATTTTTCTTTAATTCATAAGAATGTATAATTTTCGGAAGAAATTCACAAATAAATTGAAACTAAAAAAATAAAATTAAGAAATAGGTGAAATTATTTGCGAAGTGAAGCCCGAGTTTGAATACTTAAGTCTGAAACCAAATAGTACCTTTTTTTATATAAGATTTTTTTTTTTTTTATAAAATTATTGAATTTAACACCAAATAGAAATAGTAGTGGTACTAATTCATCAAATTGGGCTTGTAATACCACACCTCAAAGCCTAGATATACTTCAAATGTTGGCCCACTTTTAATGGCCCAATTCACTTCTCCCAGTCGCCCTAATGGCTTAAAAAGCCTCCCTATCATATATAAACCCTCCAACCCTAAATTCCACTTTCAGAAACCCTAGTTCTCCTCTTCCCGCACCGGCAAAAAAAAAAAACCTATCCATCAGCAACCATGGTAAATTAATCTCCCATGGCTATTTCTCAAGCGCAATCGCATTCAATTTATGTTCTGATTTTATGTATGCATAATTTTTGCAGGCGGATGTCGATCCTGAGGTGGCGGCGGGGCAGCCGAAGAAGAGGACGTTCAAGAAGTTCAGTTTCAGGGGAGTTGATCTCGATGCGCTCCTCGATATGTCCACTGATGACCTCGTCAAGCTATTCAGTGCACGTGCACGCAGAAGGTATAATAAATTTATACCATTTAGTAGGATTCGAAATAGTTCAATGCTAAATTGCTAATGGCAGAATTTTATTTGAGAAATGCGCGAAGTTTGATAATTCACATACGGTGGTTTGGCCTCTGCGTGATTTTGCATTATTTATAGAATGAGAAGCTAATTGAAGATTGATTGTGTATCAACTGTACTGTAGGTTGACATTTTGCAATCGACGTGTAACATGATTTCGTTTTATGACTAATTTAGTTGTAGTGACTTGAAATGTTGAAATACTAGTACTTGTTTGTGCATTTCTTATGTGTCTGTAGGTAAATCTGTGAAATGTGGATTGCATAAGCCTGATAATTGTTTTGTTTCAAAATATGTTTTTGTGTTGTTGTATCTTGGTATTGTGTACTCCTGTTTCACATGAAATTTGAACAGGTTCCAGAGAGGTTTGAAGAGGAAGCCTATGGCCTTGATCAAGAAGCTACGCAAAGCTGTAAGTAATCAAACTATTTGTACTGATATTTAACCAATCTGTAATGTGTGTTTTGTGTTCTTCCATTTGTACACAGTAATTACAATGAATCATCTTGTTTGCTCAAATTTAAAAGTTAATATCATGCCTGATGAAACATTAAAAAAAATTCCTGGATACTAGATACCACATGGATTCTTTGTAGAAAACATTAATAACAAGTTGGACTTATTTGATCATCTAGATAATATAAACATGAAGTGTTTAATTCATTCAAACTAATAGTTCTATGGTTAATATTTTCAAGCTAAAAAATCGCAAGAATATTTCATGTCTAGGATTTAAACACAGATTCTGCTTTGTACAAGCATATTTTATTAGATTAACTTTAGAAGTCACTAGAATATAGACATATTATCTCAAAGTAGTTTGTTATCTTGGTTTGAGAGGTCCTTTCATCTTTTCCATTAAATGTTGTGGTGATTAATATTAGTTTGATTGATGATCATGTTTTGAATTTTGTAGAAACGTGAAGCCCCAGCAGGTGAGAAGCCCGCCATTGTCAGAACTCACCTAAGGAACATGATCATTGTTCCTGAGATGATCGGCAGTGTCCTTGGAGTCTACAATGGAAAGACGTTCAATCCAGTTGAGATCAAGCCTGAAATGATTGGGCACTATCTTGCTGAGTTCTCTATTTCATACAAGCCAGTCAAGCACGGAAGACCTGGTATTGGTGCTACCCACTCTTCAAGGTTCATTCCTCTTAAGTGAGGAATCTACTATTTTACCATCACCTCAGCAGTACAATTCGAGAAAGAATGTTCTAAATTTCGAAGTTTTGTTCTCTGTTAATTCTCTTGATACATTTTTAGCTGCTGGAATTCTAGTTAAAGACAATTATATTTTAACTGTGGTTGCAGATTTTGTTAAACTTAATGTGGAGAGTTTCATTTTCACTAAATACGCTTGCTATTACCTAGATCTAGTTTTAATACATTTCCTAGCATTTTTGGTTTTTGGACTGCATGCTTAAATACATTCCTGGCATTTTTAGTTTTTGGACTGCATGCTTAAATTTGTGAACATCTGAAAGTGAGTATATACTGATAGCATGAGGTATTTGGGCGTGAATTGATGGATACTTCTATGACAATTTCGTTCGAGATTTTAGGTCTTTAAATTACTGTTTATAACTTATTAAAATTAAGAGTTTTATGGTTACCCGAAGTCTGATAGCATATAAACATTGTAATGTTCATTAAAATTGAATTAAATGTCATAATCTCCGACATGTAAGGCCTAATGCTCCGGGAAGGTAATGATCACTAGCCTCGTGGAAGTCTTTACCTGCATGGCGTTTTTCCAAACTTGGTCTAGGCTGATTAAACTCTCCTGGTAGATTAGAGTTGACATAGTTCTACTTTCCCCGTGAACTTTATATTACTTAATTTCATTTGTATGTAATGAAATTATAATGGAATATGCATACAATCCTGTTGCAGCGGCTCAAATATGGTTTATCATATTTGTTATACATCATATCCTTAAAAAATGGTATGAACAGCTTTGGACAAACTTCCTCCAGTTTCGAGAAATCCGGATTGTGGAACAAGCAGCGTCTCACCAACAGCACATCCCCCCTCCGTTAATGGGAAGGTGTATGTTGATAAAGTTAGGGCTTTTCAGCATATTGCACCAAGTTTTCGAGACACACCTAAATCGAACAATTGATTTCACTAGAAGACACACCAGAATTTGAATCATCGGCAGTTCTTGTCCAATTGCCACAGCCATTTTTGCCAGGTTCGAATCCCTGTTGGGAGAGGTTCCCACTTTATGTGCCTGACGCGCCTCGAAAGGGATTAAACCCTTGGGAACCAAAAAAAAAAAAAATAGGTGGAGTTTGCAAATTATGCCAAGAAGTCCAAAAAAGCACTTTTGGATGATTGCAAAAAAATCACTTTTGTCCACTTTTTTCTCTCAAAATGTCAAAGTAGAAGCTAAAAGCACCTTCCCACCAACTTCAGCTTAATTGTACTTTTTAGCTTTTTTTAAGAGAAGTAGAAGTAGAATTTCAATTCGAAAACACTATCTAAGTGCTTATTTTTTCTTAAAAGCTGAAAAGTACTTATTTTAAGTTTTTGAAAACACCACCTTATGATATCCCTCAGTTCCAAAAATTTTACTCAATTAGTTAGTTACAGTGCCAAGTCTTACATTTATTGCTTGTTATTGCTTTCAAATAATAATATATACAGTGACATATAATATCATCAAATTATAGCTGAAATAAGCTAATTAGATTATTTTAAATTAGAAACAAATTAAAGTGATGTATTCTCCAATCTCAAGCAAAAAATTAACACAAATTTCATTCTTGAAAATGGATATAGTATCTAAAAACTCTAAAATTTGATAAATAAGAAACAATTTTACATAATACACAACTTCAAACACCACTCCTTTTGTTGCTCCTCAAGATCACATGAAATAATTTGATCATTCATTCCTTTGTATATATGTCTGAACATTAGACAATATTTGACTGCAAGAAACAAAATGTTAATTCTAATTCTTACACATCCCTTTCTGTCATTATTTCTCAGCAAATTCTGTTTCTGACTCCTCTAGATAATCATAAGGAAAATTTGTTTTGATAGAAGAATTGTGAACCGAATCATCGTCCTCGGCTTCGGTATCATCAACTATGTCATTCTCACTATCATAGGTCTCAAGGTAACTTCCATCTTCTTCCTCCTGTTTAAACATCGATGAAATAGGAACAAAATATGTTCATTTATTGCGATTTCTTTGAAACCAAAAAAAAAAAAAAAATCTTTCTCAAATGAGTATTTCCCAATTGAAAGTTGGAATTTAAGTTAAGAATGAAATACAAAAATATCCTATATGCTGTGTTTAATTAGCTAAAAAAACTTGTGTGTTATTTTTATCATAAATAAACCCCTATGCTATTTTTATTAACAAAAAAACCCTTCCTAGTCTGGAGTACATAATATGCAGGAAAATGACAATTATACCCCCAAAAAAAATGCGAAGACATCCTTATTCACCTAAAAAATGTCAATAATCCCCCTGTTAACTTTGAAAATTGGCAATAACTTCCCTATTGGTCTATAAGGGAATTTCAAATGGGGTTTTTTTGCAAATAAAAAGAGAACACGGGAGGATTTTTGCTAATAAAACAAATACATGGGGGTGTTTTGCTTAATATGAGGGGCATTTTTGCATTTAGCTCTTTAAGTTAAGCACAAACCTCACTGTCTTCATCTTCATTAGAGTAAGCCGAATCCAATTTATTGTACAGTTCTTCATCACCGTGGTCTTTAACAGATGCCATTTGCTCCTAGAATCGTAAATTTAACGATGTCAATGAAAACCCGAAAAAAAAAAGGGTCAAAAAATGAAGAAAAAGTAATTCCTTGTGACATACAATTTCACATCTTAGCTGGTTCACTCTTGTTTCCACGGTCGACATATGATTTAACAATGCCTGTGAAAAAACATAATATAGGTCAAAACAGCCTTAATAGTTATTGCCACACCGAAAATTATTATTGATTTTGAGGAAACCTGTCGCCTTTGAAGTTCGATTGATCGTGCTAATGCTTTCCTTTTCGTCAACAGATTCTTAGGCCTTAACAATGGAGGCCTTTTATAATCTCTTCCTCGAAAAACAACTATTGCATAACCTTTGGATACTTTATCTAATGAAACCAAAACGCCTCCACTTTCGGCTTCAAGAGATAATGCAATATTTTGAACTTCCTCAATATTTTTAGCCTTAACAATGATCTTGACCAATTCTCTATATTTCCAATGCAAGTGCATGTTCTCCACTGTGCCACCAAAAACTCCGCGCCTACCTGAAAAATATTTTGTCACACCATATATTCTGTAGGTTTTATTAGAAGTCATTGCTCTTATAGGGCTTCTTAGTGTGATACGTGACGCTTCCTGTTTCTTTTATTGTCAAATTTTCAATAAAAGTCCTATAACTTAGAATGTTAAAAGGTTAAAGGCGTGTTCAATATAGTTACATGACTATTTTTAAGGATTCCAAGGTTACAGGACCATTTTTAAATTTATTTTAAGGTTGTAGATAAAACCAAAACATTTCGTGAAGTAGATATGTTTTTATTTACCAAGAAGTAAAAATGCTTTCATCCGTAAACCAAGCTTCCGGAACATAAACCTTTCCTCATCAGTAATACTTTCTGGATCTTCTGCACTATCTGCCGGATTTAAAGACTCCTCCACTTTCGACAAGGCCCGTTCGGCTTTCATTAGCTTTTTTTCAGCCTGTTTATAGAAATTTCATGTTGTTTCAGATAGTAGGGACTAAACAATGTCAAACTAATGGAAACATTTGCCCCCTTAATTTTTAAATCATTTCACACTTTACCCTTAGAGTGAAATGCAGAAATACCCCCTATGCTTTACCTAATTAAGAAAAACCTTCCTGTAACAAATTTTCATTAGGAAAAAAAAAAAAACCTCGCAACCAAAATGCCAATTATACCCCCACCAAAAGATGCGAAAACCCCATATTCACATGAAAAAATTGACAATCATCCCCATGTTAACTTTGAAAATTAGCAATAGCCGCCTTGTTCACTTGAAAAATTGACAATAACCTCCCTATGATTTACAAAGGAATTTTAAATGGGTTTTTTGCTAGCAAAAAAAGAACATAAGGGGTTTTTGCTACTAAAAATAACACGGGGATATTTCTGCATTTAGCTCCCAACCATATAGTAAAGCAATCTCAAGGCTCTCCCATTGTGTCACAATCTTAATGTATAAACTATGGAAAGAACTTAGATTTATACTAAGCCATAGAAACGAACTTACAAGAGCAAGCTTTCTATCGAGCTTCCTGACAAGGTTGGCATGTCTTAAAACTTTTGCTTCTCCCATCACCTTTTCCTTGTAATCATCATCCAATGGTTTGCCCCATCTAGTGTCAGCATCTAGAGTTTCTTTAAGTGTACCTGCAGTTCCAGATTCATACGTTGTTTCTTCAATTCTTGGCGTAAATAAGGCTGAAGCTCTCAATCGTGCTTGTTCTTCTTCATCTTGTAAGGTCTTTGCCAATTTCTCTTTTTCCAGCAACACTTCGGCAACATCTAGAGACAAAAAATTCTTCCCTCGATAGAAGACCAAAAAGTCCTTGTTTCTTGAGAGCAGCATTCCCCCAGTTAATCGCTGCATCAAATACAAAACTTTAGCCTATTTTGATGCTTGGAAATTACTTCATTTTACTCGATAAGTAAATAAATAATCATGTTGGATTTGAGGATTAGTTAAGAATACTATTGGATGGTACTATGAGAAACAAGCAAATCTCAATAATAGTTGTAATATATTTTCTAAAACTCGTTTGGTAGCACAGATAAGTGAGATTTAAGTATTTTATCCACCTTTATCTCGACCTATCCAACAACATATGTAGGGTGAACTTTGCCGTTTTTACTAATCCATGCTTTAGACTCTGAGTCCAAAATAATTTATTTATCTATAACACGACATAATTAATATTTTCACCAATAATGCATAGCTGCTAACAAACGAGTTCTAAACAGACATTCCACTACAAACCTATAAGCAACATTAATGAGATCATATGCTGAATTTGAAAGAAACACTAACAATTCACAAGATAAATAAGTACTTTATTATTAAACAAATCTGAGCAGTTGAATATAGTATTATGTTACCTTGAGATCTTCGGCCATTCTCTCACTTGTTGTTAGCTGAACCCCACGTTTAAGTGCGATTTTTGCAATCGAACTTTTTTCCCATAACTTTATCATGGCCGCAGCTAATCCTTGGTGTTGCCTGCTTCTTCCTAAACATTGCCAATCATCAGTTTAATATTTATTTCTAGCATACAGAACATCTTCTTTTAAAAATAAAAAATAAAAGGCAAAAAGGTAATATTAGCCCTTTTAACTTTTGCAAGTACACATAAATGGTAGAATTATAGTTCTGACAAGCAACTTACACCCTTTATGTTTTAGGTTGCTGCAATTTTAGTCCTAAATTGCCAAGCAAGCAAACAAATTGAGGATTTTGGACTCTTTGGCTGTCATGCGGTCGTAACACACCACATCACCTTGTCAAATCAGCTTAAATTG
Source organism: Penstemon barbatus (assembly GCA_003313485.2). Lineage (NCBI taxonomy): Eukaryota > Viridiplantae > Streptophyta > Magnoliopsida > Lamiales > Plantaginaceae > Penstemon > Penstemon barbatus. Next base: position 5,926,143 of record CM064884.1, read on the forward strand.
AAGGATAAATGACATTTTATTTCCCTACCTACTGATAATTAGGATAAAAAAATTATAATGCCTCAATTCGTTTGCGTATGTGGCAAATTATGGACACTGATTATAATTCCGGCGAATTTAGGACTAAAATCGCGACAACTTAAAACATAAAGGATATAAATTGCTTGTCGAAACTTCAGGTGTCCCATTTTCGCATCCCTGCAAAAGTGGAAGGACTGATCTTTTTTTGCCAAAAAAAAAAAAAAAAAAAATCTTCGTACCTAGTGCAAAATGTGGTGACAAAACTCGTGCAAGCCTACGTAAAGCAGTTGCCTCCTTTGTCCCGATTGTAGATCTCACACCGTAAGGAAGTAATCTAAAAGGAGGTTGATAACCAGGAATGACTCCCGGTAGTAGATCAGCGTCCACTGGTAGTGGGCCCTCGCCTGGCCAATCTTCATATCTAGGGCCTAGACTATCTAATAGTTTGTCTACCTCATCTTCGTACTCTACTTCAGATTCAGTGTTTCTATTATTTCGGTTGTTGCTTACTAATTCAGCTTGAGGTGCATCTTCACCACCTATAGGACCGACTTCAGAAGAATCTCGATTGGTCTTGTCAGTGGCGGAAGAAGACTTGCGTGGTATTTCATTTTGTGTGAGCATCCGTTTTTTAAATTTTTGTGCAGAATCTTCATAAGTCACACCTCTATAAAGAGAGACAGAAGTGCCAGACCTCCATACTACCAATCCACCAGTTTTTCTCTGAACAATAGAAGTACACTCTCAGAAATAAATCAAGAACAACGATATCTATGATCAATTGGAGGTCTCAAGGACTTTATTATATAAGAACTTCATAAGAAAAGTTGAACTCAATGCTCATACAATCTGGTGTTACGGAAATGTACAAGGCCTTAGCAAAATCAGCTACAAGACTTAGTGAATAATCAGATTTTGAAAAATGATGCAAAGGAAAATTATATAGCAAAATATCGCGTATAAGGTAAAATGAACCAATATATATCATCATACAAATGGCATGACATTTTTTCTGCCCAAGAGCACAAAACAACTTCAAAAAGAGAGCACTTTAAAGATCTGTTTTCAAATATATAGCAAATAAGATGAAGGTGGAGACTGTGAATTAGGTTCAATATAATCAAAAGCACCTCAAGATAAGCTTACAACGTATGAGCTTAAAATAGCGTATTTTGAGAGAGGCTGAATCTGAAGCAAACTTCTCAAACACTAAATTGTTGTGTTCAAGGTAAGAAAAGCTCATAAGTTGTTTGCAAAAGAGTTTGCAAACACAACCTAGGTTTTCTCAAAGTTCTTGACTTAGACTAAATTTTTTTTTTTCAAAAGGCTGAAGATTTTACTAGTTCTACTTCCTACAAAACTATAAGCAATATTCCAATGGAGCTATAATAAGCTGATCACTCGTTTCAGAAACCTTCATCGGGGCTTTTCATATATCCATGATAAAAAGGATAATGACTAAAGAATAGACCAAGTAATAAATAACTATAAACAATAAAATCTTTCAAGAAAGTGTAACAAATTCACCTCTAAAATTTCATGCATTCTTTTCATGTTAAGTGCAGGAGCCCCCTCGATTTTCACCCTAACAACCTCGGATGTCTCCCACCTCTCACGAATAGTCTCCACAACCTGCTGTGTCACTCCTGCACCCGTAATCCTCATTTTGTTCTTTATCCTCAGGGCCAAATTCGTCAATCTCCTCAATTCCGACTCTGGAAGAGTCATCTCTGCCAAACTCCGATTCCTTCGACTATCCAACCTCCGTTTTAATTCATTACTACTGACATTTTTCTCCCATGGGAATTTCATCTCCCCATTACCTTTAGCAACCACATTCTTATCTCCAAAAGGGAACTCTTTCGAAAACCCACCTCTTGTATTAGGTAATAATCCTTCTTCAACATAGAATATGTCCTCTATAGACCCTTTTTCAATCACTCTTTCCATACTCTCATTCTTTTCACTAACATCATCCATGTAACCAAATTTTTTCAACTTCTCAACAATTCTTTCCATTGTACTACCACCAGTACTAGTACTAGTACCCTCTTCGGCATCCGAACTTGAAACATCACCCCTATTTCTATAATTTACTACTTTCTGAGGCTTTTTGGGAAAATTTGGCTTATGGGTTTCACTCCAATTATCCAACCATGTATTATTAGATGAGATTAGGCTACTTTTGCTCTGCTCTGACATGGGTGTTTCAGTAGCAGAATTCCATTTATTATTCTTGTTTTTAGGCAAAAGATCGAATCTTTTTTGTGGGTTTTTCTTTGGGGTGGATTCTGAGTTGATAGAGCCATGGATTGCACGAAAATTTTGTTTCTTGAATCGAATTGAAGAACTGTACCTTAAGAACTGTAGGGTTGTTCTCACGTGGAGCATAGAGACTGGGCTGTGGAATGAATCCATCAAAAGAGTGTTTTTGGGATGAAATTGATGGCTGTAAGTGATAGCCATACTCACATTTTTGTATGCAGATTAATTTGTTGAAGAATAACTTAACGGTTTTATGAAGAATTTGAAGGTTTTGGGGAAGTTTATTGGTGGTCTTTGTTTGCTCTTTCAGATTATATCTTCTGTATGTGTTAATATGTCATATGCGCGAAGAAGTTGGCCAAAAGACCATTGCCAAATTGTGAAATTAGATTGTTTTTTTAAATACAAAAATTAATTTAAAATGGTAAATAAAAACTTAATAAATTGCGAACAACCCCTATTTCTTAATCTATCACAAAAACCCTACTTCAATATTTATTCAAAAAAGAGAAAAACTGATTTCAATCTTCTTCCATTTCTCCTCTTATTCTTTCAATTTCAACAATTCCCTTTCCAATTTTTCCTCAATTTTAACTCCACTTTCTTTCCAAATTCTCACAAATTAGAGATGACACATTGTAAGAGGAGGTGATGGGGAGAGGATAAACATAGAAGAAGCACTACACACATACACAGTAAGTTTAAATTTTTTTCAATATGGTTCGATGTTTTGGCGTTTGTTATGCTGAACGTCAAATCTTCAGGCGTCTGACACCTATACCAGACGCCACGAACACCTCATCGCGGTGAGGATTATGCTCACCATGATGAGTTCTTTATGGTGTCTGGGGACTAGACGCCATGAAAACTCACCGCGGTGGGTTTGAACCGAAGAGTTTTGAGTTCAAACTCACCACGATGAGGTTTCATGGCGTCTGGTCCCCCGACGCCATGAACACTCTGCCATAAAGAGTGTTCTTTGTTCTTAAACCGCTAACCAATTGTCCAACCTGATCTATCAGTCCTCCCCTGTCTGAAATTTGATCCCAAACAAATTCTTCGAACATCACTAGCAAAATATAACTCATCAACTTCGTCAAAGCCTCCATGGCTGGTTGGTTCGTAAAAATCTGGCGTTTTACCATAAACACTAGGTGGCTCGTCAAAATTTGAGTGTTGATGACCATAACCACCACCACCACCTACATCATTGTCAAAGTAGAGGTAGTCAACACCTACATCGTTACCTTCATTGTCACTGTATTCCGGAGCACAAGTCTAAGTTCAGGAGTGCAACGGTTAAGATCATGCGTCCAACGACTATGTTCATCTTCCTCAACTGTAGATAACGTTGGATTGGAGTCAATGATCGTTTCATTTGCATAATTAGCATCATCACGTGCACTTGATCCTCCTATCTCACACCGATCAAGGTTATGATTGAAACTAACTCAGTCATATATTTTTCTTCATTTAGCCCGGACTATAAGTTTCCTCGGGTCTTCTCTCTCCTCGGAGTCTCCTCTCTCCTCGAAGTTTCTTCTATCCTCGGAGTCCAAGTCACGTACAAATTAAATTCACTAAAATTCTAGACATAGTACTTTATTACCTCCCAATGTGATTTGTTTGATATGATCACTATATTGTACTCAATTGTCACACCACATTTGTGATATATCTCAACTCTATTTATATATGAGATCTAAATCCAAAGTTCCGCATATTTTGTCAAGTAGTTCCCCAAACGAAATTGTCATATCCACCATTATTGTTTCCACAAATCTTTTATCATTTTCTGTCCGTTTGACATGTAAATTCACCGTCATATCAAAGATAAAATACAATTTTATCCACTCCTACGAGTAAACAACTAAAATTATTACACAAATTATCTAAATAGAAAATGCATTTAAAATTCAATTATGACTTTTGACATTTGTTATTACAAATGCCAAAAGATCACCGCGGTGAGTTCGAAACACAAACGATGTCATTTGACAATCTCATCGTGGTAAGGTATATACACACCGCAGTGAGATTTTGGGCGTTTGACGTTTGTCCTTTCCAAACGCCAAACTCCACAAATACGCGGAAAAAAAAAAAAGGCAGATTTTTCACGTTTTGCCTACCAAACACTCAAAAAATTCACTTAAAAATTCAGGTCAGTTGCAAATGCTAACCTTTTATGTTGTTGTTCTTCCTTTTCCTCTTTGATTTGAGTGACTTATGTGTGAAAATTTTAATTTTGGGAGAAATTTTAGTTAGGGTTTTTATAATTTTGCATTTTGAAAAGGGCTTTTTTAAAAAAGTTTTTGGCAAATGTTTATCTTTGAAAAAGAAGGACCAATTACGAAATTTTCTCATTTCGATTTCTTAAAAAATACTCCCTTCATTCCACATTACATGTCGTTTAATGTTTTTTTCATAAGGATTAAAAAATTAATTAATACCCTAAATTTTAGGAAAATAAGAGTGTAGTTGGACAAAATTACCCTTGAGAAGCAATTAAATTTTTGCAACTCCCTATATTCCATCTCTTTCTTTTCCCAATTCCCATACATCTTTCTTCTCTCTCTTTTTAATGAAGATGGGTAAAAATGTCAATATATAATTTAAGTTTATCTTAAATTTTTGGATTTTTTGCATTTTGCACCCTCGAAACATGGAAAATAGGCACTTTGCACCCCCAAAACTTAAATTTAGGACTTTGCACCCTCGAAATATGAAAAATGCAGCATTTTGCACCCTCATTTATTTTCAAGCAAAAATTCAAGGGCAACATAGGTAACTCAATAGTATTGACACTTTGCACCCTCAAAACTTGAAAATTTCGCACTTTGTACCCCCATAATAAAATTAGCACTTAACACCCTCTAATTAAGAACAAATCAGCAACTTTCACCCCCGAAACACAATAAATGGGCACTTTGCACCCCAAAACACAAAATTAACACTTAACACCCTCAAATTTAAAAAACCCAAACCCCTCATTTTTTTTCGTCAAAGTTGACTATCAGAGTGAAAAAAATATAAGACAAAATAGGTAATTCATTTTTTTTACTTAAATTTTGCAAAATACAATTATAAATACTCGAATACTCATTTCTCTCTCAATTTTTCTTTTCAACAATATAACCATAAATAACTAAATAAAGTACAAGTAAACTTCTCGAAGACCTATTGTCTACTTCAACATATCAAAGACCTATAAATAATTACCTATTTTGCCTTAAAAAAAATTCACTTTAATGGTCAACTTTGTCGGAAAAAATGAAGGGTTCGAGTTTTTTTTTCAATTTGAGGGTGTTAAGTGTTAATTTTGTATTTTGGTGTGCAAAGTGTCCATTTATTGTATTTCGGGGGGTGCAAGTTGTTAGTTTGTTCTTAATTAGGGAGTGTTAAGTGCTAATTTTTTTTTGAGGTGGGGGGAGGGGCAAAGTGCCAAAGATTAACAATAGAATTACCTATTTTGCCCTTGAATTTTTGCTTGAAATATAAAAGGGTGCAAAGTGCTGTATTTTTCATATTTAGGTGCAAATTGCTAAATCTAAGTTTTGAGGGTGCAAAATGCCTATTTCCCATGTTTTAAGGGTGCAAAGTGCAAAAAATCCTAAATTTTTAAAGTGATATGTATAGTGGAACAAAACATTTTTTCTAAAAAGACTTGTATTGTGGAATGGATGGAGGGAGAAGTAATTTTGAAAACCCTATTTCGACTCTAAATTCAAAATTTCTGTTCATTTCTTAAAATTAGCTCCTTCACTCTTCTTTCCTTTCTTTCGGTCGAAGCTCCCCAGTTTAAAAATTCAACCTTTTGTGTCTTCATTCAAGTAAGAACTTTTACGTCTCTCTCGAGCTATACATATATTATGAGAATTTTACTTATTTGTTTCTTGGATTTGGTTTATTTCAATTCAATTCAATTTGTGCGTTTTTGGTTATTTTCCATTTTCTGGCGATTTTGTTCGTACTAGTTCTTAATCCCCCCCCAAATGATATGTAGGCATTTGCAATTACTCTGTGCTGGAATAAGAAAATGATTGTTTATTTTCAACCGAAATTGTTGATTACAGGATGAAAATGGGCGTTTACTGATTTTCAGACAATTTGTATATATTATTATAAGAAAAGAAAATGATATTAGCTTATTTTACTTGTGAGTATCCAGAAGCTAGTAACCAAATTGATCTTCTTTGATTGGAGTTAATATGTGGAACTTCGAAGAAATGTTCAAATATTTTTGGGCCTAATCACCAATATGGTCTTTAATCTTTGGATTTGTTACACTCTATGATACTTAATCTAATTTTTGTTAATTCAGTCCTTCAACTTAATATTTGTTCACTATTAGTCCTTACTTCTTCTGGCGAGGTTCCGGATAACCTGAGGTAATTTGCGGAACACATGATTTTGGAGAGGTATTTTGTGGTTTCAATTAAAAGATCCTTATACATATGTTTCAATGTAGTCCCTTTTCTGCAATTTTTTGTCACACTATACTCCCTTAAATAATTTTGTGTTACACTATAGTCATAAAAAATGATGAAATTATCCTCATTTACTGAACGGAATCTAGCCAGAAAGGACATACGGGGGACAAAATATTGACTTGAAGGACTAAAGTGTAACAAAATTTAGATTAGGAGCAAAAGTATAATGACTGTCAAAGATGAGAGATGATATCGGTAATTCAGCCATATTTGTGAATATATTTGTCTGAATGGACAATTATCTTATGCATCCACACAACACACGTTGTAGGACAAAAATAAAATGTGATAGAAATAACTACGCATATATGGTGAATTGGAGATTACATTTTACAAATAAAAATATATATTTATGTGTTATGGTTCATGGGGGAGGAGGGGGTGGAGAGATTATGTACATGAATGTAACTTAGCCCTAAAAATCACAAGTTATTAACTATAAATCAGCATCTGGACATATGTGACGGCCATGTTTTTAAAGATTCACCGGGCTTTGAGAACTTTTCTGCAATTAGTTGAGTTGTAATAATGATTATGTGTTTTTATCATTTATGTTTCATGAGCACAGTTATATCAAGTTCAATATCTCTCCATATATCACAACTTATTTTTCTATATATAATTTCTTTATTTTAACTTTTGTACATTTGTTTTCTTGTCTCGTGTAGGCTGTTGCTATGATACGTGAAATAATATTTGATTATGAGGTCCATTTTCCCACCAATAGCCTGGAAAAAAACGGAGAGATTCTAACGAGCTTTATAGCGACGAAACTCTTGAAGCAGCTGTCATGTTACAGAGCTTGTAAATGCGGTTACTTACTTGCTGTGACTAAGTTAATTAGCATAGGGCATGGACATAATAAGTCCAGTCCTCACTGCACATGTTTTCCTGTAGAATTTCGTTGCCGAACCTTTATACCTGTGAATGGTGAGATCTATACTGGAGTTGTGAAACGTGTTCTTGAAAATGGTGTCTTTCTCAAATCTGGACCAATGAACATTGTTTATTTATCATCGCTAAAAATGCCTAATTACAATTATGTTTCCGATAAAATTGAAAAGCCGGTTTTTATGCGGGATGATTTGTCTAAGATTGAGGTTGGAGTTGTTGTTCGTTTTGTTGTTTTCGCTGTTAAATGGGTTGAGGACAGGCAGAGGGAGTTTAGAGTTTTGGCAAGTATAGATGGTGATGGACTTGGACCCATTTCATCGAACGGGCTGGATGAGTTAGATTTGTAAATTTTACGTAGGTTGTAATTAGGAGGTCTATTCGGTGACCCGGTTTCTATCCATCTTCGAGTTAGTATCTTTGCAAATATAATGAAGAATTGGTATGCTACATGATATAGTAAGTTCATCATTTCTGTTGTGGTTAATGAAACTGCTTTACACCTTTATTGTTAATAGGAAAGTGCATGTACGTTGTACGTATCTAGTTAATTTCATTGGTGTTTTTTACAAATTAGAGTAAAATTAATTTTATTATGTCATAAAATAAAGTAAATTAACCCGTTTTCTCCTATTTAATTCACTAGTTTAATTCATTTTTAACCGATTTAACATATATTTTAACCGATTTTATTCATTTTTACCAGTTTAACATGTTTTTAACCGATTTTATCATTTTTACCAGTTTAACATGTTTTTTAACAAATTTTGTTCATTTTTACCAGTTTAGTTTTTTTTTTCCACCATTTTACCCACTTTTATCAATTATAACTCATTTTCATTATTTTTACAATTTTTTCCTCTTGTTTTATCCGTTTTAAAATAATTTTCTATCGTTTTCACCTTATTTTGCCTGTTAAACATTTTGTTTATTGATTCAAAATATTTTACCATATTACTCGTTTTCTTTCACACATTTCTTTTACTGATTTCACATGTTTTTTTCACCAATATCATCTGAATTTTCATTAATTTGACACGTTTTCGTCGACTTCACCTGCTTTTCACTATTGTTGTCGTTTCACCGGTTTCATCTTTTTTTCACGAATTTTCATCGATTTTAGGGGTATTTTTTTTTTTATCAGTTTCATCAATTTCGCCATTGTTCACCAATTTCATTGGAATTTTCATTGATTTCACATGTTTCAATGATTATATTTTATCTATTTCATCATTTTGCATGAATTTCATCTGTTTTTTCACGAAAAGAATTAATAGAGGATACACATATATTAAAATTATTGAATATTCTTTATATTTTATATTCTAGTCATAGTAAAATTGTATAATTAGCTAAGTTATAAGTAATTTTTATTCTTTCATAGTAAGATGACGATTCAATTTTAATTTTTTTGTAACATAATGATATTTTAGAGAATTTCATTTTGAATATTTATATTTAGAGTGTTTATGACTTATGTTGTACTGAATTTTTAAATTAACATTTTCTTACTTAAATAAATGTTTATGCTAAAATATAATAACTTTTATATATATTTTAGGGGCTATTTAAAATAATAGTATTTTCTTAAGGCTAAATTACAATAACTCATGTAAAATAGAATTTATAAATTTTAGGAATTTATGTAGGAGATAAAAAATAAGACTTCAAATCTAAATATGCCTTTTCAATCAATATTTATCTTGTGTATATTTACTATTTAATTAAATATCACTTTACAATTTAAATAGGGTAACTTTAGTCATCATAAAAAAGTTAAGATAGATAGATAGAGGTTTAGACAGATAGATAGAGATAGAGATAATTTTTTGAGTCGATTAGTTCATTTTCGAAATGTGCTCACCGTCTAACGGTAAAAGATTATGATTTCGTATTTCATTTGATTTAAGGGAAATATAAAGAAATTGGTAAAATGCGATAGGCAAAAGGACATACTCTATATTGGTATAAAAGTTAAGTCCAAGCATTGAGGTATATTAGGGCTTGGTTGCTTCCGTTTCGGTTTGGTTTTAAAAATTAATTTGGGAGTTTTTGGTTAAACTCAAAACTCGACTTGAATAATTATTTCAATGTATTAATGAGATAGTGAAATATTATTAAATAATAGTTAGTTGTTTTTAAAAATTTGAGATATTAAATTGATTGATAGGTTGTTGAAGTTTGAATGAGAAAAATAGGTGATAAATGTCAAATCAATAAATTTATAAGTCTCAAGTACGATTTTACTTTCCCCGTCTCATTTATTTTGCTCCATTTGTTACAGTGTTCGGTTAAACTTTACAATCTTTTAAGTGACTTATCATATTAAATTATACACATTTGTGGAGTATTAAACCTGTTAAATATAAATATAAAATAATTGGGACGAAGTATATGTTTCATTTGAATTAAAATTGAGTTTGGATCGGGACATATTCAAACTCTTTACTCAATTAAATTTGATTCGTTTTGAATTACACCAAAACTTCATAGCTAACTCTATCATTTGTTTGAAATAGTGGGATTCACAATTTAAATAATGTATTTGTCAACTCCAATTAGTAATTTTAGTATTGAGGCGTGCTAAATTGTGTTTCTTTTCTTGATTTAAAGAATGAGACGTGCTGATTTGACCAGCAGGCCAATAATTAAGATTTGCTCTGGGCCTATTGGATTGATTTATATATGCGTGATGATTAGAAAGTAGTCAAGTAGTATCAACTAAAAATTGTCCATCTGTATGTTGTGTTGTCTACTCTTTCATCTTCAATTCAACAAAAAGTTTAAATAATTGAATTTCATCTTAAAACTTTCCAATTTCAGTAACAATAACAATAATAATAATAATAATAATTTTTCATATTATTATGTTTTTGTACTAAATTAAAACCTTTTAAAGTTAAGTTTCTTAAATTATAATATTCTAAGTTAAAACAAATCAAATTTAAATTTTTTAAAACTCATAAACTTCACACAATAATAAATTAATGTTAAGTTCATTTAAATTTATATTTATATTAATTAAACTTCCATTCTTAAATTAAAGTTACATTTAAAATTGATCTTTTTTTTACACAAGTATAATTTTTTTTTACATAATAGATGTCTATCTGCCCATCCAAGGGGAGTTCAACGTTCTATATAATTGATTGAAATTTTTGATTATAACTCTTGATTAGTTGAAGAATAAGTCAAAGTATTTTAATCTTAAGGTAATAAACTACTCCTTACACAAAAATTTATATATGTTCAAAATATCATTTATTCAGTTTTGTTCAATGTTTGGAAAGACAAAAAGTCGTGAGATATTAAAAGAACAAACCATTATTCGCCTTAATTGATCATTAACAATGTCTAGGTAAGTGCCAATTACTAAAATTGAGATTACACTTAATACTAATATAATACGGAACATTGAATTTGACCTTGGTTAAATGGTTAGTTGTCTAGATAAATGTCAATTAATAAGATCGAGAATGAGATGACAATTTGACAAGGATACAAAATACAAGTACTGGGGAGTGACCCTAATTAGGTTAATGGATTAAAATTCTGTTTTCGTGTCTAGATAAATGTCAATTAATAAGATCGAGAATGAGATGATAACTTGACAAGGATACAAAATACAACTATTGGGGAGTGACCCTAATTAGGTTAATGGATTAAAATTCTATTTTCATGTGTTTCAGTCACTTAAATATTACAAAAAATTCGGATTTTTTTCCCGAAACTCTCAGAATATTTGAATATATTGTAAATCAAAGAAAAATGTAAAAAAAAAACTCTATATTTTCATTTCAATTCATTGAAAAACAGATATTTTTAAATGTTTCAATTAGAACTTATAGAAATTTTGGTCCATATATAGTTGGTTTAATTAATGATTCATCAGTTATAGTTGGTATTGCAATATTTTGTTTTGTTTCAATAAAAAAACACATGTCTATTTGAAGGATACTCATGGATTATTTTTTAGAGGAGATGCTCACTCCACCTTTGCTATCTTTTTTCTATCTTGGCATCATTTGCTTTCTTGTCAAAGGCATAAAGTAAGTGTCGAAGAACCTGAATAATTTGCATGTGAGGTGTTAAAGCCAAATTGTGCAAGCATGTGTTTTTCATTTTTTTTTTTCATGAATTCTAAAATTATCTAATTTTCACTATCATTGAAATGAAACATGTCTATGATCCTAAAGTTTAAAGATACCCTTAATTTGATTATTTTAATTCAAATTTAACTACGTCATATTGGTATGTATAACCTTGAAGAAAAGATAAATTAAAATAGTATAAACACTAAATTCACATTTTTTTTATTAGAAAAAAAAAAAAGGTATATATGTCATCGAAATTGGGTGGAATGGTATAGAAACCAAAAAGTTTATCATCCAAGGGCGGCAAGAAATTGTTTTCATAGACCATGTATGATTCTTGAATTTTAATTAGTAATGAAATTATGAAAAGAAAATTAAAGTGCAATATATAGTGTAATTGCCTAAACGTTAAATCAAAGAGAACCAAACATAGCCGTAGAGCACTTTATTTGATCATGCATTTATAGCAATAAATACGGCCATTGACATTTACAATTAATATAAACGAAATGATTGGATCTTTTTTTTTTTTTTTTTATTTTTTTTATTTTTTATATAATTATAAGAACATTAAATGAAATGAAAATGCACCTACCTTTCTCCCCCCATCCCCTAAAAAAAAAATCGGTCCTCCTACTTTTTTTGCTTATTATCTTATTCACCCCAAACTTTCACATAATATTCCAACCTTGGTCTATTTGAGTATTTGTTAGATCACTTAAAAAAGGTGCATTTTCATTTTTCAATTACTTTGGTAGTTTTCTTTAAATCATATGTAACATTTACACACTTATATAAAAATAAAAATATCTCATTTTGACCAAATAAAACTAGTACTCATTGTTTAAAGAACTTTCATTGAAATAATTAAATAAAAAAGAAGAAAATTAATTGGATATCTTTTGATCAAGCTTGGACGCACTTTTTTTAAAGACAAATATGTGTGACAAACTTAAAGGAGAAAGATTTGGTTTGTTTGATGTTTGGGAAAGTAGTTTGGGAGAGTAGTGGAGGTTTGTGAAACAATTTCGATTTGCGTAATGTTGTTTGTTTGAGTTTTGAGAGAGTGATTTGAGAAATAAAGTAGATGTATGTTTTTTTTGGAAGAGTTATGTTGTAGGTGTAAGATGTGTAAGACTTTATGTCAAATTATATTTTTTGTGAGATAAATTGTGTAAGAGATATGTTACTTTATGTCAAATCAGAATAGAGTTTGTATAGGTTTTGTTTAGAAATAAGGAAATTATTGTTTGTTTGGGTTTTGAGAAAGTAGTTTGAGAAAATTGAGAGATGAAAAATTTATTTCAGAAATAGAAAACATGTTTGTTTAACATTTCGCAAACACGAATTTTTTTTGAGAAACGCCAAACAAACAGGCCCTTGATTTTTTTCCATTTTTAAAATTGTGAAATTTACATAAATATAATAATCACCAATTGTTTATTGTGAATATACAACCAATGCTGACAAACTTAAAGGAGAAAGATTCCTTTGCATCTAACACTTTATCTTTTGCCTAATTACTCATTCACCCGAAATATTTTCTTCAATCTCAACTCCCAATCCTTGCTTCCACTTCCACAGTCTACGGAATTCTCCTTTTACCCTTTCCAAAAAACACACGCGCACACATAGAAGAAAGGTCAGATCTCTCTTCATCTCCATTATTATTGTACTTGCTGCTTAATTACGTTTTCCACCTTCCTATTGCTCTAATTGTCTTATTTCCTCGATTTTCTCACATTTTTATGTTTATTAATTGATTCTAGCGCAGCATGCAGATGATTATTGAGGGGTAGGGTTTGTGAATTTGTTTAAATTTTGGGTTTAAGCAACTTGAATATATTATGTAAATCCGAAAATTGCTATGTATAACTGTTCTTAAGTGCTACTTGGATTATGTGTTTTGTAGTCAAGATGTGTTCATTAGCTCTTATGCTTCTTCTGATCTTCAATTGTTTGAGCATATTGACTTTATTGTAAATATAAATTTAGGGTTACAAAAACTTTAGGGGAAAATGTTAATATTTTATTGGTTAGGATTATCGGCTTTGCTGTTGGTTCATTATTTGATGTTTGTTATCTGTATTAATCTGTCACTGGTTTTGTTTTATTTGTCCTGCTTTTATTTGACAGGAAAATTATCACCTAAAAGAAAATTAAGAATTAGGCTGGAACTAAAGGAAAAATCATAGGAAGGAAGATTAAGATTTAAGGGTGTAGTTATTGATAAAATATATTTTGAAGTTTCTAACATGTAGCTTTTTCTCTCATTCTTTTTTTTTTTTTTTTAAAGAACATATTTTGAGTAACTTTTTTGGGTAGGTAAATAGGGTTGGAAGTTGAGAAAGAAGGGTTAACAATTTGAACACAAACGGGACAAGTTTATTTTGCAATGAGATCTATTTTGTGTTTCTTTAGATTCCATTTCCACTATATTACAATGAATTTATCAACTAATTAAGCTAAAAATTGAGGAGGGAGTTTATTTTCTCAATTGACTTTTTTCTTTTAGTTCCAGCTACTTGGAGATTCAAGTGGTGTAAGAATTCAGTGCTTTCTCTCGGTTTGGATACTCTCTTGGTTTCTTGGAAGTTAATGTTTCCTTAGTGGGGCTTAGTGTATAAGCAAACGATGCAAAAGGATACTGGTTCTGGTGGCCCATCAACACCAAGGTTAAGACGGCGCAAGGGTTCAAATGAGGTTGGTTGTCTTCTCTGTTCCAATTAAATGGATCATAGTCTTACAATATCCATGTCCTTCTCAGTTATGTTATATGAAATTATTGAATAAGTGGTGTGAAGTTTGTTAGTAAGATCTATAGAATTTAGAAAAGCAAAAGATAATCCACCATCTCATTTTAGCTTTAAATTGTGTTTCATATGTGTTAGAATGTAAGCTGGATCAATTAAGTAGTTTTTTTTCTCTTGTGACACGCTTCATAATTAGCTATTGTATAGAGCTTTCTAAGAACTGTTAAGCATTACATTTCATCTTCTTCACTTCTCTTTCTGTTGCTAGCTCTAACTGATAAGATTTCTTGAGCTATTTTTTTTTGACAGTATTAACTGAAATTTATTGTTATCAAAATTCTTATATGTTTACCTTTTCATTTGTGCAACTCTAGGTCCCTCCAGAACTTGATAAAGCAAATGGAGGCCGTTTACTTGTTAATGACCGTAACAAGTACAAGTCAATGTTAATCCGTGCATATTCATCTATTTGGATGATTGGAGGGTTTGCCTTAATAATTTACATGGGTCACCTTTATATCTGGGCCATGGTGGTGGTTATCCAAATTTTTATGGCAAAGGAGCTTTTCATTCTACTTAGGAAATCACATGAAGACAAGCACCTCCCCGGTTTCAAGCACTTAAACTGGTGTGTAACTTAACTTCCTGTCTGCCCTCTTGAGTATCTGTTAGTGGCATTTTCCTTATTGCCATTTAGGTATCATCTATTGTTTAGGCTGCCCAAGTTGCTGACGTAATTTACTGCTTGTTGCGCTCTTGGTATGGGGAGTCTAGATTCTCTAGGCTTTTATTGACTATGAAATTAATGGCCTCCAGTGACCTTTCTTGGTTGTCTGTTTATGTTGTATATGTGGGAGTTCAGTTGCACCAACCTCAAACTTAGTCGGAAATATGAAATCATCTTCTTTTCTGAATTTATCATGCCCTCTGTCACTCAAATTTTACTGGCTTTGTTTCGTCACTATAACTTAAATAAGTTTAGTCCATATCGGTCATATCTCTTGATTTGATTGTTTAAAAGAGTAATTCTCAATCCGAATTCTACGACTTTCTTTAGAGTCTGATAATCATAAAAACAGGAATAACACTAAATTTGAGAAAAAAATTCAATCTAATGTGAGAATCATTACTGCTTACATGCTTTTTCAATGAACTTTACAGAACTGCATATTGCAGATGAGGGTAATACTTCCAACATCTTAAAGACCTGAGCTATTGAATATCACCTGCAGATACAGTATTTACATATCCACTTAATCTTTTTGGGGTAATTTTGTTCTTGGCTTCACTTTGGCTTCACTTCACCTTTGTTTGAATTGGTTACTATCTTCAGAGGTCCAGTCAGTTACATCATTGCCCAATTGTAATTTAGTGCATATTATTTTCCATCTCATTCTTCTCTACCATACTCTGCACTCCACTATTTACGATTCCTCTTGCACTTTCCAGCAGGAACTGATCCAGCCACTTATATATTTTCCCCCCTGCTTCACTTAAGTAGTTGTTCAATTTGTACTGAATCATGTAGCGCAAAGGGTGTAATGAGATGTAGAAGGCATGTCCTATGTTCATTGAATATTTTTGGTAATTTATAGTTGTTACAGATCATCATTTGGCCAACTGACATGCTGCTTCCTGCAGCTTGTTTTGTTGCATAGTGCATTATTATGTAGTGTGAATGATAATAAATAGGGCTTGACTTAAAATTTAAGTGTTTGTTAGACTCAGCACACCCTCCACTGAAATTGATCAAAGACTAGCTAATAGATCTATTTGGATATAATTGCAACTGGTTAATAATCTATGCTATTCACGTGTGAAGATCTATTGTTCACTTAACATGGCTTCCTTTGCAGTTATCACATGAATGCATCACTCTCTTATGTTTGGATGGATTGGATTCTTCTTTATCTATTGTTATATTACTTCTCATATTTAACTTTGTTACTGACGTCAAATTTTTTTCGTAGCTATTATGAATCTTGCTTTCTGTTTTCCTTTTTAAGTTTGTACATTTGTTCTCAGGCACTTTTTCTTCACAGCAATGCTATTTGTTTATGGTCGGATTCTCAGCCAGAGGCTTGTGAATACTGTTACTACGGACAAATTCTTGTATAAGCTTGTGGGTAGATTTATCAAGTATCACATGGTTACATGTTATTTCTTGTATATCGCAGGTCCGTACCACCGTTTTATGTTTACTATTGTCTAAAGAGCTGCATTGTATCAGCGACAGTTTTATAGGATGTCCATTGTACAACTAAGTAGGAAACTGAATGTTATCTTCTCTTGGTGAATTCAGGTTTCATGTGGTTTATTCTTGCACTAAAGAAGAAGATGTACAAGTATCAGTTTGGCCAATATGCATGGACACACATGATTTTGATTGTTGTGTTTACACAGTCATCTTTTACGGTGGCAAATATTTTTGAAGGAATTTTCTGGTATTTATACTTTGGTTTTCCTGACTAATGTTATTATTGCATTAAATGCTTGTTATTGATCTCCATTTCCTTAAATCTTATGTTTGCTGATGGAACTGTGAAACTTACTAGATTAATTAGTTGAAGATGGAGCCTTATAATTATATCCCTATTTTTGAAGTTTAAACCCAAATTGGCAATAATGCAGGTTCCTTCTTCCAGCATCACTTATTGTGATCAATGACATTGCTGCTTACATTTTTGGGTTCTTCTTTGGGAAAACTCCTTTGATCAAGCTATCACCAAAGAAAACATGGGAGGGCTTTATTGGAGCTTCTGTTACTACTATGATCTCTGCCTTTGTGGTAAGAAACATTTCTAGGACTTGAAACAGTGGATAATCTTTGATTTTTATATTTTACTCGTATAGGTCTACTTTGGTTCTTTATATTTTTGTTGTAATTCATGAATAATTTATTTGAGAGCTCCTAAGTGTTAGCTACATAGGTGATTAGTTCTGTATGGTTGTATGTCTCCTTTGCGTCTAACGTAAATTCATCTCTTTCAAAGTACACAATACATGGCAATGATGTTCAGTTACTGATTATCATTGTTGCATGTGCATCTTACGGTATTGTTACTAAAATTTATTTCCCCTTTTGATTCAGCTTGCATATTATTTGGGTCGCTTTCAGTGGTTGACATGTCCAAGGAAGGTAATTTCTGGTTTATACCCAAACTTCTGTTTGTAGGAAGTTTTCTCTTTTTTTTTTTCTTTTTTTTTTTCTTTTTGTAACAAACAAACAAATACTCTCCATAAACTTTTATAAATATGTAGGATTTATCAACTGGCTGGCTTCATTGTGATCCTGGTCCATTGTTTAAGCCAGAATATTTTGCACTCCCAGAGTGGCTTCCTGGATGGGTACGTGCTTTACCAATAAATGTTCTTTTTAAAGATATCGTAGTCATAAAAGTAAATTTGTATATGCTTGGCAATATACGTGCTATTATGATTATAAACCTCAGTTTATTATCTGTTAATATTATATAGCTGCATTGTACTTGCAGTTTCCTTGGAGAGAGATTTCTATTATGCCTGTCCAGTGGCATGCATTATGTCTTGGTCTCTTTGCATCAATTATAGCACCTTTTGGGGGCTTTTTTGCTAGTGGCTTTAAAAGAGCTTTCAAGATCAAGGTCTGATATTTACTCTAATCCAAGCTCTAGGTTCAGTGTTGTTATCATCCACCAATCCTTGGATAACTTTGATGTTCTTATGTTAAAAATTTGACTTTGTACCCATTTCTTAGTAGTTTTTCTAACTTTGTGGCAGGATTTTGGTGATAGCATTCCTGGACATGGTGGAATCACTGATAGAATGGATTGCCAGGTGAATATGATGATTTTTTTTTTAAAATTTAATATGAATAATGGATTTATCTTTTGTGTAAGTGCCTTAGTAATGTTAAAGTGTTAAATTGTGCCTTTAATATATGGAATTGATAATCCAACATTTGTTTAACATAAATAAGAAAGGTGATATTAGTGTTTGTTCATTTTTAAAAAAAAAAAAATATTTTAGTCCCATAGGACTGGACCTCTCAACACTTCTGTCCTACACTTTATAAAATTGCATGATTGGTCCCAAAATTTTGAAAATATTTGCGGTCCCATTGCCAGTGCAAACCTGATACAATCCTGTCGGACCAAAAGTGCTAAATAGAGGCTTCTCAATGGGAAAAAAAATGCAAAATATCTCAAAGAATTGGGGACCAGTTGCGACTTTGGAAAGTGGAGCACCATAAGTCCAGCTTTGTAAAATGGGGGACAATAAGTGCAATTTTTTTAAAAAAGTGGGACCTGAAGTAAAATTTTGTTAAGTACAGGAAAAGTGCGGATGGTCCAATAGTGGTACTACAAATGCAATTTCACCAACATTTTTTGGTTTATGGATGTTTTGGCAATGTTGCCCTGTGCTATTGTTAATGGGATCATTTTTGTGCAGATGGTGATGGCTGTTTTTGCATATATCTATCACCAGTCATTCATTGTACCTCAAAGCTTATCGATTGAGATGATTATGGATCAGGTAACTTCCCGTAAGTCATTTTTGAATGTTGGTTACTATAACACATGAAAATTCATTGACATTGTTCCCATGTTGCATAGATTTTGATGAATCTTCCATTTGAGGAGCAACAAACTTTGTACATGAAACTTGGGCAAAGCATAATGGAGAGGCAGTATGGAGAATCCTGAATCGAAATCTAAGAAAGGCTATGCCGTGTAATTTATGTAGTAATTTTTGCTACCGCATGTTGTGTACATGTTCTGTTTTCATTTTCTTTATGCAAACTATTGATGATGCATTAGCTTCAGGCATTGAACGCAATTTTTTTCTTGCATTGTATAGTGCTTTAGCTGCTATTATTATTCAGAGATGTACGAGTAACATTAAATTTTCTTAGAGATTTTGTTTGGGTTCTATTTTGATCTTTAAGTTGAAGACTGTGACAAGATAAGAGGGGTATTATTTCTGCTTTTCTCTCTTGTATTATTTGTGCGTTTCAGATCTTATGAGACTGCTTAAACAATCAGTTATTGAATTTGAAATTATTGAACACATGTTATCATGAATAATTCATCTATATACTATATTCATGTTAAAAAAAAAATTCGTCTATATAATGTATTAAAATAATGTACCATTATTAATTAATGAATATTTGGAAATGGTGAAAATGGATTTGACCTGGACATATGTTACTGCAATTAATTGATTAACAATACAAAACTATACCTATCAATATATCACTTTAATATTTACTTTAGTAGACTTGTTAAACTTTTGATATTTCTATTTTGCGCTTAATGTTTTAATTATTTTAACTATTTACTTATTTTATTTAAATAGAAATTTTTTTTTTTTACTTTTTTTAATAAATAAACTTTATTTTTTGTGCTTAAAGATTTATATAAACATAGGAAAATTCTAGGGTGCCGCTAATTTACCACATTAGGTGGTATTACCACACAATGTGTATCACATTGTATGGTATAACTCACGTGTGACAGTACATGCTCACATTACATAGTATTAACCCCATATATTTAGTATGACCCCCACATCATGTAGTATTTATACCACGCAATGTGTGTCACATTCTATGGTATAAATTATACTCATATATGACAGTACGGACTCACATAATATAGTATTAACCTCATATATTCAGTATGACCACATATCATGTAGTATATATTCCATTTTAAGTGGTACAATAAGACATGACATTAGTTAGTAATTTGTTAAACAAGTTGTCAACATGTCATAATAATATTACCACAATAAGTGGTACTATACCACAACAAATGGTATTATACTATATATTTAGTAACATATAATAGTAAATTATTTTCTAATAAATTATTATGAAAATGAATAAATGAATGTTACAATAATATCTTAAAATAAATAATATGTAATTTTTTTTTGAATAATTAATATTAACTTTGGAAAAATTGCATAAATCACCTAATATAGAATTAATACTACATGACGTGGGATCATATTAAATATATGGGGTTAATACTACGTAATGTGTGCTCGTACTATCACATGTGAATATACCATAAAATGTGATACACATTTCGTTGTAATACCACGGCTTTTTTGCACTTTGCATTCCCGAAACATGGGAAATATGCACATTGCACCATCAAAACTTAGATTTAGCACTTTGCACTCTCGAAATATGAAAAATACAGCACTTTGCACCCTCTTTTATTTTCAAGCAAAAATTCAAGGGCAAAATAGGTAATTCAATAGTATTGGCACTTTGCACCCTCAAAACTTGAGAATTTTGCACTTTGTACCCCCAAAATAAAAATAGTATTTAACACCATCTAATTAAGAACAAATAAGCAACTTTCACCCCCAAAACATAATAAATGGGCACTTTGCACCCCAAAACACAAAACTAACACTTAGCATCCTCAAATTAAAAAAACACAAACCCCTCTTTTTTTCGTCAAAGTTGACTATCAAAGTGAAAAAAATCTAAGGCAAAATACATAATTCATTTTTTTACTTAAATTTTGCAAAATACAATTATAATTACTCGAATACTCATTTATCTCTCAATCTTTCTTTTCAACATTATAGCCATAAATAACTAAATAAAGTACAAGTAAACTTCTCGAGGCCCATTGTCTACTTCAAGATATCAAAGACCCATAAATAATTACCTATTTTGCTTAAAAATTTCACCTTAATGGTCAACTTTGCCCGAAAAAATGAGGGGTTTGAGTTCTTTTCTTTTTTTTTTTTTTTTTTTTTTAAATTGAGAGTGTTAGGTGTTAATTTTGTATTTTGGGGTGCAAAATGTCCAATTATTGTGTTTTGGGGGTGCAAGTTGTTAATTTATTCTTAATTAGGGAGTGTTAAGTGCTAATTTTATTTTGGGGGATGGGGGGGGGGGGGGGGGGGGAACCAAAGATCTATAATAGAATTACCTACTTTGCCTTTGAGTTTATGCTTGAAAATAAAAGAGGGTGCAAAGTGTTGTATTATTCATATTTTGAGGATGCAAAGTGCTAAATCTGAGTTTCAGGGGTGCAAAGTGCAAAAAATCCTAACACCACCTAATGTGGAATAAATACTACATAATGAGGGGTCATACTAAATATATGAATTAATACTATGTAATGTGAACATGTACCGTTTCATGTGAGTTATAACAATTAATGTGATACAAATTGCATGGTACCACTTAACGTGGAATACATTCTACATGATGTGTGGTCATACTGAATATATGAGGATAATACTATGTTATGTGAATCCGTACTGTCATATAGAAGTATAATTTATACCATAGAATGTGACATACATTGCGTGGTGATACCACCTAATTTGAAATAAATACTACATGATATAGGGGTCATACTAAATATATGGGGTTAATACTATGTAATGTGAGCATGTACTGTCACATGTGAGTTATATCATACAATGTGATACACATTTTATGATGATACCACCTAATGTGATAATTAGCGGCACCTAACGCAACAACACCCTAGAATCCCACATAAACATATACTCCGTATATGACTAGTTCATATAGGGTCTGTTTGTTTGGCGTTTCTCAAAAAATTTTCGTGTTTGAAAAATGCAAAATAAACATATTTTCTATTTTCTGAAATAAAATTTTCATCTCTCAATTTTCTGAAACTACTCTCTCAAAATTCAAACATACAACAATTTTCTTATCTATAAACAAAACATATACAAACTCTACTTTGATTTGATATAAAGTAACTTATCTCTTACACAATTTATCTCACAACAAACATAATTTGACATAAAGTCTTACACATCTTACACCTACAATCTAACTCTTCCAAAAAAAATCTACATCTACTTTATTTCTCAAACCACTCTCTCAAAACCCAAACAAACAATATTACGTAAATCGAGATTATTTCACAAACCTCCACTACTTTATCAAACTACTTTCCCAAACACCAAACAAACAAACCCATATTCTTTCCGTCATATCATGACTAGTATTCGAAGTTGATTAAGAGTTCGTTTGGCCCCACTTTTCTCACCACCCACTTTTGGCTTCTACTACTGCGATACCAACCGTGGAAAAGTCCTCGTTTCAAGAAGTTGGCATCAGGCTATTTTTGGGCCACAGCCATGATTTGTTCATCCAATTTCCATTTTTACCCCTACGTATTAAAGTGTTCGTGTTGCATGCAGCATGATCGATAGTTGGATTGTTTAAAACAATTACAATTTATCTTTCTCTTTTTATATTTTGCAGAACAATCGATTATAAATTAAATAATATTGATGAATTAAATAATTTTATTTCACTTGACATACACAATATTGTTAGAGAAAATTTACCAATCATCCTACGAATTTAATGATTTTATAGTTTTGAAGATAGATTTTTGAGAGGTGTGTTATCCTTTAAGTTCTCGAAATTGAATTTTTTCATTTTAATTCATGGGTATTTTTAATTAATTCAACATCGATTGAAACTCTTGAAATCACTTTTAAATCTCTATTGTGATTTTTGAAGTGTTTGACCATGATTATAAAAATTACTTATGTTCAATCGTGATTTTCATGGTGTTTGACCCCCCAAGATCATAATCACTTTTGGGATCTCGAAAAGCAAAAAATCAACTTATTTTAGAAGCAACTAAAATGTTACTTTTACAAAAGCTATTATACAAAAGCAATTATTCTGTAATTAATTTTTGTCATAATCAATTATTACCACTACTTATAGTTTTCTGTTTATTATGAAATCAAAAGTGTAGTATTGGAAAAGAAAAAAAACAGAGGCTATTCATCTAAATTTCTGATATTTATAAATCAAAGCATAATCAATTCTTTTATAATTAATTAGTCCGATTTACTCTGTGACTAATAAGCGAGTAATACCCAACAAAATGTCATCCCCGCCGTTCGCCGCCGCCTATCTCCGCCCCTGGCGACAATTCCTAAACCCATCATCATTCTCTTTCCCCATCTCCATCTCCGAATCAACATACCGCCTCACTCAAAACCTAAACTTTTTCCTCCCAAACTACTCTTACGTAATCTTCTTCATCTTCCTCCTAATCCTTCTCATTTTCACTCACTACATCTCCTTTCTCCTATTCTTCTATATTTACACCGCATGGGTACACCTTATTTTCACCCATGACATCGACGAACCCTTTTCTCTCTTCGATTACAAAATGGACCGAAAAATAATACTGGGTTTTCTTTATCTAATCACTTTGATTGCCATTTTTTGGACCCATGTTTGGTTTAAGATCTTTCTTGCTTTGTTTGTGGGTTTACCGATTGTGTATATTCACGCGATTTTGCGGAAGCCAGAGGATTCTTTGGAGGATTTGCGAAATGGGTCTTTGGTTAATGCTGTGGATAGTCCGAGGGGTAAATATTCTACCTTTTGAAGTTTGGGTTTAGGAAATTCTTTATTGGGGGAAATTGTTGTTTAAGTTCTTTGATAGTGTGTTCATATTTGTTTACTACTTGCAAGTTGGATTAATGAAAATTTGCATTTCTTTTTCGAAGTATGGGATGGAATTGAATAAAAAATTATGATCTTTTTAACTTATTATCAACTATTTTCGGTCAATGAGGTCTTGTCTCGATAGTAAAGCTGAGGCCACAAGATTTTAGAGAGGTTACGAATTCGAGATTCAACTAAAGATATTACTAGTGGTTATTTATTTATTTATTAGAATTGGCTTTATCCAATGTGAATCTCTAGTATTAGCCTTGAAATATAAATATGTAAGCGTGTAAAAAGTGAATATGAAGCATACAAACCATTAGATATATTAGGTATCTATATCACGTCCGTGTCCCGAGCGGATCTATCAAGTAGCTCAGAGACCAGAGTGACCTACAAATTAGCCTGAGCGACCTAGTCAAAGCAAATTGAAGCAACGAGTCCTGCGACCTAAGTCGTAGCTCGCTCTTAGTTGAGCATACAACAATCAACTTCTCATAATCTAAAATGATGTTTAACTTGTCCTTGAGTGTAGTATTATACGTAGAGTAGTGAATTTGGGTAGCCTCCCCGTCCTTGGGATTTGGTGCCCATTCGCGAGCTGAGCAATGTCATGCATAGATACATTACCAACCTCCATGATCGTGCAATCGTAGCATCCATTTAGTGTACTTAATCCGGGAATAGTGTTATCATCGGAGTACCATCGACCTAGACTAACCGTGCACATGATTTCAGTAAGAGGATCATTCAACATCATATCGCACACATGCAAACCAATTCCATACATTTGGTGAAGATTCGCGTCAATA
Organism: Penstemon barbatus; assembly: GCA_003313485.2. Taxonomy (NCBI): domain Eukaryota; kingdom Viridiplantae; phylum Streptophyta; class Magnoliopsida; order Lamiales; family Plantaginaceae; genus Penstemon; species Penstemon barbatus. Next base: position 5,950,944 of record CM064884.1, read on the forward strand.
GTCTTAGGCCATGGTATTATGGTATATAGTTTCCAAATGATACAAGTCGCATGAACGTGGATTTACTCCTAGGAGTCAATCTTTGAAATGATAGAATTTAAAATTCAGCAAGATTCCTCAATTATTGAGTACATGCCTCACACGTGAAGTTAATTTTTGCAATTGGGATGAAAAATAATTCCAGAATTACTTCAAATTTGTAAATTTTAAGGTAAATTTGACTATTAAAAAACATGTGGGTAAACTTTGCTAATGCGCCTAGGTTACCAGACCTTTTTTGCCTTTTTCCCCTGTAGAGGCTTGACAATTTTCCCTTTCACAAATTTTCACATTTGCATATGTTCAATTTATTAGAGTGTCGGTAGACTAAGTAATGATAAAAAATAAAAAGTTGTACTTTACGTTTGACGAGTGCTAAAATTTTTGGTTGAAATTTATAGATAAATTTGAGTATATGTAATGGAAAAAGACAAAGTTCAAAGAAATATGTTGTGTGTATTTGTCACACATTGCTCTAATACTAATTGACAAATGCAAGTTATAAGAGGCCTTGTAAAGAAAATTGAGAGTTGTAAATTCTCCACTTGTCCTACATTAACTTTATAAAATAGTGTGGATAAGTATATATGGACTTAAGTGTACAAGCTTGGTATGAGTATTTACAAAGATTGTCATATGGGTAAACCACAAGCGCGCTGGCGCCGCCACATGCTCGGTTCGGCTCGGATCTGAATTGGACTAGGGGCGAATTGTCTCGGTCTCAAACTTATTTTTTTGGAGGAATTTTGAAATTATGGAACTTTGAATTGAAAACGTAACATTTTCAGTTACAAAATAATTGAAACGTTTTATATTCAATGCTCCCGTTTTTATTCTCTTTTAGTTGGGCAGTTTCAAATGTCTCCTCAACAGTTATAAATAGGGGAAAATACTTACATAGACCAGGTCTATAAGTTTAGTGGTAGACCTTGTGGTCTAGATTTTGCCACATCATTTATAATTACTTAAAATTCAATTATTAGATTTAACTAATCCAACTAGATTATTCATTCTCGAAAACACAACAAAAACAAAACAAACTTCTCTCAATTCTCTCTGCATTTTTTCATTAAATATACTGGGTTGGTTTTGAGTGATTTTCGAGGTGCAACTAATGCCACTTTGCATCGGAAAAGTTTATGAAGTAAAATTATGTTATTAAATAAGGGCGGATGACAAGGCAAGTTTCCCTCCAATACAAAACCACTTGGATCGCCTTTCCCCCCAAAATTAAAACTAACGGGCACCTGCTCCTCATGTATTTAAATCCGTCATTAATTTGGCGAAAGTATGAAATGTATAAGCTACTGTCAAATAATAATACAAAATGTATCGAAATAAATAACTATTGTACCAAATTCTTAAAGTAAAATAAATTATAGTATCAAAGGTGAAATTATCTCGTTCCCAATATATATCTAGCTTTAAATCGAAATATCGCGCCTACTCAACTACTCAACTGTGCCTAGTCCTTCAAATTTGTATTATTAATTCATTTCTATTTGTCATCTTATGGTGCAAATGTCGTAACTAAATCGAATTGTCTATACAAGTACAATAAATGATTCTATATCATCAGAACATATACTCGAGTTGTTAATTAAAAAAAATAGAATCTATATCTATATCTATATACATATAAAAGTACGAGTTCAGAAAATAGAGTTTCTTGAATTTTTTGTGAAGACTAATATACCCCTACTTAAAAGATAATTAAATTAATTAAAATAGGAAAAAGAAGTCTACTCCAATATGAACACTTCAATATAAAACTAAATGAAGAGGTATAATTAAATATGAAGTCTTATTATAATATTATTTCCTACATAAACTCCTAAAATCTAAAATTATCTCTTACATCAACTTTTATAATTTATTTATAATCTAAGTACGTAATCTTTGTTTGGCTAAAGAAGTCAAATATATACAATATCAAGTATCAAGACATGCATAACCGCGAATAATCAAGACAAGAAGAACATGTGGATTCGATAAATACAAGTGAAATAGATGAATTTTTTGATGAAAACGATGGAAATTTTTTGTGCAGTCGGTGATACTCAAATTTTCATGGAGCTTTTTTCATGGAAAGCGGGTGAAATCGATAAAAATCAGTTAAAACATGCGAAAATGATATAAAATAAATTTGGGTCAAATTGGTGAACACTGATAAAGTTGGTGAAAATCGAGTGAAACATATAAAAAGACGTCTGTGAAATCGATAAATATATATGCATTGGAATAACTTTGGACGAAATTCATGAGAACCGAATAAGATCGATGAAATTAATAAAAAAAAAAAAAAAGGGTTGACATCGTTTAAAATGGGTGAGATCAGTGAATGGGAGAACATAAGTAAAATCGATGAAAACATTTTAAATCAATGCCATAAAACTCTTGAACAACTTGACCATTTTACTCTAGTGTTGTTTCTGACAGCATATTAAATTCATTGTGTGGAGAGTAGCATAAGGCCTAGCTAGCATGGTAACAAAATAACTAGGATATTGGTGCATAATTGATATCAATCACATCACTAACATTAGAATTGTTGTGGTCTAAAAGCAGAGGAAATGGATTCAATGATACATAGCTGTTTAGATATAACTTCATTGGCTTTTACGACATGATACGACATGAATAGCCTAATTCTTTCGAAAAAAGTTTATAAGTATATCATCATTAGACGTTGGTTTAAAAGTAATATGATCGCTGTCTGCTGGGATCTGGTCCATGAAAGAGTCAATTCTTTTATTTAAAATATGATATGAAATTGGTGAAAAAACATGTAGATCAGTAAAATAACTTGTGAGTGAAAACGAATAAAAACTATAAAAATAAAAATAAAATAGTTTAACAAAAAAAAAAAAGAACGGTAGAAAATGGTTTAAACCGAAAAAATAAAAGAAATCTACGAAAAATGGAAAAATAATGATGAAAGTTGGTTAAACCGATAAAATAAATGATGAATCGAAGAAAAATATATTAAATCGATGAAAAGTTAATGAAATCAGTGAAAAGATGGGTTAAGCCCCTGAAAAAATGGATTAAGCTTATGAATTAAATATGTGCTCGAATTTTCATGGAAAACAGGTTAAATCGGTTAATTAAAAAACATAAGAGTGGCTAAAGCATGTGAAAATGATAAAAATTTGGATGAACACTGATAAAGTTGGTGAAAAACGAATAAAAAAAAAAGCTCATGTAAAATTGATAAATGCATATGGAATTGAATAGCTTTGGATGAATTTCCTGAAAACCAAACAAGATCAGTGAAATTAGTGAAAAACATATGAAGTTGTTGAAAATGGGTGAAATCATTGAATCGGGAAAAAAGAGTAAAGTCGGTGAAAACATGTGAATTCAATGAGATGTGAGGTGAAATTGGTGAAAAATTGTAAATCAATGAAAAAACGTGTGAATTAGGTGAAAACGAGTGAGATCTTTAAATATAAGAAATAGTTTAACTAGCAAAAATTAGGTTAAACCAATAGAAAATGCAAGATTTACACCAGAAAAACATAAGAATCGACGGAAAATGAAAAAATAATGAAAGTAGGTAAATCGATAAAAGAATGGATAAACCGATGAAAAAATATTTTAAATCGATGCAAAATGAATGAAATTGGTGAAAAGATGGGTTAACCCGTGAAAAAAATGAACTAAATAATTTTGTTATGATCATATTAAAAAAAAAAAGAATTACAATGAACAAATCAATCATCAAATTATATTTGATTATTATAATTTAAAATCATAATTTTTTTATGGATTAATAATTTTGATAATAAATAAATTGAATATTAGTCATTAATTTGTGTTATTTTTTGTGATATGACAAAGTTAATTTTGATATAATTTTTATAAAATTTACTTATGAGATTAACTAGACACGTACAACGTACGTGCACTTTTCTAGTATCATAAAATACACCAAAACTTATATGAAATATTTTTGAGTAAATTATAAAATTATTATACAAGTAAACGTTGTCTTGGTCCACTCCATACTACGTACTAATTTAAGTCTAAAAATTCCAAACTCTTCTTAGGTATGAGATTAATTAACAAGACACTTAAATGACAGCTTCCTCGTATAATGTGGACAATTGAAATAAATGTCCTAAGTTCCTTTGGTCGTTGGCTTTTATTTATGATATTAGTATAAATACATACAAACTTCTTGATCACCATATCCGTGTAGAAGTTGGGTGCATAAAAGTATAAATAATTTATACTTTTATGCACCCAAAAAAAAAAGAAGAAAAGTTGGGTTTATTTATATACCTTTTTTCCTTTGAAATTTTCCGTATAACCAATCACTAAGGGCCTGTTTGTTAGGCGTTTCTCAAAAAATTTCGTGTGTGGGAAACGCCAAACAAACGTGTTTTCTATTTTTTGAAATAAATTTTTCATCTCTCAATTTTTCCAAACTATTTTGTCAAAACCCAAACAAACAACAATTTTCTTATCTCTAAATAAAACCTATACAAACCCTACTCTGATTTGACATAAAGTAACCTATCTCTTATACAATTTATCTTACAAAAAAAAAAAATGATTTGACATAAAGTCTTATACATCTTACACCTACAACATACTTCTTCCCAAAAAACTACATCTACTTTATTTTCAAACCACTCTCAAAACTCAAACACACAACATTACGCAAATCGAGATTATTTCACAAACATCCACTACTCTACCAAACTACTTTTCCAAACACCAAACAAACAAGCCCTAAAATTTTAAAGGGTTTTTTCGGCTCCACTAAAAAAAAAATTATTGTATAACTTAACTGCATCTTGTATGAAAAATATGAAAATTAGTAGAAATAAAATACCAGATAAAATAAATCACTAATGGTCAAACATATTTTGTGAGCACCTTTCTCGAACTAAATTAAATATTTCATATATTATAAAAAATTAGCCTTTTCACTGGATTCAAGTTATACTCATTACCCCTTTTAATTTATTTAATGCGTGTCACTTATTTTCCTAATAGCTTAGGGTTGGGCAGTGACAGTCTATTTTACGTATTATATTATGAACTGATCCATTAAAAAATATACACTTGAAAAAGTTCATATGCGCATACCATAATATTTATATACTTTGACCTGGCCCTATCTTAATTAGGCCCTACAAGAATTTAAGAAATGGGGGAATATATCTTAAACAAATTAAATAATCCTCCTTTATAGTACACCTTTTTCTTCTTGTTATATGGAACAACAGATGAGGTCATTTTTTTTTTTTAAATTGGTGTAACGATGTATTCATCGTCTCAAAAAAATAAAATAAAAAAGGAACAAAAATATATACTATTACATTTTAATGTCCAATCTTTTTTTTAATATATCAGACTATGTATTTACGGCTCAGACTGAACAGTGCAAAATGTGGAGTCTCCAATAGGATCAAGGGTCATAAGTCACTACCAGTTGGACCAACCACCTTGGATTAATGTCAGATCTTTTTATATCATTTATTTGATAAATGAAAAACATGACATAATCAATCACAAATATGTTATTCCTAATTTTAGTTTTTAGAAACTTCTTTTAGATTATATTGTCAATATTATCTTTTATAAAATTCACCTTTCTAGCATGTTACTTTTAGTTTGATCAATTAATACCTAGCTTTAACGCATAAATAAACTTCTAATATCATATACTTTGATGTAAAAAAATCATAAATCTGTCATAATGGGTAAAATATTATTCTTAAAATAAAAAAAAAATTAATATTTTTAAAATGAAAAGATAGACCTTACAATGTTTCAGAAAAATGAAGAAAGTTTGGGATCCCTTTAGAGTGGGGAGACTAGCAGGCAAAGGCTATTTGACAGGCACTTAGATGCTACACGCCATGTAAATGTAATGTACATGTTCTTTCTTCTAATAACAAATGTCCATTTTCATTTTATTTTTAATTTTTTTAAAATCTACCCTTTCAATGCTAGTCTACAACAAGGACTCTCTGACGTTGTCTTCAATTTTGTTAATTCTCTTTTCGATAAAAACACCCCTATATTTAACAGTAAATCAACATTGTGTAGGTAATTATCCTTAAATTAAATATAGATGAAGACATGATAAACTTCACTCTAAAAAAATAATAAACTTGATTGACATTACAATAATTTCAGGCTTTTCTTGCTATAGTTGAAGCTACAAAAAGATGTTTGATAAGAAAGAAATGGTGGCCATAGATTAACCTCGCCTTCTTACAATATTAACAGGCACTGGGACTGGATCAACAAAAATAAATGGCCAAAAAAAAAATATGATACCAAATTGGCTGCAAAATGGGGTATTCTGGATTGGCTAACGTATAAAGGAACCACACCTTGAAATATTCACACAAGCAAGTGCAGATAAAATCAATTTTACATATAGAAACCAAATAATTAATATGTATCCATGCCTCCTTGATGTTGTTCTCTCTATTTTGGGGGCGTTGATATGTAGCTCTTAGAAGAGCAGTAACTTGTCTCTCGTTCAACTTTTTAGAATATTTCTGACCCTCAAGAATATTGCAATATTCTTGAGGGTCAGAAATATTCTAAAAAGTTGAACGAGAGACAAGTTACTGCTCTTCTAAGAGCTACATATCAACGCCCCCAAAATAGAGAGAACAACATCAAGGAGGCAACCAAAAAAAAGACGGTAGGTACAGCTAGGCCGTGAATAGCCAACCATCGTACTGTAAAAATTGGATAGGTTCGATCTATAGTCATTTGATTAGGCCCTCCTAAAACGATCTACTAAATTCATCGAGTTGTTCCAAAGAATCAAAACGGCCAGTTATTAATGGAATTCCTTGTCGGCTCTCTGTGAAATATTCGTTTGGCCGAGGGCTTCCAAATACATCATAAGCTAAACCGGTACTAACGAACAACCAACCCGCAATGAATAGGGAAGGTATAGTAATGCTATGAATGACCCAATATCGAATACTGGTAATAATATCAGCAAAAGAACGTTCTCCTGTGCTTCCAGACATGCTCAGCTCCACATATTCTTTGTACAGTCAAAGGGGATCGATTCCGTAAAAGATGAGATCAGTAAAAGGCAATCACTGAAATGTTATCTTTGTAGGATCATCAATATTGTACCGAGGGCATCTTTAGAGTATACCGAATCAGTATAGCTTGACTTCTTCTGACACAGCAACGCAATTTGAATCAGTATCGAAAGGAAGTGTTAAATAATTTCTTTTTTCCTTTCCTTTACCTATTGATGTAAAATGATGCTGTATTTAATAGAAAATTATTACAATCAAAGATATTATCATATTTCCACAATTTTTAAGTAGATGCGAGATCCAGAAATTTCCTTTTCATGGTTATAGAGACGGTTTTTTCTTGGAATCCCCTCTTTTTCAATTTAAGGAATTGGTTAAGCGTTCAGTAACAAATACCAGTAGTAGATCCTATTCGATGAAAGCAAGCGAAGTAAAGAATAAAATAATACGAATATTTAGTTGTCATGAATCGTTAGGGTGCAT